>OZ005742.1:249224106-249736953 GCA_963930735.1 Dioctria linearis
ACCCTCTCTCTCTCACTCTCTCTATTTTCTACCACCATTAAACTTATTTTAACATTTCACATCACATTCACAATTAGTTGGAAGCTCAGCACTTTAGTTTCACTTTGTATTCACTTTGAGAATAGATGTAAATTTGAAATGGACAAAAAATAGATGCTAAAAAATATGTATGCTTTCAATTGAGACGTATTTTTTTATTGTTCACAGTATTAAACACGTACAGTTTCTATTATTTCAAACTGTTGGAGATGTTAGGTATCCGGCAACTTTAGATAATATGCCCAATAAAATAGATAGGGCGATGTTCGTGTGCTTAGTGTTGAGCTAGCTACACACTCTACGTATTTCATAGGTAACGACTCTTTCTTCTGATAACGACGGATATGGACACCACTTGATTACCGTGGTTAAAACCGAACAAAGCCGGAGTGTAAAATAATGTAAATTGATTTTTATTTCAATTCTGGTACGACAGTAATCGTTCCAATTACGGGTAAAAGGTAGATGATCCCCACAGTTTCATCTCTAGGGCAAATGGATTCTAAAATGATTCTAAATATCTTCTAGATAAATTATCATGGAGGTACAATTTTTCCGAAAATTGTGAACCTTCAATAATATTGGATAAAATCAGTGCTACTTTATTTATAGACGTGTCGCTGCCAAGACCCAACGGGCTGAAGCGACAAATTAGTATGACATATAGTCAGAATCTCAGCTACTCACTAGTATAGAAATAATTAGTGCCACGCACATCTTCACCTTCCAAAGCTTTAAAGGCTCTGCCATTATATCTCAGCTTGAAACACAATAAAAACATCAAAAATCAAGTGTTGCCTAATAAGGGCCTGAGGGTCATCTCAGAATCTTTCCGTCTGATATTTGAAAAATGATCTATTAAAATTATACGGATAGATCTAAAATAGATGGTAAAATAGATACAATACACCTACAATTAACTTTAGATATGATTTTACAAAGAATAATTACATTAAAGAAATTCTGTACACGCAAAATTATCAAAATTTTTATGCGTGATAGCATCCAGATAGGTTAAGGGGCTGCTTTAATTCTCTGTTAGGTTAAAATTGGCTTAGAATTGTCTGAACGGTTTGAAGTAACTAGAGCACATCTACATGTTACTAAGATTATGCCAATTTGATTACCCAGACAACAAAGTAGACAAGATTGTGGATCGTTTTGTGAAGCAAGATGTCAAATCAAAGTTTATCGGTTCTAATTATATAAAAAGTAAATTTTTGCTACAATTTAGCCTTTCAGACGACAGAGTTAAAACACTTGTGCAGAGATGTGGAGTTTAAAAAACTAATTATCTCTTTGATGTTTTTTTTCCTCCCTAGACTTGTTTAAGGTCATCGAAGAAGAAGTCAACTAGTATATCATACTCATGGTTTTCTTTCTCGCAGAGTCCTTTCAGATATAATTGGCAAAATTTCTGATGTGTACCTAAAGGTAACCATATTACACCACTACCTTTCATCATTTACATGAAAAAATCGAATTCAATATTTGACTTGTAACGTTTGATAATGAATAAGGGCAGAATTCTAAAACTAGTTTTCAGTGAGGATCCTTAGGAGAGTAGAAACTAATAAAATCCTTCAATGAATGAGGATTGGAGAAACCTGCAAATGTTTAATGTTAGTATCTGTGGCTGTTAGCTTTGTTAGTCTATGCATTCCGAAAAAAAAATTTATCATATTTTTCATAAAAATAACAGTCTAATACTGATAAAGACTGATAAAAAAATTAACAAAACCTTTTCATTGTAATTTTTCTCTAATCTCTAGTTATATTTGAAATTGCTAAGCTAATCTCTGTCTCTGTTTATCACCTCTTGATAATCCACTTAACAGAGCTTCTATAAACTTTCTATTATTATTTGCTATAAGCTGCAGCAGCATCGCCAAATAAACTGAATCAAATTGAAACAGATACAATCGCAAAAAGAAGGCCATAATGTCAACCGACTGAATTTTAAACCGCTTCAGCAGATAATTTCGACAATCTACAAAATGCGACTGACTGTTCTCTTTTTACCTTATCAATAGTTTATGGGGTCATCACAGAATTTTTCAACTCATATCACTTGAGTATATACCCTCAGTCTTACAGTCTACCAGAATTTATTAATATACTGTTTTTTTTTAGAATAGAATCAGTTCTTTTATATAATGATTGACCTATTGAACATTTTTTGGTCTAAATTTGAAACTTAAAAAATTAAATACTCACCCTTTCTTCATGCTTCTTTCCCTTATTATGGGTGTCATATTGATCCAATTCATCATCTGAATCGGAATCATAATCATATTCTCGACGATGTTTCGACTTCTTTGAATATTCTCGTGCGGTAAAAACATTTGGAGTTCTGGGGATAGATGACAATATAACTGCGTAATTCATTATCGATGGTTCCCAATTACTGCTGCCTGTTATCACGTTCACCTGAAAAAATTATTTAATCAAAAATTAGAAAAGTAATTAGTAAACAGAAATAAATTTGGTTAAAAAACAAAAACAAAACACAACGCGACAAGAACAGAGTCTACAAGCTTCGACGACGTAGTTTCTATACAAAATTATCAAATTTTAAGTGACCTTCGGTAGCTCGATAACATAATTTTAGTGATTCGGTTTAGTTTTATGCTGGTCACGTACACATTGGTTTTGAACTTGAACCAAAGACACCTTAGATATAATATTTAGTTATACATATATCGATGTGCTTGTATACCTAAGCATAAGGGCCTTGCAGTTGGATTTATATAATAATGGGGGTCTTTTGTTACTAGCATTTTTTACGGTTAATACAAGTATAAAGTTTTTCAAATATGTGAACAATTGGCTCCGTTTTGGAGGTATATAATGCTATTTTTGCTTGTATTACAACTTTGTTTAACTTTATCATCAGTGAACAAAGCTTTTTTTTTAATTTCTTAAACGAGAAGGGGGGATAAGATTTTTGCAATACTTTCCGATAAGGATTGGTGGCACGTGTACATATTCCAAACGATATATTTGAGTTATAGTAAATTATGATATGCTCTTAGACATGAAGAAATTTGTTAAATTTTCAGTTCATTGAACTCATTTTAGAGGGCTTCGCGAGTCTTAGAAATGCGATTAGATTATTTTTTATATTTTTCAATATGAAACTTAAGTTTTGCATTTAAATTGCTTGAAAATAGAGGTTTTTACAAGGGTTATTTGCAAAGTTGTAGAAATCAAATTAAGATGGCGCTGCAATCTGCAAATTTGTTTTTACATTGACCCTGTTTAGATGGGTCAATATGCTGCCTCTGCCTCACGAAAACTTGTTGGTATGATGATGGTTGGTGGCAGGAATGAAGCATTACCCTTACTACAGATTTCGTCCTATAATAAAATACGTAGTGAAGAAGGGGCTTAAAATTTGACTAATTTCAAAGCCGATGTGGACCAAGCTTTCAGAGATATCTGCGCATTCAAATACGATTGCGAACAAGTGGATAACTGTTTTCAAACATTTCTGAGACATTATTGTCGAAAACAAATGTTACAGTGAATGTACAATATAAATCGCCATCAATGTAGAAAACATTTGATAGAGTCCATTATATATTGCTGCAAAATAACAGTTGTAAGTCCTCTGTCTTTCTGAATTTATCAAATCGTAACCGAGGAATTGAGCGATTATATTGGAAGACTTGACAAGATTTTCTCAAACCTGATTAAAAAATATAACTGCATTATATCTATGATATCCTAACCGATCAAGATATCGATTTACTTACTTCACTATCAATTGGTTTCCTCATCATCCATACTGTCCTATGACTACTATTTTTATCAAATCGTAGAAAGTTTATCGAGATTCATTGTTTCCAATCAAAAAATTAATATCTACAACTACTACAAAAGCGTGATGCTTAGATTTTTTTTATAAACATTGTTTTTTTTCGTCATCTGTTGCTTCCTAAATGCTGAGTTTTCTGAAATCGAAACATATAAAAAAAAATTTTTCTATTCTCAAAATCGTTTACTTCTACAAATTTCCCCCTATTTTCAAAATGTGCTTTTTCCACAATGCTTAGTTTTCAAAATTTAATGCTTTGATTCCCGGCAAAGTTCTTTCACCTTTAAAAAGAAGAAAAGAAAAAAAAACCAGTTGAGTACTTTTCTTTTTCCTTAGGTAACCTTTTTATATTTTTATAGCACAAAAATCCCCTGCCACAAAATCCCATTTTTTTTTTATAGAAAAAGCAAGTATTTTTACACCCTGGATGAAATCAAGTTTTTCATTCCGTTTGTAAAGCAGAGAAATAATGCTGGCAGACCAAAATGGGTTGGACATGCACCCACGCATAATATTAAAAGTTAATTTCCAAGAAAGTTAATTCGAAAGTTCGAAAATGGAACAAATCGGATAACTTCTTCGTGGGGTTCGCCATACAAAAATTTCATGTTTCACTGTTTATTTGGACACTGCCTGAGAACCAGAGTTTTATGATTTTAAGTACCTACCAGTCAAGTACCAGAACGCATACAAAAAAAATATTTAGTCTAAGGTAAAATTTTTTTACTTTTACTCGAAAATTTACCAGTACCAGTAAATATATTGGTAATGTCCAGTACTTCCCAGTACTTACAAGTATTTTACTGGTACTTTACTGGTACTTACTTGTAATTACTGGTTTTTATAAATGGATGCTAAATTTATAAAAACCAGTAAGTACCAGTAAATGTTCACCCTTTAAGTATTTTCTAGTTTACTATAGTTATTAAGATGCATAAATGGTGTACACAAAATGTTTTTATTAAATCAACGAATTCAATTTCACATAATCATATGTAACCTTATACATAGCAGTCTTTCAAATCCGTCTCGTATATTATTTTCTTCCATATACTGTAATAATAAATACTCCAACTTTGCTTTATGATGCTACATTTACATGGCAACAGTAGCTTTCGTAAGTAACGTATTTGTTACGTGAGTAGTGTTCAACACAATGGAAGCAAATAAAATTAGGTCCTGGTCTCTCAATATTGTTATCTTCTTCCCACTTTTATCACTTTCAACTTTCATGATCTTTACTTCCGTGGGCCCAGAAAGTGGAAAGTAACTTTCATAAGTAGAAGATTTGTATGGAAACGCCAAAATGAAACTACTTACAAAAGCTACTGTCGCCGTGTAAATGTAGCATTATGTTGAAAAAAATCTTCATAATAAGCATCAAGTCTTTGTCTCCCATTATTAATTTTCACTACGCGCTATAAATGGAGTGTTGTACTGGTGAGTACTCTGGTAGGTACTGGCGAGTACTGGAAGGCACTGGCGAGTTCTGGAAAGTACTGCCATATACTGGTACACACCAGTAACTGTTTTCATACTAATACTCAAAACATTTTAAGTACCAGTAAAAAATACGCACTTTTACTGGTTAAATTCATTTCCAGTATAAGTACTTGGTACTGGGACATGTAATTAGTAACAATTTATTTAAATATCATAAAACTCTGCTGAGAACACGTCACCGTAGAGAGCTGAAATTTTGTACACGGCTTTTTCATAAAAATAGTAAACATAATTTCAAAAATGGGCTAGATCGGGTAACCCCTTCTTGGTGTTGTCATATAAAAATTTATTTTTTTAACTTATACTGAGAAAACGATCAATCCTAGATGTTTTATTGTACTGAAAACGTACCATTTCAACAATCAAACTTGAACAAAGAGGTGACCATACGATATTACAATCGGGCATTCATCTCAGATATCAAAGGAATTTTGTCTTAGACCAATTCTAGTTTTTTTACTTATTCGGAATAACATCTTGTGATTTTCCACTTCTAAAAAATCGTCTTTTACAAAAATTTCATTTAAAAAACAAGTAAAAATCCTTTCGACGAAATTCCCTATTTTTCGTTATTACTTTGTTTTTTTTTAAACGACACATGCGTTTTCCGCAAATAAAAAAAATATATATGTAAAATATGGGAAAAATATGGAATATAAGAAAAAGGGGATTTATAACAAAATACGTAGAATTTTGGAGAATTAGATTTTGTATGTATTTCCTAAAAAATATTTCATAAAATTGAAACAAAATCAGAAGAATTCGTTACGATGTACTTTGGCTATAACAGACATAATGTAAACATGATATTTTATGTAAAGGGATACCGAATTTTACATAGCACAGTCTAACGAATATGTTGGATCTTAAGAATGGGAAAAAATTTAATACCTCTTTTTACGCCAGCTGTCGAGACAGTAAATCAACAAAATATATGTCATGTGTTTGAATTAAGGCCTATTTACATTGATTGTGACTTTTTTGGATTTATAGGTTAGGTTAGGTTAGATAAGAGGTGTGCCGCAAGACAAATAGCCTACATCATTTAGACCTCTAGTGAGTCCATTGTGCCCCTAGGTCCCATGGGATAACCTTTTCAGGCCGCCCCAGATCCATCCTGCTTCCTTTAGGGAACTCAGTATATCTCCAAGACTCTTTACCTAGATCCATCCTGTTTCTCTCAGCAAACTCAGGATATATCTGAATTCTTTGTTTTGCAGCTTCCCCAGACTTGAAAAGTAGTAGCTACCCAATAGCCTACTTCTTTTATTCATCAAAGTGGGGGGAATTCGCAAAGCACGTGTTGGACGGATTCAATTTCCTCCGACTCCTTACAGTTCCTGCAGAAATCGTTCACCGCTATACCCAGTCTTCTAGCGTGGTCACCTATGGCTCAGTGACCCGTAATGATCCCTACTAAATTTCTGGTATTTGTTTTCCTGTCATATGCAGGCCACAATTTCCTCGCAGTATGGGAGGTATCCCTGCTGGTGCACCGGAGGCTACGATTGGGATCCTCACATAAGCTACAGCTGCGGAGCTATCCAATTCAGAGCCCTTTTTGGCCAACTCATCAGCCATCTCGTTGCCTTAGTTATCCTTATTACCTGGTACCCAGCATAGGGTCACCTTGTGTCTTATAGCCAATACCTCAAGGCTAGTCTTGCATAACTGCATCAATTTTGGTTTTACCAGCACAGCATCTAGCGCCTTGATGGCTGCCTGGCTATCAGTGTATATACATACATGCCGTGAGGGCTCTTTGCACATGGATACCAATGTTGCCACCTAATAAATCGCTGCGAGTTCTGCCTGAAAAACACTGCATTTGTCAGGTAGTCTATTTTTGATTCATAATCCCAGCAATTAGATATATTTTATTTAATCATACGAATGCCATCTTGTTTTCATTGTTTCAAATATCATTAGTTAAGCCCGTTTTAATGTGAATGGGGTGGTAAGTAGGTAAACCGAGCACTATGCGCCTTATAAGTACTTCCTAGACCTTCAAATTTTATAAATTCCAAGTAGGATCTGGTTGGTACTGCTTTGAAAGTATTTTATTTCTATTAAAACCTTTTTCCGTTAGGCAAAATATATTTATAGTAGTGTTATCATAGGGGAGGTCAACAAAACAATAAAGCACACCTCTACCTGTGCATACCTCTACTTAATGTAGTCCTTAATAAGAAATTAAATAATATACCCTGTCTGTCACTGGTATCGTTTTCTTACAATATTCTTCATTTTCATATTTTCCAAATAACTGTTTATTATTTGAAATTTAGGCAATAATTGTTAATTTTCATGGCAAGTTCTTGTGCTGCTCATTAGTCTTTGAATTCTTCCAGCTTAAAAATTTTTTTACGAGTGATTTTCGGTATTTTCGTTCGGTACCGAATATCGTCATGAGAAAAGCATGAATCAAACTCAAAAACATTTTTTTTTGTATATATGCACACACAAAACTTAATACAAGTTATTTGATATCAAGGATAATTTCTGTAATATGTATAGCCACGAGGTTAGGCATATTGTAATCTCCTGATATACTTTTTGTCGAAAATTGTAAGAATTATTTTGCTCTACTTATTTCAACTTTTTATAAATATTTTTTTTTTGTGTGGATTCCAAGGCGCTTTGTGCAAATTTATGAAGATTGTAGATAGAGAAGTGAAGGCCACCAGCTACCCCATCAACAGTTGACCAACTTATATAACCTTGTAGTGTAGATGTAAAAACCTCTTTACTGATTCTAAAGGTCTCTATATGGATTCTTCTGCTAGATGTAGATTCATATCTGAAATATCTGAACATATCATGTGCTGTCTCGATTCCTGATACCCTTATATGTATTGCTCTACTACGTTTGGCTAAGTTCACACCAGAGAATGACTTTATAAGATATACTCGTAGATTGCTACGCCTACGTAATAGCTGACCTAGTATTGATCTTATGGTGTTCGAATTTTCGAATTCATTGCTTTTATCGCAGCTTGTTTGTTGATTCAAATTCTTTTATCACATGTTATATTATGAAATTCCTCCATAAGCCTTGCTACATTATTTAAAACTCGAACTTTTGCTAAAAAGATACTACAGTAATTTGCGTAAAGCGTCTGTGTAAGTACAAGCCTACATAAATATTCGAGTCAATTATCACGCAATTATCCTTCCAGTCCTCCATAAGGAAGAGTGAAGTTAAAAAGCTATTTTATTATTATTATTATATCGTGACATAGTGAAGTCCGTAGTTCTGCTGATACTCTCATTGGCTGAATCGAATTACGGACTAAACTACTAGAATTCTCAGATTTTATGTTATAATAACGTTGAAGACTTCCTTGATATTAAGGATTTTTATTCGATGGTTCTCTTACATGGTGTAACACGAAATAAAAAAAACTGTCACCTCCCTTGAGCAGATTGTCATTAGAAACAGAAACAGCATTAAGGCTTATACACAATTGAGACGAATTAAGCAGCCGACGGATTTCTATGCAATATACGCTCCATAAAAATGTTCCTAGAGAAAATTGTTCTTATGACTGCAATAGTCGTAGCCGTTGGCCATCACAACTTTGTTTTTTAGCGTTGAGGTCGATAAGTCTGAAAGTCTTGAAAGTCATCTCCTCAATTTTACCTTTCAAATGAATAAAAAAAAATTATTTGTTACTATGAAGCCCGAAGTTGTAGGAAGTGGTATAGACAGATTTTATAAATTACTATGAGCCCGTGGGGATACAATTTCCTATATTTTCTATAGCATAAAAGAAAGATGCCTTCCGATTTATATGTATTTGTATGGGGCATTTGCCCCACATCGATTTGTACTTTTTAACAATATCCCGTATTATGCTTAAGCTTAGAATATTTTCGGTATATTCCTAGGAAAATGACTTGTTCATAAAGCGGCCCATACACGGCGTACATGTTGTCCAACTTGATGTTTCACACATGAAAGCCTTTTCTCCACACATTGTCAAACATGCTGTCCAACATTAGGACAGGGACACATATTAGGAGCTACTAAGACTGTTAACTGTCATCTTTTCTTCAATAGAGTTCACTCAAGAATGACGAATGCGTGACAAACTTCGTCCTACACTAGTCAATATGTTGTCAAAAACGTAGTCACGCCCCAAAAAATCAAAATAATTTGATTTTTGTCCAACCACTTGACATACTGTGCGTCCAGAAAGATACCATACCACCGTAACGTTCCTTTCATAGAACCTTCCTGAGCTGAAGAACAGACTTGCTTGTGTGTATTCTCAACGGATTTACAATAGTAATTTTGGTATTATTCCAGCATTTATTTATGTACAAATCATTTTGGATGGCTGAATTGAAATGATACTAAACGAAACAAGTGAAACATTTCCATAAAGCCATTTGAAAATAAAAAAAGTAAATTTAAGTTCGAAAATGGTAGTAATCGGGCAACTCCTTCGAATTGCCATACAAATATCACTTTTTCCACTGTACCATATATTTGGGCAATGCCTGAGAACGCGTCAGCCTAAAGAGTTGAAATTTAGTACATAGTATTTTTATAGTAATAGTAAATGGACTAAGTCTGGCAACCACTCCTCGGTGTTGCCATATAAAACTTCTGTTTTTCACTATTCATTTGGACACTGCCTGAGAGTGCGTCATCATAGAGAGCTGAAATCTTGTATACAGCGTTTTCATCAAAATAGTATATAAAATTTGAAAAATAAACTGAATCGGGTAACACCTTCTTGGTGTTGCCATATAATACTTTGAGTTTTCACTTTATTTAACATTGATTTTTATCAAGGATATTAGTCTTAGACCAATTATAACTTTCTCTTTAGTTTTTCTGTGTTAATGATAATTTATATGAAAATTTTCATTTCACCCGAGATGCCAACTAGACTTTAGCTGAGATTTACTTTAAATTAGGCAACATTCTCAATTTTCTCATCAACTGGAAGAGAGAAAAAAAAACGCCACCCAAGATATTTTTCATCTATAGGTATAAAATCGCTTAATTTTGACTATGATCATTTTTACCCCACTTAACGAACTGTTTACGAAAAAAAAATCTAGGATACGATTTTTATGATCACGTCCTCAAAACAGTGACCCTGCTATGCTTACCGTGCATATCAACCTACATAACTCTCAACAGATATCAAAACTTTTTTAACAAAACCCCATTGAAAAGGTTTCTTTACTTAAAGTAAGTTACACAAAAATCTTATTGACAAAAAAACGAACCAGTTAATTCAAGGACTACAGAATTTTATGTTAATTTTTTTCGTTTTCGGAAATATACCTATACACATCTAGTTGTTACATAGGCATCTATGTAAAAGAAAAATACAATTTTGGTTTCCTACTCTTTGATGAGTCAATACAGACTACACCTTTCTTTAACTCTTTCCTACCATTATTCCCGCCGATTTAATTAACATTGACTATTGAGCAACTTTATCAAACAAACAAAAAAACAACCAAATCAATGACACAATAGTAGCTTTAAAACAGGTATCCATATAGGTAGCAGATCGTGTGTACGTGATTAAAGCGCAAGCAAGCACAACTACGACTATGTCTTCGTATGGTTAAAACAAAAACAATTGTACATATATGCATAGGAGCTGCTGCTAAGCACAGTGAAGCAAAAAAAAAGAAAAGAGGTTATTCAACTTTTGCCATTTTGAGCGAAACAGCGTGCGCGATCGCGGTGGCTGGCAACAACTTTGTATAGGATATCCCGCAAAGTCGCACTTCCAGTATGCCACATAATCTTTGGTTGCAGTAGTAAAGTAACCACATTTGCTCCTTTCACTTATATCTGGAAAATTTTTGTTCTGGGATGGACTTTGCTTTACAATAAGATAATTTTATACAATTTCTATAACATTATTTTTATTCTCATTATTTTCTTTTATACTATTTTGAAACGTTAGTTATCTCTCATTTTAATGGGGGCCGAATGCCTGGCCACACGAGGCTCTGTTCTTATATTATCTTTTCATAAAAATTTCAAATTGATATATAAAATGTGAAGAAATTTTTTGTAAATTTTTGTATTATAATATAAATTTGGACAGCCGAGTCAATTATGTCTTAACTTGTAAAAAAAAACAAAAATTAAACCGGTTTCTTGTTTGATACATTTTTAAGATTTTTCAATGTAGAAATCCGGAAATATGCAAATTTTTTCTTTAACACAAAAATTGCCCAATCATTTTGATGGTTGAGAATGAAATTCGATTTTTCTTTGTCTTTTATAAAAAATACTGTTGCAAGTGAACAGAGGAAGTGTATTGATTGAAGGCCAGCTATTATTATTTCTTCATACTCTTTAGGTACCAACATATGTACTTATATTTTTGTGCTTACCTTTCCATGAGTCTCAATAGTATTCACTGTGACGCTAGTGGATCCGATTAGGCTCTTTTCTATCAAAATCCTATTAACAACTGTGCGTACTCCAGTACGAATTAAAGAGATCGCCATTTTTATTCTTTTACTTCACTAAACCCTAAAACTCACAACACAGAACTACCTATGTAGTGTATAGAGGTAATTTGACAAACTTCACTAATTTTACTTTTTTTTTTTTTTGTATTAACTGTTACAGTTTTAAAACTCACTTTTCCTTTTTAATTTATTTATTTATTTTTTATATCACAACACAACGCCGCACTATCAACAATCACTTCAACTTTCCAGTAACGCTTACACCCGTTTTCTGATCGACTATGGATCCAAGTGGAAGCCGAAACCCATGTCACATTTGTCTTATATACTTGATCTAAGCCATATATGAGGCTTTATCGTTTTTGAGTATGGTTTTTAGTAGGTCTCCCAGAAGTGTATAGAGTAAAATTGGTTTTCTTTTCTCCAACATTGTATGGAAGAGGATCATGATGATGGCGGTGGTGTGTGTGTGGTGGCTTTAAGTATATAAGCCTCATTCAAATAGGAATCTATTTTGAAATTATGTGGAGGGGGGATATTATCATATTTGAAAATGTGTTGTTTTTGTGAACGCAATTATTTTGAACTAATATTATATATTTGGTTCTGATCAAGGGTTTGATCACATACACATTCCTATGTATACTAGAGAGGTGCGTATATAGTGTACAGGCCTATGTCACGTACGCAACTTTTTCATCACTTTTGTTTACATCAATTTGAAAAGCGGGCGTGCATCATTATAACCAGTCTATCCTGTTTCAGACGAATATTGTTTTTGTGTTTCTCGATCATTTCTTGCATTTTATACCTACTCGAGGCCGGTCACATATATTAGAACTTTTAGCAACTCTACAGACCTTGGAACTACTTTTAGTGGTTGATCTATCTATGGGCACTTGATGCACAACATGTTTTTCGTGGTCATGGTTTTATTATTTTTCTTTCATTTAATTTTGTGAGTTTTGATATTGCCGGAATTTAGGCAGGAGGACTGTATTATGATTGGAGGAGTTCAAGGATCATCTAGTATGCAAGTATTGCAATGCATGCAAGAGGACACGTTCTTATGATAACAAATCTACTTTTACATGGAGATTTTATATACGAATGAATGAATGATTTTCAGGATTTTTATTTTTATTGCTATGTATATGACGCACTTTGTACTGATTTTTCGGTGAAGAGATAATTTATTGAATCTTGTGTAGTTTTATCGGTGGTATATGATGTGCCGATTGAAATGTTTTTATTTATTTAGTAGTCAATACTATATTGACTTTTGAATAATTCGATAATTGAAATGGAAAGTTAAGATAAGATAAGAGGAGTCAAGATAGTTGATTGCTAGACGAAATATCAATTTATCTTAGTACCTAACACATGTCAAACATGAACCTGTACATAAGTTGAATGGCACAGGGTTCTTATCGCGACTTCCATTTCTTACTGCTGAACAATGGAGTATTTTATATCGAAAATATATATAGATGCGTCCAGACTGATTAATTATGATCATTAATTGCAATAGGATTATTACAGGAATTTTTTGTGTTCTGATTCTCAAGGCACCCATTGGGACTTTCCTGTTATCGTCAACTTAGTTAGATCTAGGTAAGATATGTTTTTTTCCCACTATGTTAGAGGAAGCTGATATTACATAGAGATTAGTCTTTTACATGATAGTTGTTTTTTTTGTCCAATCTTTCTTGATTATTCTGAGCACTGTAATCATTAATAATGCTGACAGGTTTTTAATTTAATATGAATCGTAGAATAAAGTTCATGAACCTTCTTTTTTGTCCTATCCAGAATAATTTTTATTCAGCTGTGTAACGCTGTGTTTTTTTGTACCATGTGAACATCTTTTTTAATGAAAGCCACAATCATTAAAGTGTTTAATCACTGTTGTAAAGCAATGACCACAGACAATAAAAGTAGTTATACAAGAATAAACACAAACAAAAAATGCTTGATCTAAACAAAGATTTGCAACGTACACAAATTACGCTATGCAAACAAAAACAAAGTTACGAAAATGTCTATGGCTGAGGTCATCGCTTTACCAAACGTAAATTATATATTCGTAGGTATGAATGGCAAGTAAGTCACGATTACTTTTATACTTTCGGTGAAGTGGCATTAAATTAGTCCTAAGTGAGCGCTAAAACATTATGCAGTACACACTATTGTGACAATACTTTGCATATTGTTAGTAGTGGTGGTCCTAACATTTGATAAAGCTAGACTATCCATGGATTTTTTTAAAAATTTCTAGAGCATTAAGGGAACGGAAGTAGAATTAAATTAGCCCTGATTGAGCCTTAAATTTTGACGTATTCAAAGCCTTTCTACCATGAAATGGCAGTCCCAGCTTAATTGACGTCTTAGAATAGCGATGGCGTGTAAATAAATGGACTACCAGCGCAACCAGAATTCATTACACGAAAACTGGCTTATCACCATTCCTGTTTACTAAATATTCTAAGGATTAAGACTTTTAAGTTCATTATTACAATTTTAGTAATAATTCTTCCCTTTACTTATATTATGAGCATCATAATAAATATTGATTACTGTATGACAAAGATTCTCTATATAAAGCCGTACATCGGATAATGAAGTCCAGAGTTAGAGTCGACTATTCAAAGAGCCTTTCTAATTCTAAATAACATTGGTATACTCTGCCATAGCAAAAACATTTTTAGCCATCGTAGTAACTACGGCAGCATATCTAGGCCACCACGATGGAATGTGAAGCTGTGTCAACTTAGGGAAAAATCAACGAAGACTATTTAATGCAGCCAAGCTCAGTGGTGATCAAGTACACTGGGCCCGTTATAAGACCGCCCTTATAGATCATTTAAGAAGGCGCTAAGATTAGCAAAGGCATCCTCATAAAGGAACTTCTGCGAGTCAATAGAGTCTAATACAGGAGCGTCCAGGCTTCTGAGGGTACTTGCTAAGGACCATAGTACTCCGTCCTTCATAAAAGGGGAGAACAGGGTCTGGACAACTAATTACAAACGAGGAGCTGTTAAATGAATATCTTGACGCCCATTTTCCGGGTAGCAGGGAGATAATCCTAGCGGTGACGAGTTCTGTAGAACAGCACATACAAAATGATAAGAAGAAGTGATTAGCTCCATAGTTAGCAAAGAAGTGATAAAATGGGCGATATGTTTTTTTAATCGCCTTAAGGCGTCAAGGATGGATGAACTGAGACCCATTATACTTCAGAAGGCACTAATGTGTATAACAGCATGGCTACTGCCAATCTATAAAAGCTGCCTGAGGCTTGGTTTCTTGCCCTGGGCAGGAGGTGAGAGTAATCTTCATTCCTAAGGCAGGCAGAATGGGCCATATTTATGCTAAGTACTTCAGACCTATTAGCCTCTCCTCTTTCATACTGAAGGTTTTGGAGAGACTAATTCAGGTGGATATAAGAAGTGTATGGCAGGGCAGCAGTGATAGGCAGTATGCCTACATAAAAGGAAAGTCAGTAGAGTCGGCACTACATGCAATGTTGTCCGTTGTTGTGAAATTCCTAGAATATAAGGAGTACATTCTGGAAACATTCCTGGATATAGGGGACTTTCAACAATGTTAAGACGGAGACTATATATAACGAACTGAAAAGGGTGGGATTTGATAAGGGTCTGTGTGACTGGATAAACTGAATGCTTTTTAGCAGAAAGATTAGCTCTTGCACAGAGAATGTGGTCGTGAGAAGAAAAGTCTATTGAGGTTCGCCGCAGGGGAACTACTCCTGTGGTTAATTTTAATGGGTGTAATCCTTATCAAGCTAGATAGAGAGGGCTTTAAAGCGGTTGCCTGTGCAGATGACATAAAGGCTCAAGTATGCACTTTTTAAGCTAGACAACTGGGCCATTAATAGCGGATTGAGTGTAAATCCATCTAAAACAAATCTAGTGCTTTTTTTAAGATAAAGGCAGGTGCAAGCTTTCAGCCTTCCCATGCTGGGAGATCAGTATCTTACTCTCTCCAGCGAAGCAAAGTATCTTGGAATCATACTCGATTCCAAGCTGAACTGGAACGCTAATTTAGAAGAACATATTAAGAAGGCCAGTGTAACCTTCTACACGTGCAAGGGAATTTTTGAAGGTATCTCGGGATAAAAACCCAGAGTGGTACGGTGGATGTACACAGCCATAGTTCGACCGATCATCTGCTACGGCTCCATAGTCTGATGGACGGCACTGACGAGGACTATTACCTGGATGTGCTGTCAAAAAACCAGAGGGTCGCTTGCTTGTGAATAACGGGGTGTTTGCGCACCACGCCCACAGCAGCACTGGAGGTCCTGATAGATTTACTGCCGCTAGATCGCCACTGCAGGAGTGTAGCGGCAATTAGCGCTGTAAGGCTCAGAGCGGGGGGTTGGTGCATGGAGAGAGGTATTGAGCATTCCAATATACTCCAGAAAATAGACTGCAGTGATTGCAGGAAAGAAACTAACTATCAAATACCTTTCTCAACTTTTTGTTGTGGGTGTCAATGTAATGATGCCCACCAGGAGTGACTGGGATGGCAAGGAGATGGTGATAACATCTGATATATCTGTCCGCACGGCGAATCTGCACACGGAGAGCCAGGCAGCCATTAAAACAATGGATGCTGTGCTCGTTTAACCAAAATTGGTGTAGTTATGCAACTCTGGCCTTGAGGAATTGACTACACGGCACAACGTGACCCTACGCTGGGTACCTGACCACAGGGATATCTCAGGCAACGAGATGACTGATGAGTTGGCTAAAAATGGTCCCGAAATGTATAGCTCCGCAGCAATAGCTTATGTGGGGATCCCGATCGGAGCTTTAAAAGAGGAGATCATAAGGGACGCCTAAAAAAAGGCAAGCCTCAGGTGGGATCGACAGGTAAACCTGCTGTAGCGCGAGGCAATTATGGCCTGCATATGACAGGAAGAAGACATGAAAACTGCTTAATGACAGCAGAACATATACTAGGAATCTTGTAGGAGTCATTACGGGTCATTGGAGACCATACTAGAAGCAGAGCTGGACAATACTTAAGTAAAAAGGACTTAAGTACTACTTAAAGTAAATTTTCGTTATTTAAGACTTATTACTTAATTCTTTTGAAATGACCTACTTAGTACTTGAGCATAAGTACTTGCTTCTATTTACTTAGTATTGTACTTAAGTATTTCTGAGTCTATTATGTACCTACACATAGCAGCAAACACAATCTTTTGCGCAGCCCTTTTTTTGAGAGTTTTAAAGCACGCATAGAACTGTTAATTTAACAGTTAACTTAAAACATGTGCCACACCCACGCGTCAAAGCAGAACTCTCGACTAACTAATAATATACAAACAAGATTGGGTAAGTAGAATAAAAACCAGTAATGCCTTGGCCTCGCTCGAATATAAAATCGACGATGCCTGGACTTGATGACATAACCAAGGGTAAGACAGCAATGCCTCGCTCAATTTTTTCTTACAAATCTACTGAAAAGTTTTTCCTTAGAATTTTTATGTAATATTGGAAGTGAAAACGATCAACGGGTGCTTGGAACAGTTTTTATGAGCGTATAGTCATTCATTTCTTAAAAATTTCCAGAAATAATTTCGGTAGCATTTGTATTAATTTTGGTGGCCAGCTGGAGTTAATTTCAGATACAATAGTTTCATTTAACCATTGTCGGTTTCCAATAATGCGTAACATCTCTAAAAAAAAAAAGCTTGTAGGCATTATTAAAAACAAATAAAGTATTTTTGAAATAATTATAATAAAATGTTTAATGTTTTTTTAAATGAATTCCGATTAAGTTTGAAAATAAGAAGTGAAAGTTTTACTCTACGTGCATCGCCTCGCCGGTGACTATTATCTAATAAATAAATACTTTTTGAAAACTATAATAAAGTAACTCTATAAACTTCATTATATTACTGCCAACGTACAAATATTCTAAAAATGTACTTTAAACAGGACTTTAAAAAATATACTCAGTAGTTTTTATAGTCTTAGTACTTAATTACAAGTACTTTTCATACATGCGGTACTTGTACTTACGCTGAAGTACTTTGACCTTCTGTACTTGTACTGAAATACTTTTTCTTTGGTACTTGCCCAGCTCTGGCTAGTAGGCTGGGTATAGCGACGAACGATTTCTCCAGAAGCTATAACGACTCGGAGGAAATCGAATCTGTCCAGTACGTACACTGCGAGTGCCATGCTCTGATGAACAAAATAGGGAGGCTATTGGGTAGCTACTTCTTTTCAAGTCTGGAGGAACTTCTATGGTAGGCGATCAGAGATAACCATACCGATGAGACCTCTCTGACCGCTGGGTCGAAAAGTTCAATCATTTTTTTTTCTTGCACTTAAATACATTTTGTAAATTTATTGAAATTATTTTCAATAAATTTCAGTCTGTTAGACGAGAAATCTTCTTTGCAAAATAAAGTATTCAGATGAATCCTGAGTTTCCTAAGTGAGAGAGGATGTATCTAGGGCAATTTTTAGGTTATCCAATGAGGACAAGGGACACAATGGATCCACCGGTGGTCTTAAATGAAGCAAGCTAGGTACTTATAGTGGCACTCCTCTTACTTTTAACTTAAGTGCAGCAGCATTCTACCTAAATTGCAAGCAATTTGATTTTCCTTAAATATGATTTTTAAAAATGTCCTACATTCAGGAATCAAACATACGAGGGAAATATTACACTGTAATCGGATTCTTCAAAGACAATATGAATGCTGGATTCACACCTAACGATCAGGACAACTCTCACACACTTCCAATAATTCCTTTCAAATCATCCCTGTAGTCCCCCGAAATGAGAACTACTTTCAGCTATTAGAATACAAGCAAAAATACCAACAAAAATTTTAAAGTGCAAATTTTTTGCACAACGCCAGCCGGTTCAAGGATCAGGAATAAATATAATCATTTAAAATAAAAGCATTTTTCACGATTCCCGAGAAAAAAAAACAAATTTCCCATGATTTCGTCCTCCCAAAATGAATTGCAAAGAGCAAATTTCTCAGATTTCCCAAATCGTGCATTTATTTTAGCAGGATTTTTAACAAATCTCGCATCTGTGGCATGCATATGTAAAATCTGGCGCTTACACAGAATTTTTATCTAGAGTTTTTTTTTTCAAAGCTGATTTTTATTGAAATTTTTAACCATCGAAAAGTTTAAAATCTACGAACAAATAAGAATTGAAAAAAAAAATCATTTTTGTCAATTCTAAATAATTTTTTATGTTGATTTTGTAAGAGTTTTTAGGCCGCTTACACATCGAAAAATAAAAACAAACGAATAAACAGCTCCACACCGAAAATCAAAAACGAACGAAAAGAATAGTCGTTCGTGTGTGGAACATATAGTATGGAACGAAAATATACTTGACAGTTCGGTTCGGAACGAAAATTTGTTTCTCGTACGGATAAGCATAAAAATGCGTTTTAATTGAAATAAACCTTTAAAATGGATATTTTTTTTATTGCAACAGTAATTAGAATAAATATTGAATATTTTATTATATGTGTTGCGGGAAATTTCTTTTAATTTTGGACAAAATTTGTGTTTTTCGATTTAGCGTTTTCGTTTTTCGATGTGTTAGTGTGAGCTCTGAAAATGAATTATCAAAGAAGAAAAAAAAAACAAAAATTCTAAAATGCATTGTTCTTCTGCAGCTGCATCAGTAAAGTAACGGTTCTCTCGATAATCTATTGTTTGTGAGGCAAGTGTTCTCTGGCTCTGGCAATGATTGTGTGATGTTCAATCGAATAAGTGCGGGCTTTTGAAATTATTTTCTACCTAGTCTTTTGGTAGTCGTGGAATTTTTTGTTATTTAGATTTAAAAAACAGTTATTAAAATTATTGAAGTTCGCATCGTATAAGTTTGCTGTAAAATTATTTACTAGGATTTATTCTTGAAGTGGAAGTCTATATATGTAGTAACTCATTTATAATTACCCGCGGTTTTGGATAATTACAGAATAACAATTTTACCTGACTGGAGTAGGTATGTGAATTCTTGATAGACATTATACCGAAAAATGATAGGTTAGGTATATATTGTGTGAAATTCGTGTAGGTACGTGTGATTAGCATTTATGATTTTACAAAAACAAGTCAGTGTTATTTTAGTGATTTTGTGTTAAGTAAAAAAAATTAATTAGAAGTGATTTATTCTTTGTAATTATGAAAAACTATAGTGAAATATTGTTTTGTGGACGAGCATTCATATCTAGACCCCGGAATTGAATTTTGAGGTAAGTTGAATTGCTTCAATAATATAATTTATTAAATGTTTTAAATAAATTATGTGTGAAACTGTTATATAACCATAAAAAGATATTGAGAAAATTTTTTTTAACATTTCGTCGTCGGCCTAAAAGTACAGCCGTTTGAAAATTTAATTGCATATATGTATGTGTAACTGTCTTACTATACTCCAATTTACGCGGTGAAACTTCTGCTACGATTTTATATTAATTATAAGATCAAGATTATGAAGAAAAAAATGGAAAAAAAAGTCTTAAGATATTCAAGTTATATGTGGAATTTGTTTTTGTATTTAGAACTTTTTTAGCACTGCAATTGATTTAAAAATGGCAATGAAAGGGTTCTGTTGTCACATAAAACTTTGTCCCATAAAATGGCGTCTTCTGAGACAACAAAGTTGACTTACTTATGGTAGGGGTAATGAAAAAGTTCCAACTGCCATTAAAATCTGTGAAAACCAGTTATATAATATTATAAATGTTACTGTCTGTACATTTTTTATAAATACATAAATACTTTGTTGTAAACTGTATGACGTAAAATTTACGGCGCGCGATCGCTCTTGTTAAAATAAAATGCCCGCCCGCTCGAAGGTTATAAAATTTTTTAGGTGTGTCAAGAAAAGCATAGATTACTTAGAAATAATAAACATATAACTTTTATTCATGAAAATAACATTTCTTCATAAAAAAGAATAAAATTAAAATATTTCACATATTATGGTATAAAATTATTATTATAATTTCAGTACTATTTTAAATAGAGCTTGAAACTTTTATGACTTTTTTCAAAAAGTCTCTAGAATACCAGTTATTCTTAACTTTTATCCCATAAGAATTAAACAAAATTGTAAGAAATAAGAGTTTTCAAATAATAAAAATTCGTAATTTTTATTATTAAAACTCCCGCAATAAACATTATTTTTAATTGTTATTTTTAACTTTTATACAAAAAAAAATACATTTTGATCTTTTTGAAAGTTTTTTGAGGATTTTATTTTATAAAAATCTTTCTTTATGCTTATTATTTAAATATTTAAAGTATTTACGGTCTGATTTAAAAAAAAAAGCCTCTTCCGCTGTTTATGATAATATTTCAATAGATTTTATACATGCGGGCTGTCATAAGTATTGGTGTTTTAGACTAATTCTAGCATTTTTACTTGTTTTTATTTAATTAATTTTTTTTATTATTTTTTTTTTCTTTTAATTAAAAGAAAAGCCATTCTGGGATTCGAACGAGTTACAGGCAGAGTCTGGACTTTTCTTAAGTTTATATGATATAAACGAATTATGTTATGTATATGGATCAAATCGATTAAAATGTTATAACCAGTCGGAGAGGTTTTTTTTTAGATTAGACCGTAAAAACTTTATATATTTAAATAAAAAACATAAAGAAAGACCTTTAAAAAGATTTTTATAAAATAAAAGTCTCAAAAGACTCTTAAAAAGACTTTTATAAAATTAAAGTCTCGAAATACTCTCGAAATTTTTTTTTGTTAGATAAAAGTCTGAAAAGACTTAAAACTTTTATTTCGTGAAATAAAAATTTACTCTTAACTTTTACTTTTAAAAATAAAAGTTAAAAGTATTATTAAAATTTATTTTTTAAATATAAAAGTTTCTAGTCGGACCTCACTTAAAAAGTACTTAATGGAGAGTTATTTTCACGCTCTGATTTCAAAGTACTCTTCATTCACTTTGGGCATAAATTTTAGAATTTGTTTAATATCGTCTTTTTTAAATCGGTATTTCGTTATAAATACAGATGCTTAATTTAATTCAGTCTTATTTTCTGAACGCAGATCTGCAAAATTCCAAGTACAAGTACCAGTACAGTACCAGTACCTGAACTTGAAATGTTTTAAGTACCAGTACAAGTCCCGGTACTGATACAAACATTTCAAGTACAAGTCCCGGTACTGGTACTTAAAAAATTTTCCAGTACAAGTCCAGATACTGGTACTGATACTTGTACTTAAGAACAAATGTACTTAAGTACTTTACAGGTCTGTCTGAGCGGCGATCAATTCTTTCTGGTGGCCTTTCAAGCTTACAGTTAAAAATCATCAGTGTAATTGGTATTGTATTGAACTTCAAATAAAGCAGGTTTATTTAATTTAATGACACATATAGTTTTGTTAGCGGAACATTTTTAAAATATGGCAATTTTGTACTTGCACCAAAGTCCTTGAATCGTATTCTTTCAATTACAGTATTCGTAAGGGATATTTTCGCTTCACTGTTTTCAGTAACCTAATCAGACCTATAAGGGAATAGTATCCCTGATGCTGCAAAACCCTTTCAATCTGCATATTGTCCACCTCTTGTATACAGGAATGATCAGGTACAGAGTACTTCATTGTCACCAATTGTAGAGTAGGATGTTCATTAAGTACATTTAAAATGGCACTAGAAATTATTAAATTGCGATTTTGGGGTACGCAAGAATCACTCCATGAAATCATGTGATTAAATTTGTTTTCATCTAGCACTTTCTCTAATTTTTTTTTAAATGCACTGTTCCACCTGTCCACAAAGCACAATAAACCGTTTTGGTTGTTGATAAATAAGCTGTAAAATTATAGACACTAAACTTTCGAACTTTCGACGAAAAAAACATAAAAGAGGATATTTCCGCCTTAGCACACGTTAATACATTTTCAAGGTCGAAGGACAATATCAGAATGTCTCCTTTTTTTGTCATTTTCACGTTATTTCCTCATATCTTTCTTTTTCTCAATTTGAACTACCGTACCTAGTTACGCAAATGCTTGAAGTAACAACTTTATAGTTATTGAAATAAAATACTTATGGGTGCACTTAGTCTTAGTCTTCAGTTAATATTTTTTCCAGCTCTTCGACTGTAACGACTTCTTCTTGCGTGTAATGGTTTTTAAAAAAAATTATCGTTTCCGCTAATATCTCTTGTCTTCTTCATGCAGATTGAAAATATTGCGATCTCAACGGTATGTTAATTTTGATATTCGAAAGTACCGTAATTTGTTTTTCTGCAGGTATCAAATTATCATGTCCTGCTTTTTTTACTTCTTTATACCTTTGCTCTTCGGATCATTATTAATTATGATGTTTTCATTCTTTGGTTTACATTTTTTTTTGTTATTTTAGTTTTCGTGGGTTTTGTTTTATTTTTTGTTTCGATTTGTTCTCATATAACAAAATGGAACATGTACTTAAAAAATGCTTTTTGGATACAGATCATCGGCTCCAAATCATTCAATTTCGGTAAAAGTATTCCACTGGATATGAATCGAATATATTTTTAATATGCATTTCTGAAAATCGAATTTTCGTTCCTGCCTGGGTACAGCTGTATTCGGGTTTGTGTATCGTCGGACATTAAAATGATACGTTTTTGATACATTATTTTATATCGAATTATCGTTTCGAAAGGGAATCTCTGTTAGTGTTCTCAGTCCGTTCTAATGTCTAGTTTGAGGTAGTTTCTAGTGAGTAATTTTTGTAGTTAGTTTATACTTTTTTTTCATTTGAAAACGTCCCGTATATGGGTTTCATCCATATCTATTTAATATCGTTTTGAATACGTTTTGAATATATGTATTTCTGTGGATGCCCATTTATATCAATTTTATATCTTTTAAAATATGTTCTGAATATATTATTTCGGATACGCACCGTATCACCATCACACGATCATTTTTAACTGACGTCAGAAGATTTCGCTCGGCAGGGCGGACATGAATCTTATAAAAAGCATATGGAAAGAATATGTTTTTTTTATATCAATTCTTCATCCTATCTTCTCTGGGTTTCTTAACCTATTCTTCTTTAGGGTTTTTGTCTTTACGTTTATCGGCTTCTCTTGTATGCCATTCGTTTGACGTAAGAACAAAAGATCCTCTTTCGTGCTTGTCTGATGCCTTTTCGTTCTGGGGTTTTTCGATTAACAAGGACATCATTATGTTTAATTGGAGTGTCAAGATTGATTACTTACATGTTCTTCGGTAATACACAGAGTGTTTGATATATCAGGCTCATGATTCAGTACGTTTACATGAATACTTGAAGTATACTTGAAGTATGCTTGAAGTAATCAAAATATCATGAAAACGCTCATTCAACGCGTAAATTTCAACTTAAGTAATTGGAAAATTTAATTCAAGAAAAATTCAAGTCAAGTAATTGGAATTAATTCAATAAACCGCCCTACCTGAGCTTCAAGTGGATTTCAAGTCAAGTACTCAAGTATTCATGTAAACTTACTGATCGATTTGTTGATTACTGTTACTGGCCCTTCGTTTAGCTGTACATTGAAGTCATCTAAAAATAAAATAGGGATATTATTTATATCAACCTTTTCGGAATTATTTCTTGTGGTTGTATTATTCCGTAGGATTGCCTACAATACATATCTTTCTCATATATCATTTTGGGGAATGCTAAAAGTTGTGGCCGTTGATAAACATCATCAGTTGTCTGTTTTTTATCATCTTGGTAAAAATTCAATAACTTTTTCAAAATAATGTCATTTTCTGATAGGCAATCTTCGGTAAGATTTTGCAATACAATCTCCCAGTATTTTATTAAGAAATATCTTTATTCATAACTTTTTTTATGACTTTCGATTGAAAATCATCTTGTTTGCTTATGACATCTATTGTGCTATCAGTAACAGTTATGTTTTTTTCCAAGACATTTTCTGAAATCGATAACATTGCAATGCCATGGACATAATCCTGCTGCTCCAAAGCCATTGATTACAGTCGATGGTTTTATGTCATGTTCGATAGCTTTTTTAAGCACCGATACGAAATAATTCCTCATAAGTGTTGCCAGCGGATTATCTCGCTTCTGCATAGCTCGCTTATTTCCAGAGTAAGATGTGTCTTTTGGCCATCTACAAATAAAAACACGGAGCATTACCTTTGTGCAGATTATAATGGAAAACATTTTTTATGTAGTCATTGTCTCCTTCTCTCTCTTTAGGCAACCTTTTATTGGGGGAAAATAACCATTGTAGGCGAGATTTCTTCATTCGCACAAAACGTGAATAAGACTGGACTGTTCGGGCAGATTTTGCAGCTGCATGGTCAACTTCATATACATCCTTCTCGAATCTCATAGCAACAACTCTTTCGTTTTTTGGGCACAACTGAAAGTTTGATTCGTCCCCATTAAAAACGCGATTAGGATCTGAAAGAATGTCATATAGTATTCATTATTTTTCAAATGCTTTTCAATGTTCGTAAACCATCGTCTGATATCTTGTTCAGAGACAGCTGCACTTGAAAACTTGTGACTGCCTCAGAGGAGTACATTCGCTGTGTTCCGGTTGGCCTTCCAAAAAGAGTTGGTACCATTAGATACCTGATATACCATCTTTAAAACGGTTCTGTCGATTGGATTTCAAGTCTATTCTTCTTAGGAGAAATCCTTTGCGGCAGCCAGGCGCGTATCCAGACCTGCAGCTTAGGGGGGGGGGGGTCACAACTAAAGGTTCGAGGTGGGAGGAAAAAGTCGGCAGTAGTCACTTTTAATTTTTTTTTATCATATTTAAGTTAGATATCACAAAATTCAATTTTTGGTTTGATTTGGAAAACCTGTCCATAATATTATCCACATCAATGTCGATCTCAGAGTGGACAGACATTACGGACTAATATCCAGATACTCTTTCTCGTGCAAAGATTGTAGACATTGATGTGATGCAACCTATTCTGTCAAGGCTGAAGTAAATGACAGAGAGTGAGAGCTTGCACCTTTATTCACATTCAGAGGAATAGGAGTAGAAGTGCATGATATGTCACTGACTATTTCTTTTGATGGGAACTTAATTGATCTTGCTTTCTTCTGAAAAAAGTTATCAATGTGCTTATCAGTCTTCTGCTTTCCACTTTCGCAACTATTTCTACCTCCATCGCTAACTATAAATTAAAAGTAAACGTGAAGTTAAATTGACCAACACTACCTGAATTCATACGAAATTATAAGCAAAAGCAACGGCAGCAGGCAGAGGAAAGCGAATGGTTTTTATTTTTATAGTCGTGCCGTAAAAATTGTGAAGAAAAATTGTAGAATTAATTTTAGTGGCATCAATCCAACTGATCGTTTTCAGCAACCAATAGTGTATAAAAATTCGAAAGAAAAATGTTCAATAACATTTTTAAGAACAAAATGTATGGTTGCCAGCGCTCATAAATATCTTTATCGACCCAGATCAGCCAAGACACCTGAATCAATATAACTCTTTGGAACCATTGTCCGCCGCCATGAAAAATCTAAAGAGAAATTTTCAGATCTTTCTAAGAAAACTGAATGCTCGAAAGAGAGAACCACCAGAATCAATACACCAATTCGTTTGGACTTTTGTCGGTGAATAGTTAATCATTCAAATTCTTAAGAACAATTTGCAACTATATTTCTAAAGGTACGTGCACAACATGGCGAAGTGTGGCGAGGCTATATCAAGAGTTAAAGAAATAAAATGATTGCACGATGTACTATGAGAGAATTCATAAAAATGCTGTGGTAGCGTGCGATGTGCGGAGACACCTCGATGTAAAACACTCGAGAATTTTTTCGCGAGGTGCAGCGCACTAATTTTGATAGATGGCATATTTTTATAGGTTTTTTTTCTTTGGAAGAATCTATCAGGATCAGTCCGAAAATCTTCACATGAATGATGAATTCACCAAATTCCAGACGTTTGGTCTTTATCGGGTGGCAAGCAAAAGAGCGGAAAGTACACTTAGGTCAAAAATTCCATATAGCTGCACTACTTGACAAACACAAAATTTCTACTTCTGAATCTGATGACATAATTTATACTCTCACTTCACAATTTACCAAGAAACTGAACGCCTTGTTGTAAACAATACACCTCGAGATATATCTTCACCTCGCCTCGCCAAACTGCCTAGCCACGCATCGCCTCGCCTCGCCTTGTTGTGCACGAACCCCAAGAAAAATTTAATGCTTCCCTACGAATGTAAATATTTTGAACAACTCAGGCTTGAATCAGTGTCGCTATGAAAAATCAACGGGTGGCAAGACGTTGATTCCATAACTCGGGTTCTACTGGAAGAACCGTAAAACAAAAATTTGTTAAGTCAAGGCTAAAATACAATTGCGATGGGCAACGGCAAATGACGAAAAAATGCTGCTGTCGAACTTCTAAAAGCATATCGTCTTATGCGAATGCCAAAATTACGACGGGCGACGGTCAGCGGTCGACGAAGTTTTCGTTGGGATTGATCAATTTCTAATTTTTCCGTCGTCGCTGCAGTACTACCAACAAAATCAAACGAATGAACTTGTTGTAGCATTTATTTTTGTCAAGGTTGTATGATATCGCGGTAATTTTAAAATAATGAATAATGAATCGCCGCTCACTACCTGTCATTGCGATTGTACTCCCAATTTTTCGTCTACCATTTTTGATAGCGAATTTCCCGCTGCTGTCCACCATCGGAAAATCAGATAGGTAAAAAAAAAATATGATCTCTAACCAATTTTGTAGAAACATTAACACTTTCTAAACTTTTTAATTGGCGCAACAAAAATATAAAAGCATCTTCATAGGTGGGCTGCTAAGCATTACGTGCCATTTTCTAAAAAATCAAATACTAAAATAAATATGCATTCCAAAAGTACTTTACTATCCTGTGCTAGTTACGATAGATGACTTTTCGACACTAGATATATTAAAACGCAAGAAAAGTCTAAAAAATTTGTACACCTTTAAAAGACGAAGAGCTACGAGAGAATGACTATTATACCCAATCCACTATTACTATTTATAAGAAGACAAACAAAGCGTATCATACTAAAATCTTCCTGTTAAACTTTAACAGCTCGCTCTACAGTCCAGCGCCCCATTCAATTCACCGCGAAGGTTAGGTAGCGCTTGGGGGGGGGGGGGGGGTCATGACCCCTGTGACCCCACCCCCCTTCCCTGTATACGCGCCTGGCGGAAGCAGTCTTTGATCCACTGCACCAGAATCTCCTCTTTGTCGTTTGTTAAAACAGGGCTTGGTCCTGGAAAATCTTTATGTTGTTTATTTCGCAACCGAAATTGTATCGTTCCTCTTGGTATATTGAATGTTTGAGATGCAGGTTTCTTACTTTAAATGGCAACAAATTTCCACACTTATTAGAATATCTTGACTGCTCCTTTATGAATTCTGCTAGCTATTTATACCTGCACTGAGCTCCCACACAAAAAAACTTGAGGTCAACACAAACATGAATAAGCTTCACTTAAATTGGCTTATTAACACTCCTCTGTTTGTTATATGCTCTAATGGACATTACCTCGGTATTCAATCATAACATGACAGTATCTAACTTAAATGTTTGACTCAAGTTGACTTGGTAATAAAGACCACAACGAAACCTTAACTGTTATACTGAATCCAAGATATTTTTTACAACAACTGCAACAGTCAAATTGGAAAGCAAATACGTTCTAACTTACAAAAATCATTTTCAATGAACATACTGCAATAAAAAGAAAAGTTTGAAACTAAAAAAAAAAAAAAAAACAATAACGAAGAAGTAATTTGGATACATCCATTCATATCTACTCCATCCATATTACTTTATCATTGAATATCACAGAGTCAATATTGTAGAGTTGCATATAAAGTTCTTAAGAGCACTAGCATTCATAGGACTATTTACCATTTTCAATCCTTGTAGACTATCAAATTTCCAATCTGAAGCATAAAAAAGGATATTTATCGCCCGACAATGACGATCGATTAATGATGAGCACAACTGTGTAAACCGCCCAATTTCTTAACCTCCATTTCCTTTAACCTTTATAAAATTTGCCAAATTGCGTTCGATAATTTCTAAAAATTGCATCAATTCATTACTTGAAAATTGAAATATTTCCAATGTGTGTGTGTCTCTTGTAATTTATAAAGTATTCCACTAGAGAAATACTTCCAACTTTTGGACAAGTTTTAATACTTCGCTTCCGATTCCTGTAGTATCTGCTTGACCCGAAATATGTATAACTCGTAAATTTGTACTGTATTTGCCTGTAGTTTTTAGCAGATCATCATTCGCTATGTTTGGTATATAGAGTTTAGTTGGATGAATAAATTTTATGATTATTTCAAACAAGTAATGCAAATCCTCTTCTATAAAGCATGCATCTCTTAGACTGTGTGTTCGTAGACCAGTAGCGGCTATAATAACTTTTTGCCTTTTGCATTTCGTTGTTCGCGTTTAAATTTGGAAAGGACATAAGCACATAAAAACCCAAATTACCATATCCGATCATATATTGCAATCCTCTATTTTCCTATCTGTTTATCCTTAATTCTTCCTTTATTATCTCTTTTTTGGATATATTTTGTCATGAATATATGTTATCTCATCAGGCGAGTCGAGGCGACCTCTACCTTCCATAAAATAATTTACAAAATCCTTCTTCTTTTTGATTTTAATATCTTTTCTCTTAGTCTCCGCTGTCATATTTTAGCTGCTAAAAAATGGCCCGATATTGGAGACCCGCTAAAATTTAGTTTAGCGCAAACCTTAGTACTAGGCTTAACATGCAAAAATTATCAGGCATAAGAAGCACCTACGGCTTTATGAATTAAATGGCTCTGACCTTAGTTCGGATAGTTTGCTTAGTATTGACTGCAGAAATTGTGGATTATGGGAAAGTGCTCACATAACCACATAATAAAAAAAAATTAGATATTTATTTCAAATCATTCCCAAGATTATGTACAATTAATTATGGACTTACTTGTAAACAATTAACCTTTAATTTCGATGACAACACTTCTCTCGTCAGTCTTGACAGTACTAATTTTACAAACATTGGAATAACTGAATCTACTTAATCTTTACACTGTAATATTATCACTTCCAGGAGTTTAGCTGCCTGACATTCTAGCTCCTCTCCTGGATCGCATGTTAGCATCTAAATGGATTTATTGTATAAGAACAAGTCATCACAAAAATTTTTTCGGGTTTTTTTTTACTCACTATTTTGCACATTTCGAATATTTTATGAAAGTGATTTGGATTTGATAGAAATGCAGCGGTATCGACTATCACGTAATTGCTAAGTGTGTTATGGTACATTATGAATTTAGAGTGATTGGCTTGGACGTAAAGTCCAGACTACCAGCATGAGCTGACAGATCACTCGGTGGACAGCGTTGACTGCAGGGCGGCACGCTAGCTTGCCTCAGCTATTGGCGGAGAGTGTGCGGTGGGTACCACGAAAAACTTGCCGCTGTCACCTTACCCTTAACAAAAAGAATTCGTGCCTGTCTTCCTGAAACGGAGACCAGAAAAACGAAAATGCACACACACTGATCCAGAAGGGACCGCATACGTCACTCACCTAATAATAATCCTAAGGATCGGATGGCCTGATCCTTTGTCGTCCCCGGCTTCCCATGACACCCGGCGGCTCGGTTAAGATGTCCCTTATTCACCTGTTTAGAAGAGATAGAAAAACCTCGGGAGAAGGAAAGAGAAGAGAAACAATCGGGGAGTTAACTCATTTCATGCTTTATTTGTTCAGTACTAATAACAGGAATTTCAAAAAAATGTGTTTTTTTTCTTATATTCACCCCCGAAGCTCTATAGATGCATAGGTGCTGGGATCGACCCAATGGGACTTCCTTATGGCTCCTTAGTTATGTTGATATTGGATGACATGCATTGATACCAATATTATTTCGTTCCGCGAGCAGCGATTCTCGAAAAGGCCTTTTGGAGAAGCTAGCATACACAAACAAAGTGCCCGAACCGAACGAGCTCAAGGAAGGAACTCCCGTTGGACGATTCTATCCGTTTTCTTTCCTTTCAGGCGCCTTCTTAGTCGGCGAAGGACTATGTACTTTATAGAGTTCGACTACTATATACTGATTTATATTTAAATCTTTTCACCAATGCGACAATAACAGTAGACTTTATTCATTTCAGGTGTCCTTATTTACGAACGCCATTTGGTGACTCATAGTCCTTTAGCAACGCGTCCAATGAAGGCTTATGCGATAATTTCAATAATTATAATAATGTTTGAAAATCAATAGCGAAAAAATAAAAATTTCATCTATTTCGGGCGCACCATAGGACGGCACTCGACAAGTCCATGACTAAGGAGTGGATTGCTTCGAATACTATACTCCGATTTATCTGGTAGTTTCTCTCACACCTAATAACTACACATATGTAGCAACAGTTGCCTCTTTTGGCGCTCCCAATTTACGCGCTCCTGGGGTGAGCTAACCCTAACGACATTTCGAATTCTGGAAGGCGGTGGTGGAAAAAAATTTATTAACACCAAAAATCCACACTAGTTTTTCCCTTTTTATTTGAGATAAACTATGAATAACGGTCTTAGTGGATAGGCACACAATGATATCTAGTTTTAATCGCATTTCGCTCATAACTGTAAAATCGCCTTTCGTTTATAACTGTAAAATTGCAACTATAGCGTTACTATTGGTTTTTTTTGTGAAATACCCGTCGGCACTATTAGAATTCAAGTGTTGTTTGCACAATAACTTTATTGTAAAACCCTTTTCTTTTTTTTCTTTTGTGTTTGTACTCGTTTTAGACAAAGAATATGCTGATACTTAGCTTTTTCCGCGTTTTCCACCGCTGTCCTAGGGGTTGTCTTATCTCGTGTTTTAAAATATTTTTTTTTCTTTTTCAGCGATATTTTCCTTAATACTCTTATCGTCCTTTTCCCTGCGCCAATTTCCTTTTATTCGGAGTTTTTTTTTTTTTTTGACACTCACAATCACTTCTTAACCAATGCCAGCTGTCACTTCTTCCGGCCTTTTCGTTGCCCGATTTCTCTCCGTTCCACCGCATGGTGCCAGCTGTTCCATTGACAGTCATGGGTGGGTAGGTGTCTGTACTAGCAAGGCTGGGGTTACACCTGCGACCATAACAAGTGCTGGCATTAGGTTGATGCAATGGTAGGTATTATCCATTTTCTTAACCTCTTGATTTATCAATATCAGGATTTTCCACATTTCTGCTGAAATTTATGTCGATGTTAAATTATGCCCTAACAAGAACATATTTCCGCAAATTTCTAAAATTATAAAAAACAGACTCTTTATTAATTTGCTCACAGTTAAATAAAGCAGACATTATATATAGTACTCGTATTATATTTGAATATATCACCAATAACATTAATAAAAATCGGATGCAAATTCGCCATTATTTGAGGTTGTTTTTTATTCATTACAATAAGGAATTTATCTATTGCAGAAAACAAGCCAAATGGCTCGCGTGATTTGTTATCTGTCTCTAATACTTGGCTGAAAACTGAAGCTAAGTGCTGACAGAATTCAACAGCTACTGACAACAGTTGTTCAGTGAATGTACACAAAAAGTCATGCACAACATCTCTCAAAATTGCAATCCTAGTCTTTGTAATTATTGGTAAAAGTTCCTTTGTGATCTCTTTTATCTGTCCTTCAATGTAAGGAGATGCCTTTTCTTGTGATTTAAGAAACTTTTGCAGTCCAATAGCTGCTTCAACTTTTACAGGAAGTTCTTTATAATTTAGTAAAGCGTTTGATGTAAAATCCATAATTTTAGCCAATATTGTTTTTTTTTTGTGTTAAAGGGAATATTACTAAAATGACGAAGCACCCAATATGCTCGTGCTCGCATGTGACCTAATAATACACAAAGTATGATAAGTTTTTTTTTTTTTTTTTTGTAAATATGTATACTCTACTCACCCTGATGATTATTAAGTTGACTTAAAATACATTTTTCCAACATCGATTCTAATTGATCTTTATAAACTTGTCCAGTCGTCAGAAGTTTTGCTAAAGTTCCAATTATGCGCAGAGCACCATACTTTTGTTTATCATCTTTGTTGAGTGACGTCATTTTTTCCTCAATAATTCTAATCGTGCTTAATACAATATCTCCATCCTTTTCACAGCACGATTTTATAAGATCTTCGGCGGCTGAAGGAACTGAATCATCAGTTAATGTCATGATAGGAAGTATGACGTCCGCTATTATGCTCATCATATCAGGTTTTATTAAATCCCAGGAATAAGAATATCTAACCCTAAAATGAAATTAGGTATTAAGAAACAAAGTAATAACATATATATACAGGGTGTTCCGATGGAAATGATTTATATTTGGTATATCGATAGAGCAAAAAGTTCGACCGTAATGAAAAGACTTACTCTTTTTTTAAGAGGTAAGTTCATGAAATTATCGACAACAGTTTTTGTATTCTTAATCAAAGAATAAGTGCTAGGTATCAATATGAAGGTAATCAACAGACTTCTAAATAATTGAAAAAAAAGTCTTAGGCTTAGTTTGCGTACAAAATGAGTGAATACTTGAAATTTCGTGATTCCAATTCTGACTTTGAAGGCTCTTAATTCTCTATACAATAACATAACCCACTAAGTATATTTATTTTCTTTTGAAGGCTAAATAAATATCTATTGAAAATTAAAAAACAAATTCCAATCGAATAAATACTTCAAAAATTACAACAGCTTCTGTGAAAGTCCAACTTGAAGAATGCAATTAACAGTAAAGCTCGAGTGAGTATTTTCATATGGTCTAAAAAAACCTTTTTACTCAGAAAGCAACGCTCTATCGATATACCAAATATGAATCATTTCCATCGGAACACCCTGTATATATATACTATAAAGGAGAGATTTATTCTTTTTCACTTACCTTATTGAAAAATATTGCAGAACATAGGACAGTACCCTATGTGAGACGTAAGCTTTTTGTTTGTACTGATGTATAACTTAACGCATAACTTCTAGTACTGTGTTGGATATGGACAAATACCATTCTGTAAATTTTTGGTATTTGTCGTTATCTACCTCTTGTGGGCCTAAATAACTGAAAAAAGAGAATATTGTTACAAAATTATTATATGTGGAAGCAATGTCTAACTAAAGTAACAAGCTTTGATTGGTAAAATTTTGACATTTCCCGTTTTGTTTTTTATAAAAATATAAAAATTATTATCTTTGTTTTTTCCAAATTAACATAATGTTAAGATTTTACCAGCTTTTAATGTGAAATGCGCTAAATTTTACTTTGCCCGAACTCATAGACGTTATTCTGTCGAACTTCCAAGGATTTCTAATGAGTTGGTTACAAATTTATAGCCCAAAATGTGTGAAGAAAACATCTTCCTCTCCTCCCCCTTATTTTCTGGGCTTTTGAAATCAAAATTTTGATATTATCAGGGTTAGTAGGCATTGAGTCATGATAATAGGAAAAGTGCCGCTTTTTTCGTCAGTCACATAGATGCTGAAAATAAAATATATTTTGTGATAACTTATAAAACAACTCTTATAATAAAACTAACTGTTATAAGATCACTCTTGTGCCCTCTTGTTTTAGTATTATTGAAATGTGTTTAAAACATGCAATATAGAGCTAACTAAAGGGGAAACACAATAATTGATAACCTATTTACTAATGATTCAGAATGATGTGGCACAATTCGTTCATTTTTCAGTTATCATCAAAATTGGTCTATCGACTATTTGTTGATAAATCTCTAGTTTCCTGAGCCCGACTCGCCGTTGACCGTTTTTTTTAATTAATTTCATTTTTTTTTTAACTAATTTCAAATTCCCAAATTAATTTAAATTTCCTTTAGTTTGCATCTAGAGGACAAACAAAAAATATTTCTAATGTGTCGGTTCTTTCTCATTTGCCTTCACGTAATCTATATTTTCATAACTTCCATCCCTTAATTTTTTGCCTCTCCTTTCTACGTTGATATACACTATCCGTGTACTTATGCATCAACAATTCCTCTTTTATATTTGACGTTTTTATACTGTCAAACATAAGGTGATTAGAAAAATATTACTATTTTTGGGAATTCAAAACTGCCAATAGGTATTAATTTTTGAATAATCTAAAGCGCCAAATGGGTTTGTTAGATGCCAATCATTAAGTAAAAATTATTTCAGATATTCTACAGATAATCAACAGAATAATTTGTAAGGCGACAATATTACAAAATTATTTAAGAACTCTACTACTCAGAAAGTTAACTATCACTTAAGGATCGAACGGAACATTTTTTAGCCTTTTTCACACACTTTTCATTTCCTAATTATATTTTTATAGTATAATTAAATTTAAAGTTTCATGCTTTGACAACACACTTGATATCCTTCCGCAATGCTTAAATTGTTATGTCGCCTCTGAATATGTCTGTTAATTTAAACATTGAAAAGCTCTTTGAATTTATTGTCCAAAATCTATGAGTGCACTGAGAAAAAAAACTAAAATGCATTTTCGAATCTAGACTTATGTAGCTAAACTAGAATTTAAAGCTTAAGTTGGCTTATTAATCGTATTAGTTTAGCTAAAACTGTACTGTGAACACGAATCGCAAAATATCACAAAGTGCAACATAATTTTCGCTAGTGAATTAAAATTGAATATGAAAGCGAAACCTCGTGCTGGAACAAATGTTGAGAGAACATTGTATCACATTGGTGGTATCACTACGGATTCACTTTGCCTTTCTTTTTCCACAAAATATGATAGAATTAAATGTATCCAAAGTGAATATAAATCTGCTGTAGTAGCGATAACTTAGCGATTCGCAAATGAAATTATTTCTTCTTATCTAATCCAGTCTCCTACTATAAATGTAGCCTCTCATTTTACCCTTAATGTTAATTAAATGTAATTTTAATTGCTCACCTTTTACAATTCACTGATAGAAACACAAACACGACAAATTTCTGATCTGTTCACGCTGAAATGCAAACTCAGAATGGAAAAAAAGAACTGAAAAGAAAATCTTGAAACTGTTAAATTCTCAGAAGGGCCCAAAACAGCGCTTAAGCACGTGTATGTAAGATAACTAAAAGAGAACAGAATTTATATTCGTGTTCGTTTCGCTTTTATATCGCTTCGATAACATAAATAATTTTTAACTCTGTCCCATTTACTCTCATGTTTGGCATTGTGCAGCTCTATTGTCGTTTAAGTTTCGCTGTTGTGAACGTTCGGCAAATTCTTTCCTGGGTACTTACAGCTATTAGAATATAAGCAATTATGTGCATTTTAAGTGAGTAGGTAGGTATATGACATCTGAATAATATTTCATCCAAGACCTGTTTTTTTTTTATATATTTAAGTTTCCTGTGTTAGTTAATTTGTAACCTAGTAGAGAACGGCATTTGTTAATTTTTGTACAATTTTTAGTCACTACCAGTACAGTTAAAATTTGGCATACGGTAAAAAAAAAATACTTCAGAAAATTTCCACTTAAGACTTACGTCCGAATATGCCAGAAACATCCTCAGTGGAATAGTGAATAGTGGAATAGTGAATAGTGCGAAAAATAATTAAATTAACCTTGGTAGACTCGTTCTGGATGCGCTTATATTTGCATAAATTGCGTTAACTCCACATTTTATATAGTGAAAGCAGCTTTTAACGTCAATCAGTTTCGGGTAACTTGTTTAAATATAATGTGTAACCTTAGGTAGGTAGATTTGTTGTTGTTTTGTTTTTTTAATTATTTTTTGAGGAAGTCGCGATTTGGGCAGCTTATAAAATTAACCGACATCAAACCAATTATTTATGTATCTTCTTAAACAAGTTTATATTATTTCCAAATTTGCATAATTTAGACTGTGACGCCTACCTAAGAGTCGGATTTTGCCAATTTTGATAATTTATTGTTTTCTCATTCTGCAGCTTTTCTAAAATTGAAGAGAATAGTTGGTACTAGTGCTGGGACATCGGAGCGGAACATCGATGTGCAGCATCGATATTGACATCGTCCAACAAGCATCGATGTGGCGATAATATCGATCATATAACATCGATGTGCAAACCACATCGATGTTAATGAATTTTAAACACTCTCAACAAATAAATGTCTGTCTAGTATATCATAGAAAAAGTTCTGTGTTTTTCAGTTCAGAATTTTTTTTTTGCTCTCGTCTTTATTAATAACTTAATAAAAATAAAAAAAAAAAAAAAAACGAATCAAGTACCTCTTCAATTCTAAATGAAAAGTTTCCTAAAAATAACGCATAAATGAATTAAATAAATATGAAAAATTACAGGTCTGAAAACTTCTTATCTACAGACTGAAGAAACAATAACTGGCAAAGGCGTTTTCCCTACAAACTGTTTCTGTTTTGAGTTATAGTCTCGCCTGCCTTAGAGAACAGACATTCGGCTGGCACAGAAGTAGCCACAATCGACAACATTTTTGCTGCAAGACGTGATAAGCCAAGATATAAAAAGAGATTAATATGAAGTGGTTCCAAAGGAGCGCTTAAATAAAATGCTATTTCCGATTGCCTACATTCCGAAGTTCGTTGTTTTTTCAATCACCAGTTGAGCCTGAGAAAGAATATGCAGGTAGACGATTTCTTAAGGGGCCCATAAACAGTTACGCATGTTGGCCAACTCGAGTAGGACAACGATGTTGTCACGCAGATTTGACCGTGTTTGGGCCTGTTTGTGCTGTGACACGTAAGTCAAGCGGTTGGACGAAAATCAAATTAGTTTGATTTTTAGTGGCGAGGCCACGTGTTTGACAACATATTGAACCATGCAGGGCGATGTTTGTCAATTCGTCATTCTTGAGTGAAGTCTATTGCAGAAATGATAGCAACTAATAGTTCTAGCAGCTCCTGAAATGTGTTCCTATCCTAATGTTCGACAGTAAGTTTGACAGTGTGTGGAGACAAAGCTTTCGTGTGTGGCACACCAAGTTGGACAACATGTTCGCAGTGTATGGGCCACTTTAGCTGAAATAATAAACAAACCTGTATCGCTCTCCTGTGGCCCAACTTCGTTAGCCTCCATTGTGTCATTGACAGCAGTGTGATGTAAGGTTACTCTGATTTTTTCCTCCCAACTATTTAAAAGAATTCTTATTGGTTCTCCCGAACAATGTTTTCTGTCCCCAGCCCAAATCATTTTAAAAACTAATGATTATCAATTGTAACGATGCTTTGAAAATGAAATGAGCAATCACTTCACTATTTCTCTTTCCGTTTCACCTCGAAAATTTGATTGAAATATACGTACTTCTTTTTTCAAATCTAGAGAATTTTTTTTTGCATTTTATTTGCTTTTTACAGTATGCATTGATTCCTTTACGGTAAGAAGCATGTAATTCCCTAACATCGAAAGGATAACATCGATGTAGGTCGATGTTTTATTGCGTCGACATCGATGGAAAAATATCGAACATCGATAGCCCAAACATCGATGTTTTGAAAACATCAATGAACATCGCCCAGCACTAGTTGGTACTAGTTTTCTCCATCGCTTAAGATCATTTTCTGTACAGACTTTGTTTATGATGCCAAAGATTTAAGACTTCTCGCAGTTACCAATTATTTATTGATACATCTGTGTCATATCGAGAACTTATAGAATAGTTTTAATGTGATTAATTTTATGCACTGTTGGCACTTGGTGGAAATATTTTGTGTTTACCATTTTACTAAAGAAAGAAAAACACTTGTTTCATATTCCACGTAATGTTTAATTAATTTAAACAAATTTTTACAAACTTTTTACAGAGGCCGACGCGTTTCGTCTGACTAGGATATTATCCAAGGCTATACTGATCGTATTGGCTTACATGCATACAAACAATTCTAAAATAATTAATTTACAGAAAGAAAACAAATGATCAAACAAAGAGGCTACATATAAATTGAGGGTTAAGCAGGGGGCTATCAGTGAAATCTAATTGGTCATTAACTAAAAAACAATCATCGTTCGTCGCTTTTCTGATTTCTACGATTTCATATATGTCCATCGTCGGATCAGAATTTAACCTATGTAAAATTTCTAGGTCATTTATAGAACTACTGTGTCCTGCTTCTTTTAAATGTTTTGAGAGGCCCGAAGCACGGTATGATCTAATATGTTCGTTGAATCGGGGTTTGAAAGATCTTCTAGTCTAGTCATAATCACTACAATTTATTTTATATATCCCACTGCTTTCAAAATTTATCTAATTTTGGTCTGATTTTGTTATTCAAAATTAATTTTTTTTTTTGTATAATATTTTTATTAAAGAAATCTGGGGATACAGTGCATCTTGCCATGGGTTTTCTCAAGACTTCAACCGATTTGTTAATGTATAGAATAGGCAATAATTTATGGATTATAGGTGACACCCGATGATTGTGAAATTTTATTTGTTACGCTACAAAAGGTGTGTGTTGTAGAAATGATTTTGTTATATATTATTTTGTTATGAGCCTCGATGAAAAATCCAATTTTACCTGGAGGAGGGGGGGGGGGGCGTGTCGGTATGGTCCGCCATCTTGGATTAAAGGTACAAATCAAAATCGTTCCTCAACGGTTGATTTTTCGACAAAAATGTCTCACACAAATTTTAAGAAGACTAAGTTTCCTACATTTATTGTAAAAACACTTTTTTTGTAACAAGTTACAGCGGCAGAAACATAAACATTCTTCCGAAAAAAATCATCCAAATCCTCGTTTTTCTCATTTTACCATTCATTACATAATGATGTTAGTTTTGTAAATTTAAGGTCAACTCATTTCTACAGCACCACGACGTAAAGTAAACGGCGCGTTTTCCTTAATTCTGGTATTTGGGATTTTTTTGGGCTTTTGGGACCTAAGCCAGACCGTAAAAATGGTGCCCTAATTTTTACCATGCCATAAAAAATTTCAACACAGGAACTGGCGTGAAAAATTTTAATTAACTAAAATCTATATTTTGACATAGGCTATGCTAAAAGGATAATGTTAAAAATGTTCACAAAACTATTTTACAAGTTTTCTAACTCACACCCTCGAGGACAATTGAGACAGTCAAATCTCGTTCAATGTACCAAATCGGCAGATTGTTCAATCTAGAATCAATAGAGCCATAAGTCTCGACTTTGAGAAACTTCCCTCTCAAATCGCGACACTGATGGCTACGGTAAAGAGGATTTCTAGCATAGCGACGATATTCGGGACTGAATCAGCTAAGCTGAACTCTTGAATAAAGCGCAGAATCTGTAAGGGACCTTCCACATTCAGTGATTGCAGGCATTCAGATTTTGGAGAAGGTTCAATGAATTTAGTTAGCCTTCTCTTCAGCAAAATCTACACTGCTTTTCGAAGTGACTTCTTGAATCTCCGTCAGATACTTTTGGAGCGCTTTTAGTTTCTGAGCACAATTTTGCAAGTTGAGGCCTCACGTTTACAAGTACATTTGGACGCTATTCACCCCGACCAAAATTTGTGCCTAAAATCCAAGAAAAAAACTGAGGAAAGAGAAAGACAGCATGACCATCAAAAGCGAAGCAGCATCAGTCCTGGTATTTGCGTTCTCCTTCTTTCCTGAAAGCTGTTCCAAAATTTTTAAGAAGTTCGTTTTGACCATTTTTACTGCATCTCCTTTAACGCTCCATCTTATTTCAACCAGGCGCTTCAAACTGGAACCAGTTGTGTTGATCGAAGAGAATCCGCATACAACAGAGCACTCCAACCCAAGTTTACTGCAGCCACATCCTTCACCGCATGCCTTTGTGGAATTGCATGAAATGACATTAATTAAAGTATCTGAAGCAAGTTTCCCTGACATTGGTACTGAAGTGAGCCCATTGATACCAAGTTTTCAGCCCCAGCCGGATGCATTTTATTTGGATTTCACACTTGGTGGTATAGGTCCTAAAGGCATGGTACTGTGCGGCGTCCTTCGTTGGTGGTTAAGCAGTTTGATTGAATTTGCTTTTTATTGTCGATTTTGCGAAACGTTGGTAGCGGACTTCTTTCAATGTTTGTTTCCTAATCTATGTTCATCATACAACTCAACGAGAAAGCGTGCTCCAATGTTTGCGATGTCTTCTGGTTCTTTGTTTTTTTGGAGAATTTTTTCATTTCGCAAAGTCGATAACTTGAATTTTTCATCAGAGTCTGAAACTAAATAGCATTATATCAAAATTATATCTACCCCACCTTTTGTTTTGCATTTTTTGTACGTCCCTTTAGTTCGGATGGGGAAAAAAACTTAAAATCATGCTAAGTACTTAAGCTTGTCCAAAGTAGTTGAAACCTTCGGAGAACCGTATTACAGAAAAGGGCAAGCGACATCTATGAAGTACGGCCATAAAACAATTTTGGGTTCGGAGAATCGATGCTTCTAGAATAGAAATTTCGGGAAGATTCTAGGACAATTTGTAGAGTATAAATACGGCACTTTTCACCGCCAGGAGGCAGTCTTATTTCCGACAGTGAAGTAAACGAAGTAAACTATTTAGATTACGATAATTACAAGTACAGTACCTACAAGCGATAACTAAAGTATAGTTGATTTGATAATTGTTTCAAATTTTATGTCTTCAAAACTAAGAAATATTGTTCCCATTTTCTTAGGTTTATCAAGTTGAAACCCCGTATTTTTTGCGTTTTTAATAGGCCGTTTATTGTTGCTCAAACATACCTTAAGATATCAATAAAATAGCGACTACAACGGCCTATAGTAATAGAAACGGTAGGCTCTAGAAACATTTTATAGAATATTCCATTTCATCTAATTATAGTCGTATAGTCACCGTATAGGCGTTATGTTAAACACATAGAATGAGCAGATCACAGTCTCACCTCCAAGTTGCAAAAAGGAAATTTCTTTTTTCTTTTACATATTTAGCTATTGCCAATGCCACTGAAATTTACTGTATTGTCACCTGTTTGCTATATTTCTACCCTAATACTGAGACCCTAGTCCTCTTTCATCCTCACTTTATAGTTTTCTTTTTTTCAACAGTTTCCTTCCATTCCATCTAAGTCTCTATTCCACTAGCATAGCTAAAACTTGTACTAAAAATGTAGAAGATAATTTTTCATCTGTTCACGCCAATAATTTATTTGCAAATAGTTTACTAAATTTATTTCAGTCACTTTTTGTTAATTTCCTGGTCTTTTGTTTTATATTATCTTTAATTAACGGTTTTATCCAAATTGGAATGCATTGAATATCCTCATGATGGAGCACCACTGGATAAAAAAATCCGATTCCTTAATTTTTTGTAAAAATTATTTTATTTTACATCTTATATTTGACATAATGGAAAAAATAATTATTTATTCCTTGATCCCAAACATAAAGTGCGGTAAGATTGCTCTTTTTAATAATATATCGGACAACTTTGAAATGGTACACAACGTCCTCCAGCAAATTCTCTTACAAATCCATCTCGACAGTGACATCCACCCCGGCACCCAAAATACACACGTCTACAAGGTTGATAGAAAGTTGCACAAGTTGGCTGACATGGACTTCCACAATCAAGATACACTTCATTTGCTCGACAATTGTCTAAAATAAGATATTCACACGATTAAAAAATGTACACAAGCAAAAACAGACAAAAAAATATTTAATAAGAATAATTACCATTTTCACAAATTACTACATGAGCAGATACGACCGCTAAAACTACAAAAAAAATACAAACAGTTAGTTTCATCTTAAAACTTGAAATCTTTGCAAAGACAGTACAAATGACTTCTTTCGATTGGCAAAATTTTAGAGTGCTGCGTCTTTTATATAGAAATGTAGAACTGTTAGCAAATAAAAATAAAATATATTATATTCTAAATAAGTAAGCTAAATGAAAATAACATTAGATTGATAAGGAACTCTATTAAAAGTTTTATACAGCATGCATTATAAAAAATGAAGATTTTAATGTGAGCAATTACTTCTTAAAAGCGCACTCAAATAAATTCAAACTCTATAACGATAACCTCTACAGATAATGAAACCGATGAATATGCATTACATCGATATACAAAACCAAGCGACTAATAAGCTAGAATTTAACATCGAAAGAAAACCTGAAAACCTGGTCAGAAAATATAACTTAAATTTCATCCATCCGCCCACACAAAATAATAATAAATCGCTAATTTTATTATGTATGCATGTATGGATGTATCGAGAGTATGGCCCGACATTACACCGATCCTGCTTTAGCGGTCAGACCCAGCCATACCCCCAACTACTCTAAACACATTAGGAAAAAGGTATTTGGAATAAGGTGGGCATTTAACCGCAACAGTAGCTCATCTCTAAGGCTACTACATCACAAGACAACACACAAAAATAAAATAAAAATCAGAAAATAATTTTGATAGGAATAATTGGAAAGGAAAGATTTATTTCATGTATGTTTTTTCTTAGCAAAAATATGAAAAAAAATTTGTGAATTTAAAAAATAACACAAAATTGCAGGGATACCAAATGCTAAGAGGGTTTTTCTTAAACGGACTCTTAGTACTCTGTCATCATTAACCAGTTAAGCTGATCGGATGCCTTCTTGGGGCTAACTTCGTGGATGTGACTTAGCTTTTCCTCCAAGTCACACAACACACTACCGCATGAAATTTAAAATAAAAATATAAAAAACAGAAAAATATTAATGAAAATTTTAGAGAAACACAGCACTATGGGAAAAGTAAGTAGTCTCCAATTTTTGACATTCTCGAGGTTTTCCTTTCCTTTCTGGCAGTTCTTAAAAGTTAGTGGTGTATTTTCTAACAGTAGCATGGCGTTATAAAGAAGATCTAGTCGTTCTTTGGGAATTTCTTTTATGTTCTTCTGGTTTACTCCGTCAGGTCCTGTTGAGTTTGATTTGCTGACTTTAATTGCTGATTCCATTTCCTATATTGTTATGAGGTTAACTGATAATCGTGATTTCCTCAGTCTCATCTTTCACTCGTTCTATGTCCTCCTGGGATGGTATTGCGAAGATATCATTGTATTGTAATGCTTCTTGATGTCTTCCGTTCCAGGTGTAGTTGTGGTGGCTCTGTTTTCTTGGTTTCCATCCAGTAGCTTGTTAGCGTAGCTTTTTTGGTCCCGTTTGAACTCCTTTTGGGCTAACCTGTATTCCAACGCTCGCCTCTTTCTTCTGCTGGGAATTGTGGTCTCATTTATACCTGTTGCCGTGTTATCTCCTCTTCTACTATTTCGTTGGTTGGTGTAATATGGCTTCTAGTAGTTCTTTATCTGTATTTAGATGTATTTTTCCTCTCAGATTATTGAGGAAAAGCTTGATGTTTGTTTGCATTTATTGTTGGAATCTGGTCTTCTTGGGCAACGATGTTATTGTCTTCTCTTTCTTGTCTGTTTTCTAGGCGATATGCCTGCACTTTGTCTTTGTATTTCTGTGCTTTTCTTCGGCAGGTGATAGCAGCTCTGGTCCGTTTTGAGTTTTGAACTAAATAATCAATAATTTTGTCGCATTCTGGTTCCTGTCTGGCCATCTCATTTTCTTCTATTTAAGTCCACAGCGTCCGTGCATTTGCTGCCTCCTCCTTCAGTTCTTGATTATATTCTACTGCATGTTTTTTTCGCATGTGTTCCCTCATTCCTGCGTATGTGTGATAATCAGTTCCGCATATGGGGCATCTGTTGTTGTTTTCTACCTGCACTCTTCTACAGTACCTTTTCTGATGTTGTTTGAGGAGTTGTGGTGACGTATAATTTTTCCCGCGTACACACAGAAAATTTTGTAGCGGCGCTGACATGGCGGAATTTCTCACCCGTCTTTTATGTGTATGTTTCCTTAACGCCGCTCACTGTAACACGGTTGTGTCTACTACTTCTCTCAGCGCTTATGCTATTATTGTTGTGTATGTATGGTTTCAGCTTGGCTTGGCTTCGTTTTTGGCGTGGCTTGGCTTTGCTTTCTGGCGTGGCTTGGTTTGGTTATTTGGAAGATGCAATTCGCGCACTATGAATTTAATATTGAGTTATTGATTAATAGATGGTCAATATCAATATCAAAGTCATAGAACCGTACTTTGATATTGATTTCTTGATAATTAACTGATATTCTTCACACTTTGCACTATAATTTTTCCAGCCAGTAAATAAATAAAATAAATTAGGTTAATTTAAATTCAATGATTTTAGAAGTCAATTACGTTATATTAAGCCACATAAAAGTTTCTTAGTTTGAGTTATAAAAACCGCAATGCTTGTTAATCGACCTATCTACATGAAAATGCTGGACTCACAAGTAAAACCACCTCCAGTTGAAACAAATACAACGTTAATCTATTTAATCTAAATATTATTCAGATGAGGTGAAATTAATCGAATACATGCTCTGCTTGTATAGGTAGCAGTGTCTGCTGGTCCCATAGAAGAATTTTTTCTATTGGATCCCTTAAGGCGCTTCCACACAAACGTTTGATAAAGACTTGTCAAATGTTTGTCAAACATATGTGGAATGTTTGATGGGTTTGGACAGAAATTTTACAATTATGAATTTTTAAAAAAGTTCCAATTTGATGCAAATGAAATGGAAACGTAAAATTTTTTTTAAAGTTTGTCCAGTCAGTTAGTTTTTAACCGCTGTGGAAAACAGTAGTGAAAGTTCATTCTAGAATTTTTTAATAATGGACTCTGCATGATTAGATTCATCCAATGAAGATCTCTGTACATACACTTAAGGACCAGTGCAAGTGATTTTTTGCTATATTGCTACATACATATATGGTTGCAATACAACTAACTATTAATGCCTCACCTAATTCAGGAACAACTGTTTTGAGACTTTCAACAAGTATACCTACATTAACGATTGAAAAAAATCATCAGTTGCAAAGAACACCAAATGCCCAGCCGTTCATGTAACACTATTTCGCCAGTTTGTATTTCATCTTCTTATTTTTAGCCCGATTCTATTAACTAGAATTTTGAAGTGACTTGAAGAGATTCTTGTGAAATTTCGTAAACCGGAAAGATTGTCAATTTTTAACTCATTTAATAAATAAATCACGACCACTGTACTGTAATCTTCTGTCTAAAAAATTTCTCTTCAATCACCTTCTTCTTCGAAAATTTACCTCAACCGTTGAGAAACGTGCGACAAAAAAGGCTGCAATGCACGTTACTTCACTCGGGGAATACATGATTTAAACTGACATTTGGAAAACATTTTTCACACAAATATCCTATCAGATGTTTGAGAAATCTTTGACAAACATTTGACAAACATATGACAAATATTTATGAAACATTTATCAACTGCCTATAAATTGTTTGTCAAATGTTTGAAATATAGAAATATAGAAAATTTCTTATGGAGTATAGCAGCACTATAGCTTTGTTCTTTTGTGTCCGCAGAACAGAGCGGAACAAACGATACACACAAGAACGCCTCATACATTTTCATAGCGAACAGTAAAAATCGACAGAACAATTTGTTCTCTTCAGTATATGGGAGTTCTAGAACAAAGTACACAAAAGAACACAGCTTATTAGTGGTGAACGAGCAACCGAGATTTGTGACGTCACAGGTAGATTGTAGACATGTTCGAATGACACGTATGTCGTTGGATGCTGTTCGATTGTTGATGGAAGCCAAACTGAAACCAACTCATGTCAGTATGGTGTCAGTGGTAATATCATGGGTAGCGCACTGACGTGTTCGAATGCTTTACTATGCGTTTGATGTTGTTCGATAGTTTTTTTTTTATTATTATTTTTTCCTACCGGAAGGGATTTCATAATTGCTTCTATTTGGTGGTTTACAACCAACGTCATACAGACATCCTTCAGAGAAAATATTTTTTAGTGAAAATCTTTTGAAGAAATTTTTTTTTATGATTATTGTTTTAAATCACAATTCCTAAGCGAAGTAATGTTTCCCTTGCTTCCCAGCACGCTATATTTCTACCCTAATACTGATACCCCAATCTTCTTATATCCTGCTTACTTCAATATTTTTTTTTCAACTGTCTCTCTCCATTCCATCTAAGTCTCTATTCAACTAGCATGGCTAAAACTTGTGCTAAAGACTTACAAGATAATTTTTCATCTATTCAGACCAAAAATTTATCTGCAAAAAGTTTACTAAATTTATTTCAATCACTTTTTGTTAATTTCCTTCACGTTTGTTTTATATTATCTCTAATTAACAGTTTTATCCAAATTGGAATGCATTGAATATCCTCATGATGGAGCACCACTGGATAAAAAAAATCCGATTCCTTAATTTTTTGTACAAATTATTTTATTTTACATCTTATATTTGACATAATGGAAAAAAATAATTATTTATTCCTTGATCCGAAAAATAGCTCTTTTTACTTATATTTGTGACAACTTTGTATTGGTACACAACGTCCTTCTCGTTCAGAATGCCTTGCAAATCCTTCGCGACAGTAACATCCATCCGGGCACCGAATATTCACAATTCTACAAGGTTCATTTAAAGTGCTACAAGTTGGCTGACATGGACTTCCACAATCAAGATACACTTCATTTGCTGGACAATTTTCTAAAATAAGATATTCACACGGTTAAAAAATGTACACAAGCAAAAACACCAAAAACAACATTTAATGAGAATAATTACTTTTTTCACCAACTACAAGATGAGCAGAAAAGACCACAAAAACCAGAAAAACAACACAAACAGTTAGTTTCATCTTAAAACTTGAAATGTTGACGAAGACAGTACAAATGACTTCTGTCGATTGGCAAAATTTTAGAGTGGTGCCTCTTTTATATAGAAATGTAGAACTGTTAACAACAAAAATTTTTTAGAAAATAAAAATAAATTATAATTGGATAGGAGAAGTGTTAAAATAAATTTTATTAATTTGCACAAATCTTGTTTTGTTATACATATATACATATGTACATACATACATTAAAATTAGATAATTTTTTAGGTTTTAAGCAAACGTATAAATATTATGAGCAAATGTGGTTGACTTTCTGGTTCTTGATAAGAATTGTTAGTTATGATTGCGACAAAGATAAGAGATAATTTCCAAATAGACCATGCCTAAGGAAATATTAAAATAAACTTGGGAAATTTATATCCAAGTTGGCGCATATTTAATCTGACATTTTTTGCCTCAAACCCGCCCGTTTGACAATTATTATGAGCCAAAAGTATCTACATATGCATTGCGTATTTAGGTCGACTCAATCTCAAAAGGTGGGTTTGATTTTTGAATTTTTGAAGTGGTTCTTCTCATATATTTCTAGAACGGTTCGTCGGACTGTAAAAATAATTATGAGCAATGTCATAGAATTTCATATTCTGACGAACTTTTCAGTACAGTAAAAACGTCTAGGACTGTTTGTTTTTACAGTATACGTAAAAAACCAAAATTTGTATTTGGCAACACCAAGAAGGGGTTGCCCGATTTAGCCCATTTTCGTAATTTCATTTACTATTGATATGAAAAACACCATCTACCAAATTTCAGCTCTCTACGTCGTCGACCCGTTCTCAGGCTATTAATATTATTTTATTTTACTGTTTTTTTCACAATCTCATGCGACCAGCTGACGCAATGACTGAAATGGAATATGTGTCGCGGTGAGATGATAGAAAGAAATCTAATAAATAAGCTCTATCTCCAGTTGCATCAGCTACTCACGTTAGTGCATCCAATAATTGTTGCTAATTAAGAGCCTCACAAAAGAGTTCACGACATATTAATTGGGCTTCGATAAAGGAAACAGAAGTAGATGATGTGCCTGTGTTTGTTAAGTTTTTAGATGATGTGCCGGTGTTTGTTGAGTTTTAATCTATTGCGATGCGTCTGTGCCGGGTAGTATATAAGCAAATATTTGCCAGTGAAAAAGGAATTAAAATTTTATGAGGACAAAAATCTTCACCACCACCCCATGCCTATAAAACTAAGAAAGATTGACTCCATGTTGTTAGGTCTATCAAGTTGAGACGTATATGGAATACATACATATATCATTTTATATGATTACAGTGATCATAGTCTCAGCCTCAAATTGCGCAAAGCAAATTTTTGTTTTGTATTTATTTAGCTGTTGCTAATACCACTGAAATTTGCTGTATTGCCACAGCAATCAGATTATAATTTTAGTCCCTCTGAACGATAGAGAACGTTAGATAGGCATGAGTCAATCAAAATCAAATAATCATAGTCAGCTCACAATTTACTGGTGAATTATATTATACGAAATTCTAAATAAGTAAGCTAAATGAAAATAGAATTAGATTAATAAAGAACTCTATTAAAAGTTTTATACCAACATGCATTATCAAAAATGAAGATTTTAATGTGAGCAATTACTTCTTAAAAGCTCACTCAAATAAATTAAAACTCTATAACGATAACCTCTACAGATAATGAAACTGATGAATTGCATTACAATGATATACAAAACCAAGCTAATAATAAGGTGGGCGGTTAACCGCAACAGCAGCTCATCTCTAAGGCTACTACATCACAAGACAACACACAAAAATAAAATAAAAATCAGAAAATAATTTTGATAGGAATAATTGGAAAGGAAAGATTTATTTCATGTATGTTTTTTCTTAGCAAAAATATGAAAAAAAATGTGTGAATTTAAAAAATAACACAAAATTGGAAGGATACCAACCGCTAAGAGGGTTTTTCTTAAGCGGTCTCTTATGGCCGGTTTCACAGTCAAGGCTTAAGCCACAGGGATGGCTTAAGCCAAGGCTTAATAAATATTTCGGTTTCGCAGTCAAGGCTTAAGTAATATTAATGTAATAAAACACTCGTGTATCATCCGAGTCTAACTTTTTGCTCTAAATTGAGGTATACACGAAAATGTTCTAAAATAGTGCTAAGAAAATTAGTTTTTAGTACGGTGTATCGCATGTGTATCATCGTGTGTCACCGGACTTAGGAATATTGATCCGATGGTAAGTGGTCTCCAATTTTTGACATTCTCGAGGTTTTCCTTTCTCTTTGGAATTAACAAGGTCCGGCAGTTCTTAAAAGTCAGACAGTGGTGTGTTTTCTAGCAGTAGCATGGCGTTATAAAGAAGATCTAGTCGTTGTTTGAGAATTTCTTTTATGTTCTTCAGGTTTACTCCGTCAGGTCCTGGTGAGTTTGATTTGCTGACTTTAATTGCTGATTCCATTTCCTCCATTGTTATGAGGTTAACTGATAATCGTGATTTCCTCAGTCTCATCTTTCACTCGTTCTATGTCCTCCTGGGATGGTATTGCGAAGATATCATTGTATTGTAATGCTTCTTGATGTCTTCCGTTCCAGGTGTAGTTGTGGTTCTGTTCCCTTGGTTTCCATCAAATAGCTTATTGGCGTAACTTTTTTGGTCCCGTTTGAACTCCTTTTGGGCTAACCTGTATTCCCATGCTCGCCTCTTTCTTCTGCTGGGAATTGTGGTCTCATTTATACCTGTTGCCGCGTTATCTCCTCTTCTACTATTTCGTTGGTTGTGTTGACTAGTAAGTTCTGCGCACCATTTTTTCTAATTTTTGCTTTGATGTTTCTATTGGTTGGTGTAATATGGCTTCTAGTAGTTCTTTATCTGTATTTAGATGAATTTTTCCTCTCTCCCTATTTCTACCCTAATACTGATACCCCAATCTTCTTATATCCTGCTTACTTCAATATTTTTTTTTCAACTGTCTCTCTCCATTCCATCTAAGTCTCTATTCAACTAGCATGGCTAAAACTTGTGCTAAAGACTTACAAGATAATTTTTCATCTGTTCAGGCCAAAAATATATCTGCAACAAGTTTACTAAATTTATTTCAGTCACTTTTTGTTAATTTCCTGGTCTTTTGTTTTATATTATCTTTAATTAACAGTTTTATCACAATAAGGACGAATTGAATAATGAATACTATTTTGGATGGTGCTCCACAAATGCCCCATGATGGAATACCTCTGATAAAAAAAATCCGATTCCTTAAATTTTTTGTAAAAATTGTTTTCTTTTTGAATTTTATATTCAGCAATATATGACTTAATGGAAATAATTAAAAGTAAATAATAATAATTATTTATTTCTCTATCCTATCAAAGATAAAGTCTGATAAGGTTGCTCCTTTTCCATATATTTGTGACAACTTTGTATTGGTACACAACGTCCTTCTCGTTCAGAATGCCTTGCAAATCCTTCGCGACAGTAACATCCATCCGGGCACCGAATATTCACAATTCTACAAGGTTCATTTAAAGTGCTACAAGTTGGCTGACATGGACTTCCACAATCAAGATACACTTCATTTGCTGGACAATTTTCTAAAATAAGATATTCACACGGTTATAAAATGTACACAAGCAAAAACACCAAAAACAACATTTAATGAGAATAATTACTTTTTTCACCAACTACAAGATGAGCAGATAAAACCGCAAAAACTACAAAAACAACACAAACAGTTGGTTTCATCTTAAAACTTGAAATCTTGGCAAAGACAGTACAAATGATTTCTTTCGATTGGCAAAATTTTAGAGTGGTGCGTCTTTTATATAGAAATGTAGAACTGGTATAAAAAAAATCCTTAGAAAATAAAAATAAATTATAATTGGATGGGATTCCACGGTATTTACAAAACTATTATGTTTTAGTTTTATAGATTTAATTTCTGGGGGTTCCCTAAGTACGCCATAACTTGCTTTACACTTATGCCGCAGTCCGCTGTGTGATGATTACTTATACCCATACATATGAGCATTCGTAATGATTTGCTTCATGTAACTGAAAATCTCATATGCTAATGCTAGTTAGTGCTGGAGAAGATATTAAAAAAAAATTTATTAATTTGCACAGATCTTGTTGTAATTATGAGATACTTTTTTTTAGGTTTTAAGCAAACGTATAAATATTATGGGCGAAGGTGGTTGACTTTCTGGTTCTTTATAAGAATTGGTAGTTATGATTGCGTCTAAAATTGTAGATAATTTCTAACAGACCATGCCTAAGGAAATATTAAAATAAACTTGGTAACTTTATATCCATGTTGGCGCATATTTAATCTGAACTTGTTTGCTTAAACCCGTTTGACAATAATTATGAGCCAAAAGTATACACTTTGGTTATTTAGGTCGACTCAATCTCAAAAAATGTGTGGCGCCTTTTGAAGACTTAAGTACAAAGTTGGTAGTATTTTTCTGTTTTTTTTTTTTTCAAATGATATCTGGTACGCTGACTAACTGGCTGCTTACAAAACTAAGTCGATTAGTCTATTAATAAAAGATAATACTACTTAGTTAGTTGGATAGTAAACTGGTTAACGATGATAAGAACTAATAACTAATAAGAACTATATTGGAATTTTAGAAAGAATCGAATCGGTTATATAACAACCTTCAATTAATATCTAATAAAGTAAGAAAATCAAGATTGTGAAGATAATTTTTTTTTCACAACCTACTCATCTTAATTGCATTTAGCCATTTAAAGGAATCTGTGTCAACATATCCTTTCTACTAGACTACTTTTATGTATTGTTAATCGAATTTATGTAAGCAGTTGTAATGTTCTAAGTACGTGTTGAATATTTACTTATAAAAGTTCAAAATTTTTGTCGTTCTTTTTTGTCGTATATTCCCTTCAGTTTATTTTGTGAAAATGATTATTACCGAAATTTAGAACGAAAGCAACAGGTAGAACAATAAATCTACCTGAGGTACCTGATTAAGGACTTTTCCAATCAGCAGATTAATAGTGTCAGAGAAGCGCACTTGTAGATATGGAGAAATACAGATACAGAGTTGAGGTGGTACATTGAGCCGGGATTAAATAGTGGTCTGAATTACCAAGTGGGGAATCGACTGAAATGGAATATGTGTCGCGGTGAGATGGTAGAAAGAAATCTAATAAATTAGCTCTATCTCTAGTTACATCAGCTACTCACGTTAATGCATCCACTAATTGTGGCAAACGACATATTAATTGGGCTTCGATAAAGCAAACAGAAGTAGATGATGTGCCGGTGTTTGTTGAGTTTTAATCTGTTACAACGCATCTGTGCCGGGTCTTACATTTCCGAACACATAATTTCGAAATTCGCATCTAGTAACTCTTTGCTAAACGTACAAAGGCTTAGCTAGGTAAGCTTTTACATGAGAAGCAGTTGGGCAATGTCGGCGAGCGTATACTAACAAGAGAAATCTCTTGAACTGCTCAATAGAAAGATATTACCCATTAGAGTAGGCGTAATTTTAAACAAATAAAATAAAAAAAAAAGTGGAATCAAATTTTAAAAGAAAGAATTGCATGTAGCTTTAAGGTAATTGAGCATGTGTGTGACAAAGAGAAATGTACTTGTTGTTTTTTTCTGAAGAAGAAATGTTTACATTTTTCAATAAGCATCAAGTACGTTGTTTTCTACACACTGGCGAATAGGGGTGTACTGAAAAGCTGTTCAACAAATTTCTCGTACTAATAGCTTAGAATAATAAAATTAAAAGAAGCGACAAGAAGAACACAAAATGTGCACCCTGTGCCACATCACTTCGAGTTGAAAAATACTAAAGCTATAGGTCATCAAAGTTCAAAACCCGAAAGCTTGAAACGAACTTTTTTATTCTGTCATGATGATGTGTTTTGTGACTTAAGAACGTGGAGAGGAGTAGAGGCGCAAGGGTGTGGTAATGTTCTGTATTCGTTTCATGTAGCGACACGCACTGTTTTCTGAGAAATTTTTCTTGGAAGCTGGATTGCTTGGTGTGCCTACTGCCTGGCAAAAGAAGAAGAGATATAATGCGAGAATTTTTTATTTTTAGTTTATTATGATTGCAGTTTTGCACATTTGATGTGGTTTTCATGGTTTTTAGGTGAATGCGATTGCGTTAGCGTAGGAAAAAATAAGCAATTGTGATTCTGCGCACCTCTTTTTTTTTAATTGCTGTAATATTTCATTTATACAACTTACAACTTATATAGTGAGTTAAACATAACAGTTCCTGTGGGACATAAAAAACATCCTCAGTATTATTTTTACATATAACTGGTACATCTCGAAACTATCCAAAAAAGCATGAATTTTTCGTAATTTTGGAAAATCGGATGCTTAGTCGTTCCTTAATGAAAGTTCTTAACATAAACAAGTTAAAGTTACAAATGTCAAAAACGCCAGTTGTGTTCAATTCGGCTTTTTCAGTCAACTTTAGCAGAAAGCTGTCAATATATCTGGATGAAAAGCTCCAATTATGTTTCATGCCTCAACGAGTCCATACGGCGTAAACTCTCCCTCAATGTGTAGCGTTGTCAATTGAGCCGAAAATCGGTTAATTTTGTCGATTTTCTACTTCGTTAGCCAAAAAAATTTTACTTTAGCGGATTTTGATATTTCTTCAGCCGGTATTGACGTAAGCTTCAATTGGTTTGATGTGGTGCTTTGCCTGTAGTTTTTAGCAGATCATCATTCGCTATGTTTGGTATATAGAGTTTAGTTGGATGAATAAATTTTATGATTATTTCAAACAAGTAATGCAAATCCTCTTCTATAAAGCATGCATCTCTTAGACTGTGTGTTCGTAGACCAGTAGCGGCTATAATAACTTTTTGCCTTTTGCATTTCGTTGTTCGCGTTTAAATTTGGAAAGGACATAAGCACAAAAAAACCCAAATTACCATATCCGATCATATATTGCAATACTTTATTTTCCTATCTGTTTATCCTTAATTCTTCCTTTATTATCTCCTTTTTGTATATATTTTGTCAGGAATATATGTTATCTCATCAGGCGAGTCGAGGCGACCTCTACCTTCCATAAAAAAATTTACAAAATCCTTCTTCTTTTTGATTTTAATATCTTTTCTCTTAGTCTCCGCTGTCATATTTTAGCTGCTAAAAAATGGCCCGATATTGGAGACCCGCTAAAATTTAGTTTAGCGCAAACCTTAGTACTAGGCTTAACATGCAAAAATTATCAGGCATAAGAAGCACCTACGGCTTTATGAATTAAATGGCTCTGACCTTAGTTCGGATAGTTTGCTTAGTATTGACTGCAGAAATTGTGGATTATGGGAAAGTGCTCACATAACCACATAATAAAAAAAAATTAGATATTTATTTCAAATCATTCCCAAGATTATGTATAATTAATTATGGACTTACTTGTAAACAATTATCCTTTAATTTCGATGACAACACTTCTCTCGTCAGTCTTGACAGTACTAATTTTACAAACATTGGAATAACTGAATCTACTTAATCTTTACACTGTAATATTATCACTTCCAGGAGTTTAGCTGCCTGCCATTCTAGCTCATCTCCTGGATCGCATGTTAACATCTAAATGGATTTATTGTATAAGAACAAGTCATCACAAAAATTTTTTCGAGTTTTTTTTTTACTCACAATTTTGCGCATTTCGAATATTTTATGAAGGCGATTTGGATTTGATAGAAATGCAGCGGTATCGACTATCACGTAATTGCTAAGTGTGTTATGGTACATTATGAATTTAGAGTGATTGGCTTGGACGTAAAGTCCAGACTACCAGCATGAGCTGACAGATCACTCGGTGGACAGCGTTGACTGCAGGGTGGCGCGCTAGCTTGCCTCAGCTATTGGCGGAGAGTGTGGGGTGGGTACCACGAAAAACTTGCCGCTGTCACCTTACCCTTAACAAAAAGAATTCGTGCCTGTCTTCCTGAAACGGAGACCAGAAAAACGAAAATGCACACACACTGATCCAGAAGGGACCACATACGTCACTCACCTAATGATAATCCTAAGGATCGGATGGCCTGATCCTTTGCCGTCCCCGGCTTCCCATGACACCCGGCGGCTCGGTTAAGATGTCCCTTATTCACCTGTTTAGAAGAGATAGAAAAACCTCGGGAGAAGGAAAGAGAAGAGAAACAATCGGGGAGTTAACTCATTTCATGCTTTATTTGTTCAGTACTAATAACAGGAATTTAAAAAAAAAATGTGTTTTTTTTTCTTATATTCACCCCCGAAGCTCTATAGATGCATAGGTGCTGGGATCGACCCAATGGGACTTCCTTATGGCTCCTTAGTTATGTTGATATTGGATGACATGCATTGATACCAATATTATTTCGTTCCGCGAGCAGCGATTCTCGAAAAGGCCTTTTGGAGAAGCTAGCATACACAAACAAAGTGCCCGAACCGAACGAGCTCAAGGAAGGAACTCCCGTTGGACGATTCTATCCGTTTTCTTTCCTTTCAGGCGCCTTCTTAGTCGGCGAAGGACTATGTACTTTATAGAGTTCGACTACTATATACTGATTTATATTTAAATCTTTTCACCAATGCGACAATAACAGTAGACTTTATTCATTTCAGGTGTCCTTATTTACGAACGCCATTTGGTGACGCATAGTCCTTTAGCAACGCGTCCAATGAAGGCTTATGCGATAATTTCAATAATTATAATAATGTTTGAAAATCAATAGCGAAAAAATAAAAATTTCATCTATTTCGGGCGCACCATAGGACGGCACTCGACAAGTCCATGACTAAGGAGTGGATTGCTTCGAATACTATACTCCGATTTATCTGGTAGTTTCTCTCACACCTAATAACTACACATATGTAGCAACAGTTGCCTCTTTTGGCGCTCCCAATTTACGCGCTCCTGGGGTGAGCTAACCCTAACGACATTTCGAATTCTGGAAGGCGGTGGTGGAAAAAAATTTATTACCACCAAAAATCCACACTAGTTTTTCCCTTTTTATTTGAGATAAACTATGAATAACGGTCTTAGTGGATAGGCACACAATGATATCTAGTTTTAATCGCATTTCGCTCATAACTGTAAAATCGCCTTTCGTTTATAACTGTAAAATTGCAACTATAGCGTTACTATTGGTTTTTTTTTGTGAAATACCCGTCGGCACTATTAGAATTCAAGTGTTGTTTGCACAATAACTTTATTGTAAAACCCTTTTCTTTTTTTTCTTTTGTGTTTGTACTCGTTTTAGACAAAGAATATGCTGATACTTAGCTTTTTCCGCGTTTTCCACCGCTGTCCTAGGGGTTGTCTTATCTCGTGTTTTAAAATATTTTTTTTTCTTTTTCAGCGATATTTTCCTTAATACTCTTATCGTCCTTTTCCTTGCGCCAATTTCCTTTTATTCGGAGTTTTTTTTTTTTTTTGACACTCACAATCACTTCTTAACCAATGCCAGCTGTCACTTCTTCCGGCCTTTTCGTTGCCCGATTTCTCTCCGTTCCACCGCATGGTGCCAGCTGTTCCATTGACAGTCATGGGTGGGTAGGTGTCTGTACTAGCAAGGCTGGGGTTACACCTGCGACCATAACAAGTGCTGGCATTAGGTTGATGCAATGGTAGGTATTATCCATTTTCTTAACCTCTTGATTTATCAATATCAGGATTTTCCACATTTCTGCTGAAATTTATGTCGATGTTAAATTATGCCCTAACAAGAACATATTTCCCCAAATTTCTAAAATTATAAAAAACAGACTCTTTATTAATATGCTCACAGTTAAATAAAGCAGACATTATATATAGTACTCGTATTATATTTGAATATATCACCAACAACATTAATAAAAATCGGATGCAAATTCGCCATTATTTGAGGTTGTTTTTTATTCATTACAATAAGGAATTTATCTATTGCAGAAAACAAGCCAAATGGCTCGCGTGATTTGTTATCTGTCTCTAATACTTGGCTGAAAACTGAAGCTAAGTGCTGACAAAATTCAACAGCTACTGGCAACAGTTGTTCAGTGAATGTACACAAAACGTCATGCACAACATCTCTCAAAATTGCAATCCTAGTCTTTGTAATTATTGGTAAAAGTTCCTTTGTGATCTCTTTTATCTGTCCTTCAATGTAAGGAGATGCCTTTTCTTGTGATTTAAGAAACTTTTGCAGTCCAATAGCTGCTTCAACTTTTACAGGAAGTTCTTTATAATTTAGTAAAGCGTTTGATGTAAAATCCATAATTTTAGCCAATATTGTTTTTTTTTTTGTGTTAAAGGGAATATTACTAAAATGACGAAGCACCCAATATGCTCGTGCTCGCATGTGACCTAATAATACACAAAGTATGATAACAAGTATTTTTCTTTTTTTTTTTGCAAATATGTATACTCTACTCACCCTGATGATTATTAAGTTGACTTAAAATACATTTTTCCAACATCGATTCTAATTGATCTTTATAAACTTGTCCAGTCGTCAGAAGTTTTGCTAAAGTTCCAATTATGCGCAGAGCACCATACTTTTGTTTATCATCTTTGTTGAGTGACGTCATTTTTTCCTCAATAATTCTAATCGTGCTTAATACAATATCTCCATCCTTTTCACAGCACGATTTTATAAGATCTTCGGCGGCTGAAGGAACTGAATCATCAGTTAATGTCATGATAGGAAGTATGACGTCCGCTATTATGCTCATCATATCAGGTTTTATTAAATCCCAGGAATAAGAATATCTAACCCTAAAATGAAATTAGGTATTAAGAAACAAAGTAATAACATATATATACAGGGTGTTCCGATGGAAATGATTTATATTTGGTATATCGATAGAGCAAAAAGTTCGACCGTAATGAAAAGACTTACTCTTTTTTTAAGAGGTAAGTTCATGAAATTATCGACAACAGTTTTTGTATTCTTAATCAAAGATATAAGTGCTAGGTATCAATATGAAGGTAATCAACAGACTTCTAAATAATTGAAAAAAAAGTCTTAGGCTTAGTTTGCGTACAAAATGAGTGAATACTTGAAATTTCGTGATTCCAATTCTGACTTTGAAGGCTCTTAATTCTCTATACAATAACATAACCCACTAAGTATATTTATTTTCTTTTGAAGGCTAAATAAATATCTATTGAAAATTAAAAAACAAATTCCAATCGAACAAATACTTCAAAAATTACAACAGCTTCTGTGAAAGTCCAACTTGAAGAATGCAATTAACAGTAAAACTCATATGGTCTAAAAAAACCTTTTTACTCAGAAAGCAACGCTCTATCGATATACCGAATATGAATCATTTCCATCGGAACACCCTGTATATATATACTATAAAGGAGAGATTTATTCCTTTTCACTTACCTTATTGAAAAATATTGCAGAACATAGGACAGTACCCTATGTGAGACGTAAGCTTTTTGTTTGTACTGATGTATAACTTTACGCATAACTTCTAGTACTGTGTTGGATATGGACAAATACCATTCTGTAAATTTTTGGTATTTGTCGTTATCTACCTCTTGTGGGCCTAAATAACTGAAAGAAAGAGAATATTGTTACAAAATTATTATATGTAGAAGCAATGTCTAACTAAAGTAACAAGCTTTGATTGGTAAAATTTTGACATTTCCCGTTTTGTTTTTTATAAAAATATAAAAATTATTATCTTTGTTTTCTCCAAATTAACATATGTTAAGATTTTACCAGCTTTTAATGTGAAATGCGCTAAATTTTACTTTGCCCGAACTCATAGACGTTATTCTGTCGAACTTCCAAGGATTTCTAATGAGTTGGTTACAAATTTATAGCCCAAAATGTGTGAAGAAAACATCTTCCTTTCCTCCCCCTGATTTTCTGGGTTTTTGAAACAAAATTTTTGATATTATCAGGGTTAGTAGGCATTGAGTCATGATAATAGGAAAAGTGCCGCTTTTTTCGCCAGTTACATAGATGCTGAAATAAAATATATTTTGTGATAACTTATAAGACAACTCTTATAATAAAACTAACTGTTATAAGATCACTCTTGTGCCCTCTTGTTTTAGTATTATTGAAATGTGTTTAAAATATGCAATATTGAGCTAACTAAAGGGGAAACACAATAATCGATAACGTATTTATTCAAAATAATTCAAAATAATGTCACACAATTTTTCAGTTATCATCAAATTTGGTCGATCGACTATTTGTTGATAAATTTCTGGTTGCCTGAGCCCGACTCGCCGTTGACCGTTTTTTTTAATTAATTTAAATTTTTTTTTTAACTAATTTCAAATTCCCAAATTAATTTAAATTTCCTTTAGTTTGCCTCTAGAGGACAATCAAAAAATATTTCTAATGTGTCGGTTCTTTCTCATTTGCCTTCACGTAATCTATATTTTCATAACTTCTATCCCCTAATTTTTTGCCTCTCCTTTCTACGTTGATATACACTATCCGTGTACTTATGCATCAACAATTCCTCTCTTATATATGACGTTTTTATACTGTCAAACATAAGGTGATTAGAAATATATTACTATTTTTGGGAATTCAAAACTGCCAATAGGTATTAATTTTTGAATAATCTAAAGCGCCAAATGGGTTTGTTAGATGTCAATCATTAGGTAAGTAAAAATTATTTCAGATATTCTACAGATAATCAACAATAATTTGTAAGGCGACAATATTACAAAATTATTTAAGAACTCTACTACTCAGAAAGTTAACTATCACTTAAGGATCGAACGGAACATTTTTTTAGCCTTTTTCACACACTTTTCATTTCCTAATTATATTTTTACAGTATAATTAAATTTAAAGTTTCATACCTTGACAACACACTTGATATCTTTCCGCAATGCTTAAATTGTTATGTCGCCTCTGAATATGTCTGTTAATTTAAACATTGAAAAGCTCTTTGAATTTATTGTCCAAAATCTATGAGTGCACTGAGAAAAAAAACTAAAATGCATTTTCGAATCTAGACTTATGAAGTTGGCTTATTAATCGTATTAGTTTAGCTAAAACTGTACTGTGAACACGGACAAATGGCAATAATAAAATTGCAAGCAAATGCGAATCCCAAAAATATCACAAGGTGCAACATAATTTTCGCTAGTGAATTAAAATTGAATATGAAAGCGAAACCTCGTGCTGGAACAAATGTTGACAGAACATTGTATCACATTGATGGTATCACTTTGGATTCACTTTGCCTTTCTTTTTCCACAAAATGTGATAAATTTAAATATATCCAAAGTGAATATTAATCTACTTTGGTAGCGATAACTTAGCGATTCGCAAATGAAATTATTTTTCAATCACTAGCGATATTGCTCAATTACATTGGTGGAATCACTGCGGCTTTGCTTTGCTTCTCTTCCTATCTAATCCAGTCTCTTATAAATGTAGCCTCTCATTTTACCCTTAATGTTAATTAAATGTAATTTTAATTGCTCACCTTTTACAATTCACTGATAGAAACACAAACACGACAAATTTCTGATCTGTTCACGCTGAAATGCAAACTCAGAATGGAAAAAAAGAACTGAAAATCTTGAAACTGTTAAATTCTCAGAAGTTCAGACCCAAAACAGCGCATGGCACGTGTTTATGTAAGATAACTAAAAGCGAACAGAATTTATATTCGTGTTCGTTTCGCTTTTATATCGCTTCGATAACATAAGTAATTTTTATCTGTCCCATTTACTCTCATGTTTGGCATTGTGCAGCTCTATTGTCGTTTAAGTTCCGCTGTTGTGAACGTTCGGCAAATTCTTTCCTGGGTACTTACAGCTATTAGAATAAAAGCAATTGTTTGCATTTTAACGGAGTAGGTAGGTATATGACATCTGAATAATAATCCATCCAAGACCTGTTTTTTTTTTATATATTTAAGTTGCGTCTGGTAGGTTATCTGTAATCTAGTTGAAAACGGCATTTGTTAATTTTTGTACAATTTTTAGTCACTACCAGTACAGTTAAAATTTGGCATACGACAAACAAAATTTCCACTTAATACTTACGTCCGAATATGCCAGAAACATCCTCAGTGGATAAATAATAGTGCAAAAAATAATTTTAATTCCTAAATTAACCTTGGTAGACTCGTTCTGGATGCGCTTATATTTGCATAAATTGCGTTAACTTCACATTTTATAGTGAAAGCAGTTTTTAACGTCAATCAGTTTCGGGTAACTTGTTTAAATATAATGTGTCACCTTAGGTAGGTAGATTTGTTGTTGTTTTGTTTTTTTGATTATTTTTGAGGAAGTCGCGATTTGGGCAGCTTAAAAAATTAACCGACGTCAAACCCATTATTTATGTATGTGTGTATGTATCTTCTTTAACAAGTTGACATTATTTCCAAATTTGCATAATTTAGACTATAACGCCTACCTAAGATTCTCGGATCTTGCCAATTTTAATAATTTATTGTTTTCTCATTCAGCAGCTTTTCTAAAATTGAAGGGAATAGTTGGTACTAGTTTTCGCCATCGCTGTACAGACTTTGTTTATGATGCCAAAGATTTAAGCCTTCTCGCAGTTACCAATTATTAATATATGTGTGATATCAAGAGCTTATAGAATAGAGAATAATTTATAGATAAAAGTTAAATCAGAAACTATACGCCTGCATCGATTTAGGTTAGGTAACACCCGATGATTGTGAAATTTTATTTGTTACCCTACAAAAAGTGGGGTAGATATGATTTTTATGTATATACTAGGGGGATCCCGTCGGCGTTGCCCGGCGATAATATAGATACCTAGATGGGTGAGGGTGGCATGGTCAGAAATTCAAAATATCTAAGCTAGTATCTGACTCGATCGAGCGATTCCGTATTCTAGGGTTTCTTTCTCTCTCTGTGTGTGTGTGTGTGTGTGTGTGTGTGTGTGTGTGTGTGTGTGTGTGTGTGTGTGTGTGTGTGTGTGTGTGTGTGTGTGTGTGTGTGTGTGTGTGTGTGTGTGTGTGTGTGTGTGTGTGTGTGTGTGTGTGTCTATATGAGTGTGAATGCATACATTCATATGTATGTGTGGTAGAGTGTAGCTCTCTACATCGACGCGTTCTCAGGCAGTGTCCAAATATACAGTATAACACGACATTTTTGTATGACAACTCTACGAACTCTATTTGGAATTTTTATAAAAATGCCTTGTTCAAAATATGAGATCTCTCCCCACTTCGACGCTTTCTCAGGCAACTACCAAGTATATAGTAAAAAACAAAAGTTTTGTATGGCAACACTAAGAAGGGGTAACCCGATTTCGTCCATTTTTGAAATTTTATTTACCTTGCTATGAAAACGCCACTAATCAAATTTTTGGTATGGAAAGTTTACATAGGAGTTGCCCGATTGGTCCCATTTTTGAACATAACTTAATTTTTTTTTAAAACGCGCGTTTACAACATGGCAGCTCTCAACGTCGACGCGTGAGACAGTGTACAAATATAGAGGGAAAACCTAAAGATTTGGACCATTTTTGAACTCGTATTTGCAATTTTCCTAAAAAACGCCGTGTATAAAACTTAAACTGTCCACGTCGACGCGTTCTCAGGCACTTTCTAAGTATATAGTGAAAACCAAAAGTTTTGTATGGCAACACCAAGAAGGGGTAACCAGATTTAGTCCAATTTAAAATTTTATTTACCATTGCTATGAAAAAACCACGTAACAAATTTTTTGTTTGGCAAACCCTATGTAAGATTTGCCCGATTGATCCCATTTTTGAACTTAATTTACTTTTTTTTTTAAAAGGCCAGTTCACAAAATTTCAGCTCTCTACGGCGACTAGTGCGGCAGTATCCTAATATATAGTGAAAAAATAAAGTTATTTATGGCAACACCAAAAAGGAGTCGCCCGATTTGGTCCATTTTTGAACTTGTATTTGCAATTTTCATGAAACGCCGTGTAGAAAATTTGAGCTTCCCTCGTCGACGCAATCTCAGACAGTATCCATATATTTAGTGAAAAACCAATATTTTGTATGGCAACTCCAAGAAGGGGTTGTCCGATTTAGTCCATTTCTCAAGTTTTATTTACTATTGCTATGAAAACACCGCGTACGAAATTTCAGCCCTCTACGTACACTCGTTGTCAGGCAGTATTCAAATATATACGAAAAAACGAAATATTTGTATGGCAACCCTACGAAGTAGTTGCCCGATTTAGTCAATTTTTGAAATTCTGTTTCCAATTTTTTATGAAAACGCTGTGTACAAAATTTCAGCTTTGCACGACGACGCGTTCTCATGCAGTTTTTTAGAGGTACTCCACAAATTACTCATGATGGAACACGTTCTGATAAAAAAATTTGATTCCTTAAACTGTTTGTAATGGAAATAATTATAGATAAAAAATAATTATTTATTCCTCGATCCCAAAAATAAAGTGTGGTAATATTGCTATTTTTACTTATATTTGTGACAACTTTGAAGTGGTACACAACGTCCTCGTTCAGATTGCCTTACAAATCCATCTCGACAGTAACATCCATCCGGGCACCGAAAATACGCAATTGTACAAGGTTCATTTAAAGTGTTACAAGTTGGCTGACATGGAGTTCCACAATCAAGATACACTTCATTTGCTGGACAATTTTCTAAAATAAGATATTCACACTGTTAAAAAATGTACACAAGCAAAAACACCAGAAACAACATTTAATGAGAAACATACTTTTTTCACCAACTACAAGATGAGCAGATAAGACCACAAAAACTAGAAAAACAATACAAACAGCTAGTTTCATCTTAAAACTTGAAATCTTGGCAAAGACAGTACAAATGACTTCTTTCGATTGACAGCATTTTACAGTGCGGCGTCTTTTATATAGAAATGTAGAATTGTTAGCAAAAAAAAATCTTTAGAAAATAAAAATAAATTATAATTGGCTGGGATTCCACGGTATTTACAAAATTATTATGTTTCACTTTTATAGATTTAATTTCTGGGGGATTCCCTAAGAACGCCATAACTTGCTTTAACTTATACCCATATGCGTAATGATTTGCTTCATGTAACTAAAAATCTCATATGCTAATGTTGAGCTAATCTAGTGAGGGCTGGAAAAGGTGTTAAAATAAATTTTATTAATTTGCACAGATCTTGTTTTGTTATATATACATACATACATAAATATGAGATACTTTTTTTTGGTTGTAAACAAACGTATAAATATTATGGGCGAAGGTGGTTGACTTTCTGGTTCTTTATAAGAATTGCTAGTTATGATTGCGACACAGATAAGAGATAATTTCTAAATAGACCATGCCTTAGTTCCTGAATTTTTTTATAGCAACAAATTATTAAAATAAACTTGGTAAATTTATATCCAAGTTGACGCATATTTAATCTGAATTTGTTTCCCTTAAACCGGTTTGATAATAATTATGATCCAAAAGTATACACCTCACGTATTTAGGTCGACTCAATATCAAAAAGTGTAGCGCCTTTTGAAGACTTAAGCCTAGTACTAAGGTCCGCGCTAAGCTAAATTTTAGCGGGTCTCCAATAGCGGGCCGTTAGCCGTTAGCGGAGACTCAGAGAAAAGATATATTAATAACAAGAAGAAGAAGAATTTTGCAATTTTTTTACGGAAATACAACGCCCGGTCATAATATTTCTAAAAACAGATAATTAAAAGTAATTAGAAATATTAAAAAGATTAAAATAATATGCATAATGTATATACAATAAGAAAAAAAAATTAACATGATATTGAAAATACGGCCGCGAGAAGAAATCCAATTCATCCGAACTTACAGCAAAGACGTACAAAACTACGTTAACTACAAAAATCCAGTCAATAAATTTATCAAATCGCATAACTCTAACAATAAATATTTTTCGCGCACTAAAGAACGGCCCGGGCGGATAAATTTAAGCTAAATTTTTTGGAGACTTACTGGTGGTGCCATCTCTAATCAAAACCCAAAGGCAAATTTAGCGCGTTGACCTTAGTACCGCTCTCGCTAAAATTCAGGATAAATTTTCGCCAATATCATTTAGCTTGCTAAATTTTCATACAAAATTTGGCTTAGCGCCGACCTTAGTACTAGGCTTTAAGTACAAAGTTGGTAGTATTTTTGCTTTTTTCTTTACAAAAGATATCTGACACGCAGTATAATCATTTCTGCTGACTAAACTAAGCCGATTAGTCTATTATTAAAAGAGAATACTGCTCAGTCGGATAGTAAACTGATAAACGATGATAATAGCTTTAATTTTAATGAAGGCTCAATCTCATAAGAACTATATTGGAATTTCAGAAAGAGTTTGGATAATCAAATCGAATCGGTTTATTAACAACCTTTCATTAGAAATAAAATAAGAGATTTAAAGATAGTGAAGATATTTTCTTTTTTTTTTAAATCCTTATCTTAAATTGTAAATTTCTTATAAGCGATTAAAATATCACTTGGACACAAGAAAATATATTTTTTTTATTTTAATTCGATTTTCGGATGTAAAATTTCATCTGACTAGTTGAGTTTTACATGTTTTTATATAGTAAACGTTTTAAAGGATGCTCAAATTCTGATATACAGAAACACAATATTTTTTGTGCCACATCAAATAACAAATCGCTCAGTCCATTGTTATAAGTCAATGTGGACAATTTATGATATTTCCAATATTTAATTTTTCACTTGAAGCCATTTTCTCTTAAAAAAAACAATCTGTTCACCTTTCACAAGTTCCACACCAGCTGATATTATAAATGACTACATACATCAAAACGTATACCAATAGCAGAAAAATATTCAATTTGATTAGATAGGCAAAGTGACTTTTTTCACAGAGTCGACTCATTGAATTTGACTCTTTTCAAAGAGCCCGCTCAATGAGCCGACCCAAAAAGGGTTGAGCGGCTCTTCATATCGCAAACTATTTCAACGAGTCCATACGACGTAAACTCTCACTGAATGTGTAGCGTTGCCAATTGAGCCGAAAATCTGTTAATTTGGCCGATTTTCAACTTCATTAACCAAAAATTTTACCTTACCCGGGAGTTACACCTGCAAGTACAGCTTGCATGCAAGCCTCCCTTCCAACGCGATTTTAAACTTGACAGCAGAAGGCAGCTCGGTTGATGTCTTATCAGCTTGCATGCAAGTTCATTTAAAAAATGGCATCGATACGTAAAGTCTTGCGTATATTGGAAAATTATAGCAATAAAAGACATAGCAGAATGATAAAAACCCAAGAGAAAATTAAGAGGAAGGTGTTGGTAAATGATGTAATGCAAATGATCCCAGAAAATCTCATTTTCCCAGAATAAATTTATCAAATTCTCTCAAGCATTTCTTTTCCGCCATTTTGAAAACTGTGTAAATGTCAAATTACTATCTCCCAGCTGCCATGGTTTTTCATCAAGTTCGCTGAAAGCTGAGCTGCCGCATGGCAGTAGGGACTACACGTGCAAGAATTATGGCAGTACAAGTTGCACGTGCAAGCTGTACTTGCAGGTGTAACCCCCGGGTTAGCCGACAGCCGATTTTGATATTTCTTCAGCCGATTTTGGGATTGACGCAAACTTTACTTTGTTTGGTGTGGTGCTTTGGCGATCGGATGTATTTTGAATGACTTTCTTGGATAATAAAGTAGATTTTTCCGCTCGGGATTTTGCGAAATTGGTGCGTCGTGGAAAATTACTTCCTATGAGAAAAATGTTTACAACAGAGTACTAATATCCCTGAAAGAAAGAACAGAAAAAATATATGCGAAATATAGTAACTGGGGTGTATGTGACCCAATTGCAAAAAAAAATTGGCGACAAAAACGTCCCGAGAAAGTTTTCTAAATCATGAAAAGATGGTACTTGGCGAGACCACCTTTTTCCGCTCGTGACTGTGCGGAATTGGTGCGTCGTGGAAAATAACTTTCTATAAGAAAAATGTTCACAACAGAGCGCTAATTTCCCTGAAAGAAAGAACTAATAAAATATATGCGAAATGTAGTCACTGGGTTGAATGTAACTCGAGTGCATGAAAATGTGTTTTCCGGCTACAAAAACGTCCCGAGAAAGTTTTCTGAATCAGGAAAAGAGCACATCACTCAATAGTACTCTCCGCGTTTAAAAAAAAGAAAAATTGCATGTAGAACAGATTTATTGAAATTATAGCGTTTGAACAAAATGCCGGCTACTTTTATATGAAACACTTGCAGTAAGACAAGGCAAGATGATTGTGAGTTTCGTCCGCTAACCGGCCCGCTACTCTCTTAGGTTGTTACTGCTGTAATTATGATATTTAAACAGCACCTGCTTTTGTCAGCATTGCCAAGTCTACAAAAAAAAAAGTATGGAGATCTACTTATTTTTATTGATGTATCCTTATCTACTTACCATCTAATCCAAGGCAGCAAAACTATAGATAGAAAATAATTACATATAGTTCTGTCTCACTTTTTCATGGTTTGTTTACGTTTAAATTCAAAACTCCCGACTGTCCGCTAGACAATTGCGTTCACAGCACTGACTTATAACATTGGAGCGTATTGTCATTTTCCTATAGGAAAGAATGGCACAAGTTTTATAGTTTTATCTTTCGCGCTATGGCAGAGTTGGAGCTACCAACACAAAATATTGCATTCTGGAACGTTTTCTTATGCCATTTGAAGTTTTTATTTTGGCTGCAGATGCAATCACCGTAGGAAGAATAAGGTAAAGATAGTGTTTACCCAAGGTATTCCCATTACGAGCCATGTTCTGCCATTAGGTGACGTAATATCGTGAAAAGTATAGGAAAGTACGGTACGGAGAAACCATACTCTCTCTCCTCTCTCTGTCTTTCCTATAAATATGTATATACATTAATCACAGAATTACGTCACAAGCTATCAGTTGCAATGTGTCAAAATCTTAATGGGAATACTTGTCTTCTATATACCTTGGTGTTGTTTACCATGCTCTGTCTCTCTTGCCTATACGCAGGATTCAGGTAAAAATCACCTTTTGAAAATTAAAGTCGGAATGAGTTTAATTTCTTATAAGCGATTAAAATATCACTTGAACACAAGAAAGATATTTTTTAAATTAATTCGATATTCGGGTGTAAAATTTCATCTTTTTTTATGTAGTAAACGTTTTAAAGGATGCTCAAATTCTGATATACCGAAACACAATATTTTTTGTGCCACATGAAATAGCAAATCGCTCAAAAATCGCATTGCAAAATATATTGATGGACGATTGACTCTCGGAAAACCCTGATGGATAGTGTGAATGCAGGCCTTAAGTTAACTTTAATTAGAAGTTAAAAAATAACCATGAAGTTTATATATACTTAGTATGCATATAAAGTAACATTTGATTTTAAATTTTGTTATTATAAAATTACAACCGTATAAATTATATAGACAAATCAACAACAGAATATTTCCCTATTCTGATGACAATTGTGGGCATTTCAATTCGTAAAACTTTTCCTGTATTCGATTACATGTTAACGGATGAACGCAGATGCCAAACAATCTTTGAAATTTTCTTTTACAATAGCATCCAGGTGGGCCGCAATTATCGCAGTTTTCATGATTTGTATTACGTGGAGTATAAAATTTTCCGATGACATCACAAATAGGCTCACAAATTAGACCACATTCTCGATAGGCTTCATTCCATGGACAATCTGAAATAGGAAAAAAAAAACAAATACAGGTTATCTTCACACTTTTTTTTTTTACCTGCAATAGTTTGTAAAATCTTACTGTTTGTATTATTACTATTAATATTATTATTATTATTAATAACTACATTAGTTTCATTTTCTTGAGTTGACACAAATGTAATGAAAATTGTTAGACAAATTGCAATAACGAACAACACAAAAGTCTTCATACTAAATTTGTATTTTATTGGTGCTACTTTAAATAAAATTCGTTCGTGATAACAAATATAATGACAAACGCGCGAACTTTTATATTCATGTCTTGTGTGATTGGAAGGAGGAAAAATTCTTAAAAATGCAATAAAAATTGTTGAGTTGAACAAAATTGTTTTGTGTAATGCATTCGTTCATTTTTATTACTTTTTTTTTAACATTAGTTTGAGGGTTGAATTAAATTTGAATTTTTGAAATATCTTCTGAAGAATAGGAATTACATCCATATTTATGTATAATGTGTGTCTAGATTGTTAAAAGGTAAAAAACTTTCTTTTTTTTTTTTATACATATATCATCGTTGAACATTGGTTGTTGGAAGTAATTCTGATTATTTAGAAGGTATAACTACGTCCTGTCTATATAGGCAAGTAAATTTTTTCAGATAATGTAAACCAAAGACTGAGAATTTCCAGTAATTTCATATTTTTGTGATTGGTTAAGTGTCAGAAAACTCAGCACCACCCATCTTACCGATAGATTTCTCATGCCAAAGGACTCGACACGCTTTGTCCAATACAATATCAATGGATATTATTGACAATCTCTTCATTTGCAGTCTCATTTAAATGTCCCGGGACGCTCATGATGATTTGTGCTTGTTGTATGAGCACAACGAAATTCAGTAAATCGATCCATTGGGAAAAAGAGCGCTCTAAGAAACTTCTTGAAAAGCTTCCTTTGAAGCTCGAAGAACTTCTTTTCTCTATCCCAGCTCATTGCTTTCTCACATATGCATGTCCGCAGAGGCAGACGCTTCACTGCTAGTCTTAAGAAGCACTCTAGGAGTTATGTTAAAGTTTTTTTGAAGGTGTCCTTTAAAATTCTTTAATGATCTTTTTGAATAATCACCGCACAGTGCTTCTTCTTTAATCTCATTAGACGCCTTCAAAACTGCTTCCAGAGAAAAGTAGTAAGGTGCTTGCAACTGCAAGCAATGGCTATAAGGCATGGAATGAAAAAAGTAGCGGTGCATGCTTCCGACCATAGAAGCGCTTCAGTAGACTACGCTTTTCATGTTTTATAAGTAGAAAACGAAGAAATTTGATCCAAACAAACTAAAAATATATAATCAAAACTTCAAATTATACTTCTAATCACTCTGAACTTTACACTAAAAATTAGAAAAATTCGTTACTTTGCACAATAGTGGAGAAATCTTCAGTTTCGATTCGTGGAAAATTAGATGAAATCAGCCCTTTTTGCACTTCTCCTGGAGTTCACCCAGGGCCGTAGTTAGAGGGAGGCATAGAGGGGCAATGCCCTGCCTTAAAAATGTCCAACTTACTCCGTACTCTGCGGCGACGTCACGTCATAAAAGTCGACGCGTAAAGTCTTGGATCGACAACACTGACCAGACAACCACTGCTCGGACACGTTTCTGTGTGCGTTACTTATCTCCTACCTATTACTGCCTTGTATGAAGGGAAGACGATTGGTCGACTTGTTGACCAACGTTGGTCAGGACAATTGACTGTTACAAGAGTTGTGTATATGAAAATTATTCTCGGATTTTGAACACTCGGGTACTAAAGAAAATATTCTTTCCGCCTCAGCATTTGAATGTGGGAAAGTCAATGCGTATTTTCCCACCCTCAATAAATTCAGAAAACTGTGTGGTGGAATTCCAAAATTCTTCGACGTCCATATTTCTAAAATTTTCCTTTTCCTCGGGTGATAAGGTAACGGGCAAGCTCCGCAATTCAGTTTCTTCTTCATGAATGTTACAATTCAAAACTCTGCCCAAAATTAACTTTAAATCATCACAATTATGCCTTTTCGAAATATCCAAGGCACTCATGGGATGTAAAAACTGTATTTGTTTAATAAATGGATCTGTTAACGGAAATTTTTTTACTATTTCATCCATGGCCTTTATGTACAATTTTCTACAGTTTTCAGTTACTTCAAGAATATCCTCTTTGGATAAGTTCTGTTGATTAAATTCAAAGCACTCCGAGCCCAAATACGTTTCTTCAGTACGCATACAATAATTCAGATACTGCTGATTTTTGAAAATATTAGGATTATCATATCAATTTTGTCGGATTGTATAAAATTTTGTGCTTAAGTTTTCAAAATTCTCTCTGACTCATTACTTAAATTGTGAATTAAAACTTTTTTCTTCCTTGAAAAAGAGCGTTAAATTCATTAAAAAACCGCAGCACGTATTTTAAGAAATATAAAGTATGACTTCATTTTCTTTGACAGTAGTTGATCGGCAATATTGCTTGGCCTTGCCTCTCTTGTTTCATTAGATGCCAACAAAAAAAAGTGTTGAAGTGCTGTCCAATTCTCTAGTATTCTAGATACGCATGGCTGTAAGGACAACCATCTCGTTCGTAAGCACATTGCCCAACATACTTAAAAATTAAGCGGAATTTCTTTTGTTCATTTATATATTTACCCAAAGCAGTGTTAGTTGGAAATTTCTACGGGGTCAAAATATACAATACAAGGAATGTACATGCAGAAGATCTCGCACCAAACTATCCAGTAAAAAAAACACTATTCTAGGAAAATTTTGGTGATGAATTTAACCACAAATTGTTCTACCGTAAAAATGTTTTCCCTTTTTCCCCACAGTGATGATTTAAAGGCCAGAAATTCCCACAAAATGGGATTTTTCCCACAAGTTTCCAACACTGGTATGGACCATATTCTATTCAGCTCATTCTTATGTTTTTTAAAAGGGGTGGTCTTCCATCACCTTCACCTATGGTGGAGAGTGGTGCGGTGCCATCACCTATTCCCTACATTTTAGGGAATATTCTCTAAATTTTAGGGAATAGTCCCTATATTTTAGGGAAAAAAACAAAACAACAATTTAAAATTCCCTATATAAAAAAAAAATATGGAAATTCCCTACATTTTAGGGATAAAAACCTAATCTTAGTTTTCCAATGTGGAACTTTCCCTAATCTTATCGACAAATGCCTAACCTGTGTGGCACAAATTGTTGCCACTCACTTTAGGGAATTATTTTTTACTGTGTGCGGACTATCCGATTCCTGAATTTCAAAATGTAATTTGTATTCAGTCTTAATGTCTTGTTTTAAATCATCTGCATTTCTCAAAACCCGTCAATTTTTTGTATCACCAGCATGTGATACAGGCGTAGGAGTAACCAAAAGCAGAGTGACTCAAATTAAAGGTACCTAATCATAAAAGAAGATTATATACCTTACCTTATCATCCTCCTTAATATTAATGTTAAAAGTAGCGGCGACTAGGCCTCTAGGACCATGCGAACACCGCGACCTCCTTAAATCAAATTGAATTTTCTGCGTCTAAATGGTGGAAGCGTAACGCTTCAAATCATCCATTTCGGTTATCAATAATACCGAAATTCATTTTGTTCAGCCAATAAAATTCTCCTTGATTTATATTCAAGTAAGAGGAACATTTTTGTAACTCTTAGAGGAGTCTCGAAATCACTTAAAAACTCCTAAAATTACTGAAGAATGATCTGCATGAGCCCATTAATAAGGGGTGAAACTTTTGATGGCTTATTCCTTATTTTGTCATGTATGATAATAGACTTTTTATGGAACTTGGAAAACATAGTCTATCTGTAGAGTTTACTTACAGTTTTACTACAGTCCTAATTCCTACTACCATTGAAGTTTTAGGGAAGTGTTACATAGCGAATTCATTCCCAGCTGAAAAGTGATGTCCTAGAAAAATAAATAAGAATAAAATTATAATAACAAGGGTCACTTATCTTTATGTGTGTCGTCCTCTTTGCATGTGTTTCTTCCTCTGCATGAGTGTCGTCATGTCCCTCAACATCCTATAAGAATAATTCTGCAAAGGAATTTAAATTTTCAGATGAAACTGCAATGAGGCTAATGAGTTACCTGTGTCGTAGCTGGGGAGCATCGTTCAGATCCTCGAACAATATTGTCTTCACTCTGCAGACATCGACCTTTTACTTGGACCTTGCTGGTATTACTGGGCCACTGTCAGACTTCGCCTACAATAGGAAAATTGAAAAATTATAAAATAGATTCACAACATACATCAATACTCACCGAATGGATTTATCATGAGCTTACTTATTTTATTCATGCTGGATTATTCCTGAAATTCTGAGCTTCATCACCCGTTTTTTTGGAAATAGGTTTAATTAGTATAGGAGTAGATAGACAGATAGGAAACATATTTGTAAATAGGTAGATAGATGTAGATACATTACATAGATAATTAGTAAATTGGTAAGATCAATGAAATACCTTTGTTAAGATGATGTACGGCGAGCAGTGAATTGTACAATGTCCCACCAGTAAACTCTAAAGAAAAAAAAAAGTCTAATCAACAGAAAAATGCAGTACTTATCGCGAATCGAATATAATGTAAAATTAGAATCAGATACAATATCTAACCTCCTCGGTTCAATCTCATCTCGTAAACGGAATCTGTATCCTAAAATTGAAGACAGAAATCAGAGATACTAGATCACATTCGCATTTACCTGTGACATCTAGATAGCTGATGTTGAGTTGTTCGTAGCCCAAAGCGTAGCTTCCTAGCACGTTAACTAGCAAAAAAAAAACTTAAAATGACAGAAACATCCGCCCGTCAAGAGGTTAAAACGCAACTTTGGAAACTTCAGAAAAAAGTAAACATTATTTCCATATAATATTGAGCAATTTTAAAAGAGCAGAAGTAAATTTCAAAAGAGGCGTAATTAAATTTCAAAATTCAGTTCAATTTCCGCCATATGTTACACCAATTGGAAAAATCCCTATATAAAATACGGGGAACACAGATCGGAGGTTGCAATAATGGTCGATTCGAGAGGGGAAGGCTTTGGTAGGTGAAGCGAACAGCTCAACTTTAAATCGGCAAGCAAGCTAAGTGAGTGGCTACATATAACACGCCATCAGAAGTTTTAGAAAAAGAAGGCAAAATTAGTAAAGATCACCGAAAATAATAGAAGAAAAAAATTGAAGATTTGAATTTTAAGGAAATTGGAGGCGAAAGAAAATAAATTAAAGAAGGCTAGAGAAAAGAAAGTTTCGCAGTGGAGTTGAACCAAGGAGGAATGTAGTAGACACGCGGTGTGAGACCCTGCTAAGGAATTAAAGTTAAGTACTCTGTTTTTTATTTTTTTTTATTTGGTATTTAGGTGGTATTTTATACATTTTAAATATTCGGAGGATAAATACCCAGTGCTTCAATAAACTGACCATTAAAAGTATATTGGTTAGGCGAACTTGTATACTTCGCTGCCCGGCCAAATTCGCACAGCGACTTGAGCCAATTTATCAATAATTAAATAAGTGTTGAAGTGATTCTGTTGTTTTTTAAATTATTCATTCACAAATATCCCTCAATTTTACATTTTGAGTTTGTGGACTCTAAAACCACGTGGCGCACATAGGTGTTTCAGGCCCAACCCTTCTCCGTCTCTAGCCGGGATAACGATTACGCATAAAAGTAGCGCGTAACAGAAGTTTGTATATTCATAAATAGCCCATAAGTGTTTCTTCGTTAATTTATTTTTCAATAGCGACTAGTATTGTCGAGCTAGAGTTGAGGTGCCAGATATGTCAACTGAACGCCCCGGTATGAAATTTATATAGCTTCCTTAGGTTCTGGGCCGCAAAACCTTTATCCCTTAGATTGAAGTATATTCAGATTACTTACTATTTGCATTTGCAGTGAACTTGTTCATTCTGTCCGCTATAGAATCGATATTTATATGATATATGATCTTGCCCATCTTCTTGACCATGAATGGACGACAAAGGCTGTTATTGTTGCATGTGGGCACGACGACGGTAGCACCAAAAATAACTAGGCGTAAACATAGCATGTCACCACTATCTGACTAGCCTGACATCTGTCAGTCAGAGTAGGGTAGAACAGCATGCGCCATGTGTGGGTACAAAAAGGAATCGAGCCGACGAGATGCCGGAAGGGTGACAGGCGGCTACGATTTGGTCACTAAGTATCAAACAGTGAAATGGGCCAGACAAAAAAAAATTGTGGAAATGGAGATGAAGCGATGAATGAAAAGAATAAAAAAACGCTTCAGATCGTGAAAAGTATTTTTGTGTTGTTTTAAGAAATCAAGAAAGAGTGTCCACCTACAAACCCATTGAGGAGCACCTGTAAAAATAATTAATAAATAAAAGAAAAAGGGTTATGGATCCTAGAACTAGAAATGGCAGAAATACGAGTTTATCCGTTTGGACCGATACGGTCCAGATTTACCTGATCTTTGTTCATATAGGATAAAATTAAATGTATTCAACCCAGACAAACATACGGGGGTGATTATAAGTACTAACCAAAAAGGATGGACTTTCTCGCAGCCTGCTTACCGCTTCGGGGGTGATTATAAGTATAGCCAAATACACTTTTTATAAAATATTCCAGTACTAAATAAAATGTTGACTATGAAGTAATTCGTCGAGCGTTTCTCTCATCAATCCTCTCCCGGTGTCTCTCCTCTATATTCCACAAGTATTCAAATAATAAAAAGGGACATCACAAACTAAGTGCCACGATTTCATGAAGGGGTCCTAACATCCGATCCAGGATGCTCTACAGGTGAGTGGTGTACGCGGTCCCATCAGGACCAGTGTGTGATTTTTGGTTTTTTTTTTGTCTCACATAGATCTTCGTTCTTCGATTTCTTTTTGTTTCGCTAGGCACGATAAATTTTGTTTATGATAAAGTGAAAGGCCGATTTTTTTTTAACTCACCCCGCAATCTCCGCATATAGGCCGAGGTGCTAGCATGCCTCCCAGGTTAGCTGTCACTGAGTGAACTGCATTGCTGGTAGTCAGACTTTATGTCCTCGAGTCCTTACCCTTTAACAGAATCCATAACAAGGCCAACTTAATCTGGTGATGTTTGCCATAGCTAATGAAAATCTTTGTATCGAGAATTTATAAATTTCTTTCGATTGCGTATGCTACGAAAACTGTCTCCCTTCTGTTAAGTGGTTCTTTGGAAGACCTCAGAGAAATTCGATTTCAGTTGCTAGTTGGGCTGTCAGTAATCTCATTACTCTCATATTCTAGCTGGCACGTAAGTATTACTTTGTTTGTTCATGAAAGCAAATTCAATACGTTCCACACATTCCAGGAGTCACTTTTATGGTTCGTTGTAAAAATTTTCACACCTTTACAAAAGTTTTAACTCTTAGATTTGATATAAATATTTTTTTTTTCATATTCATACCCTTTAAATAGATTTACTCTGATTCACGTTTCTATAGCATAGATTTATGCATTAAAAACAGTTTTATGGGATCGAATGGCGAGCCTAGGTTTAAATCTTCGTCTGTAGTACTTTTTAAAGTTTCGATACGTTTAATATTCTTGATGGAGCTTTTTGTATTATTCTAGGTTCATCTTCAATATTTTCTCCTATCTTTACTTTGGGTTCTTATTCCACCAAAGTGAATTAATCTAAATATGTCTACGAATTATACAGACTTAGTATCTGTGCGAATTCAAGTCCTTGTCTTTGTCTTCTTAAAACATCTAGTAATATCACAAAACAAGCTAAACTATTATAAGAAGCTAGAACTAAGATGTAGATAATCTTTCCACCTATATTGATTCGGCACTCAAACATACCAGATATTTTAACTGTTATACAAAGTAGTAAAGCTTAGTGGCGTAAACAATAATTCGTACATAGACCTTGAATCCGTTTTACATCACTAACTGTTATAAAAAGACAAAGACGAAGACATAGTTTCGGACAATTTCTAAGTAATACAAGATAAATGCATGTTTATAAAACTGTTATACAAATTATGCACTATTAACCTTTATTATAAAATGTATTTACACCGTATTTAGATACAACAAAATATCTAATTCTTATTATTATTACAAACTTACAAGCACCCAATTAATTTCCGTCCTGTTATAATTCCCTTCTCATTCTATATGTTTGTGGTCACAACATTCATCAATTGGTATACACTTGCCATGATCGTCTCTGGCATATCCTTCAATGCAGTAACATGCACTTGGACATTTGACATTTTCGATATCACACTCCTCATCCAATGTATCACAGGTCGTTTGACATGGGCAACCACAAGGATCATAATATTCATTTTTTGGACATTCTAAAATATAAATAAAATTTAATTTTTATAAATTTTATACTTAAATAAAATTTAAAACATAAAACACGGCTAGATACTTACTTGGTGGTGGTGGATCTGTGCATGGTGGATGTGCTCGTCCGGCAAGTATTATACTTATAAAAAACATCATAAGAATAATAGAACAGAATACAGAATTTTTCATCATTTTCACTTTTATTTGATTTTTATTTTACTTTTTATTACTTTATTTAATAATCCGTTTCACTCTGTAGACGTAAACTTACTCTGTACGTTTTGCAGTTGCAATTGATGAGAAATCTATATTTTCTTGCATTTTTATATAATTTTTGTGTAAATAAAATTTCACGACATATCACAGCTGTTGATTTTTGGGTCAGGTACTTTATTGTTCGATCATAAAAGCGCACTGTGACTGACTGCATATATTTTATGGATAATTGTTGTGAGATTGAACAATGAATTTATTACTCTTACTGACGGAGAATATATCGAAATCAGAGTAGTTGAATAATGAAAAGAATCGAAAATGAATTGAAAAGATCAAAAATATTGTATTCATTTTATTTTATTTTATTTTGCAAGATATGCTTGAGTTTTACATTTCATTGTTTGCCTTTTAGGTTGAATGAACTTAGGCTGTAGAGAATCTATAACGCGGTTAAAAATGAAAATGAGATATTTTATTATAAAAACAATTAATGTATTATAAAAATAGATAAACCATATTATTAATAGCCGATTAATCGGTTCATGTTTAGAAATGCAACTATAATGTACCGAAAATGATCATAATAATTTTAATAGTTTAATTTTTGTTCAGTAAATAGTGAACAAAAATAAGAAAGTAGAAGTCCAACCTCTAGGGGTGATATTAAGATACCGTGAAAAATCGTATAAAGCGGTGTTTCTGAATTACACATAGAATTGTTAGCCAATGTAGTATTAAACCATTAACTCATGATTCTATGGGCTTGGACTTAAGACCCACTAGGGTTCATCAAAATCCTGGCCTTATCTTCTGACATAATACTCACACTTTTAAGTCATTGGAATTTTGTAATGTTCGAGTTAATTATAATTCATTTAGTAATTTGGAAACTGTCTAAAATTGTGGAATTAAAAAATAAATCTTCATCTGCACCATCTGTCTCATAAGAGTTTTAACCCTGCCTGATTATTATATTCTCATTACAAACTGGAAAATATCACAGTCCCCATTTATAACGCTGCCCTTCACAACTTAAGAGTAGTAGAGTATGTAGCTCGGGGTGGAGAAGGGAGGATTTTTTTTTTTATATTATTAAGCCAAGCTCAGGGGACACCCTATGATGCAAGCACAGCATGGCAGGAAGGAAGGAAATAGGGAAATGATTAGGAGATATGAGGAGAGTGGCGGAGGTGGCGATATATGTCGCCCTTAAACTTCCGCAGATTGTATGCCGGAGGAAGAACAGATTATGGTAAGCTATTCCACATTCGCACTGTTTGGGATAAAAAGGCATCACGGAATTTTACTGTACCGCCGAAAATAATTTGAAGGGTTGCAGGATGCGCGCGGTTGCAGCGCGAGTATTGCGTGCAGGAATCATTCTACAAGGGATTAGACTAGATATTTGATCAGAACATTGACCATGCATGTAGCGATAAAGGAGCGAAGGGCTTCCAACATTGCGGCGGTGCTCGATTGAGTCGATATCACAAGTTATTGCCACATCGCCAATGAGCTTGAAGGCTCTATCAATGAAGCTATGGCTGTGCGACCAGCCCCGGCCCATATATGGGAGTTGTATTCCATTGTAGGTCTAATGTAGGACTTGTAGAGGAGCGCTAGATTTGTCCAGTTTAACTTACTAAAAAGGAACGGGTGTGGTTAAGTTATGATCTTGTTTTAATGAGATGAGATAGCTTTGGGTCTTAGATGCATTGAATTCGACGCGATTCGCTTTGCCCCAAACGAGTATATGGGCAAGATCGTTATTCAGTGATCTAATCATGCAATCTCGTGTAATACAGCGAAGCTATGGATGGCATTGAAAGTAAGGGAAAGTAGATCATTAATGAAAATTAAAAAGAGAGTTGGAGAGATAAGAGAGCCTTGAGGCACATCGGCATTTATGGGATGCGGTTCAGATGTACCGCCATCTAATACAACACGTATTTGGCGACTAGATAGGAAACTTTCAATTCATAATAGAAGAGGAGGAGAGAGACCAAGTGCTTTAAGTTTGGCTAAAAGGGCTGGATGCCAGACTCTATCAAAGGCCTTTGAAATATCTAGAGCAACGAGTTTAGACTCACCAAAATTGTGAATACTACTCTTCCAATGTTCCGTAAGAAAGGTCAGCAAGTCTCCAGATGAGCGTCCAGCTCGGAAGCCATATTGGCGATCGTTGATGAGATGATTAGTTTCTAGATACTTCACTAATTCGGAGTTAATGACAGATTCAAAAACCTTTGAAAGAATCGAAGTGATCGCAATTGGTCGATAATTTGAGGGATCGCTACCCTCTCGTTTCTTGGGAATAGGCTGAACGTGAGCTAGTTTCCAAGCAGCTGGGAATTTTCCTGTCGAATAAGACAAGTAGAATAGTTGGCGCAGAGGTTTAGCCAAGGATGAGGCACAGCTTTTAATTAACGGGGGCGAAAAACAATCAGGACCTGCGGCTTTGGAGACGTTGATCCCCTTAAGGACCCTGAGCACATCTCTCGTACGAACGTGTATTGGCTCTTGTACACATTCACACGGGCGATGCAAAACAGGTGTTTGTGAAATGGGTGGAAGACTAGAATTTGAAGCGAATCTAGCAGCTAAAATTTTAGCTTTATCCAGGGAGGCAACAATCACTTCACCATTATTAAGTAGTGAAGGTATAGAGGAACTGGTAAAGTTGTTCCTGATGGTTTTAACCAGGGACCAGAAACCTTTGCTACCTTTCCGGCTTGCCAAGATTCTTTGTCTAATATTCTGGTCAAAAAGAAATTTTTCTCTCTGGATAATGGACTTGCAGGTGTTCCGTGCAGTCTTGTAGACTTGTTTCATTTCCGGATATGGATACAATTGATAGGCATGAAAAGCAGACTCTTTCGCTTTTATAGGTTGGTTACACTTATCGTTAAGCCAGGAGCGATCATGCTGTTGTTGAGATCTGCTGTAAGAATACGGAATGTATTCACGCATGCTAAGATTTAGGATTACTTTTCTTTTGATTGGTTTTAGTATAGTTAGTATGGGCATCACATATGTTTTTTGTTTTCCAATTGGTAGGGAAACCATAATACTCAATAAACACTTAAGCAATCCAGCTGTAACGTTATTTAAATAAAAAATTAGGTACACTCCAATCAATAAAACTTGCAAAAATAAATATGGAAATAGCGTACGCTTGGGAGAAACCAGTAATACCCTTCAATAACATTCAACAAAGTTGGATATATTTCATGGTGCCACGAAACTAACTAAAGAAAATGATAATAACATTTCACCTCATTTTTTTTTATTTTCGGCTCACAGATCGCAAGGTTGTTCAAAGACTGATCGAAGTTTATTCGTTTATTCGGCTTTCGTCAAGTTTCTAAAAATAATAAGCTGAAGCAAAATGGATGAAAAGAACTTTACGTATATGCGACTCTTACCGTACTTTTCTTACGGAAATTTGACATTTAAACTTAACGAAACTTTCCTTATCGACGCTTAATGTTATTTTGTGTACGTCTATTTACTTTAAAGGGCGCGTTCGTCATACTTAAGTTACTTCACGTCCATTTTTATTCAGCCTTATATCGGAAGAGGCCTTATAGTGTTTTGCTCCCAATTCAGACAGGGCACACGAATACTTCTTACATCAGATGGGCAAGCTACCATCTTTTTTCCTTCTAAAGTGTTTTGCTTGACCCCACAATGCTCTTACCATCAACCATCCTTGCTGGCTTCATGCAGTTCGTCCAAGCGGTGTGAGCCAAGGAATCTGTAACGCTTTCCTAAGAGGCCCGGGGAAAGTGACTGACAAAGAAAGGAAGTCACCGTTTCGGATACCTCTCCACAGCTCCTGCATACCGGATCATCAACACGTCCCATTTTCTCTGTAGGTGGTCGCTGCGAAAAGAGTGCCCAGTGAGAATTGACACTAGAGTTCTCAAGGTTGGCTTGTTTAGGCCCAATGGCTTATTCGTGAGGTTTGGAGGCAAGGTGTTGGAGGCAAGGTGTTTGATGCAATCTCGATTGTGGAGAAGGATCCATCCGAGGCTGCACCAAGTCGGGCAACCTCATCCGCCTTTCCGTTCCCGTTGATATCGTTGTGACTTGGCAGAACGAGTACCCTGTTATTCCGAGAGAAGGAAAATTACAACTATTGTGAGATGTTTGTTGTTTAGAGTTGGGTTAGAAAATTGTCATGAAATGCACCCGCAAATTTAAAGCGTATTATTCGTATATGAATGAGAAGGCTGCAGCAAGAATACCCGTCTGAAGACGTCAACTGTTGTTAAACCGGTGTTCATACTGCATCAGGAATACTCGTGTGAAATGGCCTATTGGGAGTAGTTATCAATGGCAGATACACAAAAAAACTAAAACAAAAAGTTTTCCCACATTTCTTGATCTTCTTTTTTTTACCTATACGCCTTTTGTGCCCTAGCATGATTCACAAATTGAGCTTTCCTTCTAGAAATCTTTGAGATCTTTTGCAAGAATGCCGCTATTCTAATCTCTCCCAAACAAAACGGGTATTTTCGTTTCAATTAAAATTATTTGGTATATTTTGCAGTGTGCAGAACTTGAAAATATTGAAAAGTAAAAGTGGTCGCCCATAATTTTCGTCACTAGCTCTTTCTTTTGTTAGTGGGACAATACAAATCCATCCTATCCATTCGCTTTGTGCTAGTGCAGGATCGTGTCGAGGTGGGATTCGAATCCACGACCCCTGGTATGGTAGTCAGCGGATTGGTCTCATATTTTAAATGGTCATGAAGTAAGTCAGTCCAGTCAGTTAAGAGTGTTTGCGCCTTTCGAACTTTTCGCTGTCTTCCTTCTATGTATTTACTCAATGACTTTTCGCATCCTATGGCTTGGCTTATTTAGGCATTGGGGCTTATCTTTGGTCCTCAGTTCAATTTGATGTCTCCCCTTGTCTTCTCTTAGATAATTATCTTGGGATTATCCACTTTTCGTGATGTTGTTGCTTATTCCTCCTACAGTTTGGGAGGGACTGAAAAGGATTGGCTATGCTTAAGGAAGATTAGGACTGGAAGGTTTCTATGTTATGTTCGCAAGTTTCATCAGAGATATTCCCGAGTTCTTGAGGAATTTATTTGAGACTACCCTCTATAGTAATCCCCTCCCCTTTACTGTCATTGAAACTTATTCTACCGTCGTCGTGGATGTAGATGTTTCTAGTATCAGGCTTTGCCAAAAGCAAAGATGACAAGTTCTTGAAATTTGCCGGTATGAGAAAATACGGCAAGTTATTTATGAGTGGGTTTGGGTGCATAGGGATTTTTCGACTAGTTTTTTTTTCGCTAGATCGAGCACACACTTGATGGGAGTTATGTTGAGTGCCTCGTACATTACATCGTTACTAAAGTATTTTCCGTTAGTTCTTCTACCGAGTCATGGGCAAGTACTGAGAATCTTTCTTTCAAGCTTGCTAAGGCGTTCCATATATGTGAGGTAAATTGAATACAATATGGGACAGCAGTAATTAATAACAAGCCTTATTAGTGATACATTAGTAGTTTTGTCTGAGTAGTGAGTCCGTCCCTGACATTTATTATAGGATTTATATGGTTGTAGCGAAATTGGCTCTGCTAAATGGTTGCTTTTATATGGTTATTAAATCTTAGGAGTTCATAGAAATTTACGCCTAGGCATTTCGCTTTTTGCATGGGTTTTATTATTCCCCTGGTCATGAATTATTTTCTAAGGAATTTTATATACTTGTCTCTCAAGCAGCCCTCTAAGTCAAGAGGATTCGCTTCGACACTACCTTAAGTGGTGCCATAACATATCGTTTTTATTTCAAAAATCTGTTTTCTTTGATCTTGGCACATTAGGCCCCCTCATATCAAATTTAAATAGAAAATATCAAAGAAATAATTATTGACATATGCCTAAAAACGTCCATTACTCATTATTTTGTTACAAAGTATTATTGAATTCTTTCTGCTAATACTGTTAATGTTTGTGGAGTACCTCAGGGTAGTATTCTGGGTCCCCTCATCATTTTATATGCACATTAAGTATAAATCTTTATACTACTGGTTTAATATTAATACATATACTACGTAAAAAGGAGACCTTGTCTTCTTTGATTTGTGTAGACATACATAGTTCTTGCGGTAAGGGGGGTGCACGGGGTAACACCGCGTTACCCTACGCATCCCTCTTACCAACCCCTTTGATACTGCTAGGCTTCTACATACTATCAGAATTTTCGTATAAACTTAACACAATCGTGCTTTACTGAGAGTTACGCCTCCCGGTGTGCATGCTGGTAGGGTACTATACCCGCTCCCCTCCATTCATAGGAAATACCAATTTCATTGTTATAAATAATAAGAGTTTGCGTTATAATAAGTATTTGTATATGGTGACTATGATCCCCTTGGGAAAAAGAGCACTCTATGAAACTTCTCTAGAAGCGCTTTCCAGGCAGCTCGCAGCGCTTCTTTTCTTTACCCCAGTTAATTGCTTTTTTACATAGCCATGTCCGCTTAGGCAAACCCTTCACTACTTTTTTATATGTTTTATGAGTATAGAACGAGGAAATTTGATCCAAAAAATATAATTAAAAATTTAGATTACTTTACTTAGCACAATAGTGGAAAAATCCACAGTTTAGATAGTTGGATGGAATCAGCCCTTTTTCCAATTTTGCTGCAGCTCATCAAATAATCTTCTATATAAGTTGCTTCCAAGTGATAGTGTGGATGTTCATGTGAATATATTTCTTCAAGTCCACTTGCGTTTGTCTAGGTCCACAGGCGTTTGTAACTAGGGAATTCGATGCCCCGAGAACATCCTTACCGGATTCGTCTCTAGTGACAGCTGGTTCAAGAAAGAAACTCTTCTAGTTGACCGAGCAGGCCTGGGTGGTCGGTCTCTACTCTTGCTGTCAGCAGAAATCTAGAACCTGTATTCAAGATAGATAGGGAGGGAAAGTCGGACTGCAGTAGAGCGCTAGCCATGTCGGAACTTCGGTGTGGTCTAATGCAGGTCACTCCTTGAGAAGAGACGCCTTCCCTGTCAAGACTGTAAGCTAAGACGGCCTTTGCGCTGGTCCGTGGAGATGAGACGTCGGCCCGACCAGACCTTGGCGACTGGTTTGGTCTTCCAAAAGCTGCTCCTAAATCTGTGGAGGTAAACAAATTATTGCGGCTTCTGCCGAATGAAGAGCCAGTACTCGGGATTCCTTTAAGGCCTCTTTATTGGGGGGAGCTTATGTAACTTTACAAATGTGTAATCTGGTGGTCAATCAATAGAGTTGGTCTGCTTGAGTTGGCGATCTAAATAAAACTAATTTATGAACTAACATTATTTGACTTATCGACTAAAAGAGCCTACTATCAAAATTTAATTAAAAAATATTCCTACGCCGCACAAAGTAGATTCTGGTCACGGAACCTGCCTACTAAGAATAAATACAGCGGCACATATCAAGTGGACGAATGTGTGTGACGAATGGTGTGGCCTTGTCGCCACAATAGCTATAGAAACTCTTGAGTTACTTACCTGCGCTTTTGCTTATTTTTCTAGATAGATCAGTGAATTCTCTTTTAAAGAGCTTCCAAATGATGCCTATAGGGAATCGCTCAATTTTTGCTACTTTCAGAAGCACTGTTTTGACTTTCAGAAATTGAATATGTAATGCAGCTAGGTAGTTAACAAAAAAATACAAAATTATATTTTCAAATTAAAATACTTTTTACTTGTTGTATAGAATTACTATAAAGTAAGCCATAAAATAAATTCATTAACGTAAATTAAAACTATTTTTCAGACATATGAAATTGAAAATGAAGAAAATTACAAAAGCAACAAAATTGCTTTTGGTGAAGATAATGATGCAATTTTGGAAGAGAAGTTGTCTTCATATAAGAAAAAGAACAAACAAAATTATCCTACAATCGAAAAGAAGACCAGAATCAGTGGAGATTTTGGGAACTTTCAATATATCCATAATAAAAAGAGGGATACCTTCGATTCATATGGGGAATATATTGGAAAAAAACTTAAAATCTTAGATCCTTGCTCATGTTCATATGTTCAAAAAGCATTTGCTGATGTTTTGTTTGATGCTGAAATGGGTAGATTTAAGTAAGCTGTGTAAGCTCGTAATTCTCTTCTATATCTTGTACCAATTATCTCATATATGTATGAACAACGAATACATAGTTGACAGCCCCAGTCAGTTATGGATAGAATTAATAAGTCTTATAGAGTGTATGAGTTGAATCTCAGTAGTTTTTGAATCACCCTATAACTGCTTAATAATACACTCTATATTTTTCAATTTGTCATCATTTTTAATTTTAGTAGATGAAGAAAACGGATGAATTGTGTTTAATTTGTAATAGTCAAATAGTCACCCCTGTCCAAATAATTTAGAACTTTAGTTGTTAAGACTATTTCTAACCAGTTCAGTTAGGAAAAAAGACTTCCTTCTTCGTCTACCAAAATAACTACATTTACTTTACACTTACATTTACTTACACGTTTATGCGACAGTCCCAAATCAGGACTAGAAAGCGGTTGTAGACCAAAATCTGGGCTACCCGTATAAACGGGACAAATTGGACTAGGAAATTTGCACACCCATTCAAATAAATCAGGTCTAGGCTCTATTCAAAGTACAAATTTCGGACTTGCACTTTTATACGGCAAAAAAAAATTTCTGACTTTGGCCTACTCTAGGCCAAAGTCCCAACTTTGATTATCGTATAAACGTAGTCATTAGCGCAAGATCGTGAAAAACAATAAACGTTATTTTCTACTATCTCAAAATTTTCAGTGCAGCCTACGTAAAAATATCTTCTTTATGGCGACAACAAATAAAGTCAAAAAATAAAGTAATTAGTAAAGAAATTTGCAAGAATTGCTCAAAAACTGTGTGTATGTGTGAGTGTGTGTTTGTGTGTAGTCGAGTGTGTTTTTCGCTATTTCTGTGATTTTTTTTAATACTACAATTTGTCGTAAAAATGGCAAGAATTGCAAAAAATTGTGTTTGTGTGTGTGTGGTCGAGTGTGTTTTTCGCTATTTTTAAAATTTTGTTTTAAATGCTATAATTTTTCGTAAAAATTTCAAAGAAATTCGTAAGAATTGCACAAAAGGTGTGTGTGCTTGTACGTATGGTGGAGTGTGTTTTGTAATTTTTACGATTTGCTGCAATATTTTTCAATTTTTCCAATTTTTTTCTTTCAACTCTTGCGACTTATTTCCAATTTTCCCGATTTGTTTCCAATTTTCCCGGTTTCTTTCCAATTTTTCCGAATTTTTTTCAATTATTACGATTCTTTTTAAATTTTCTGATTTTTTCCCAATTATTCAGAAAGTTTTTCCAATTGTTCCGAATTTTTTCAATTAGTACTATTTTTTTCCAATTTTTCCGAATTTTGTCCAAATTTTCCAATTTTTTCGACTGTTTTTCCAATTGTTCCGAATTTGTTTCAATTATTACGATTTTTTCCCCGTAAGTGGTGTGAAACCTGAAGGTAATGGATAGGTCATACTTAGATGAGCAAAAACTTTCATTGTCGGTCGGGGGGGGGGGGGGTCCTACCGGTTTCCGAAATAACGGGACTTAAAGATATGAGTATGTTTTCATAGATCACCCTGTAACTTCTGAATGTTACTCCCTATGATGGTGTTTTAAACTTTAGATAATCGTTGGACCTTTTTCCAATGGTCCATAAATTGTTTTCCTCTCCTCTCCGTCTGGAAGTTATGTTTCAACAAAGTTAAAATTTCGAAATTCTTACTCATCTTATGATGATGTGTTTTTTGATAAAAATAGTAGTTAAATAAAAAAATAAAAAACGAATACATGTCAGTGATAAGCGCCGTCAGATGTGTACACCTGTACACAATTGTACAAGCTGTACTTTTATTTTTATATACTCAAAAGTATTTACTGAATTTGCGCAAATATGATCATAAGAAAGTTAATAATTAAGAAAAAAAAGTTCAGTGGTAAAAAGTTTGTGAATAATATTTACTTAGGTTATTTAACCTGTTATTTCCTGCGTCAATGCGCCAACCCCAAAACCAATCAAACCTAAGTATGAATTTGACAGCGAAGACCAAAAGTGACGGAATGAAACATACAGAAATGCAGGGCAGTTTTGGGTACGCTCATGTACACGGATCGTACATATGATTGCATCTCCTTTAGTTATTACCTCGTCGTTGGTCCTTAAAGATAAAAACGAAAATACTATCTACATATGTTTGGAACTGTAAGCTAGATTACACTCATGCGTGCCACAGATGCGAGATGGGTTGCGGAAAATATACCTAAAACCATTTATCCAAGGAAAATTGATCCAAAAAACAATTCATCCAATAGCAATACGTCCATTAAGCAATTCAACTATGGAAAATTCCTTATCCATCCACTTTTTACCTATCACAATTTGTCCAGAACAATTCATCCAAAACAATCAATCTAATTCCTACCTTCAAATATATTTCGATATCAAAATATTTTTAAAAGTCGGAATTCGAATAAAATAATTTTATTAAACGAGTTTTATAACACCAAAGTTTATTAAATAATATAAGACATGTAGGTACCTACAACATTTTTCTTTTACACCTGTACATATTATGTAACACTATGAATATGATACAACTTTTAGCAAAATTCATGAAATTAAATTAAATCCTACTCAGTAACTGCTAACAAAATCATAACTGTTTTAGGAAGAATATTATATTAGCTGTGGACCTCTCACAGTATTTTCGTTATACATATTAAGTACTATCGGAATGCAAATTCGGTAGAATCGACACACGCATGTACATATATAAGATCATCAAACAAATTATTTAAAACAAATAACCTTCATTATGGTGTTTACAGAATATTGGACGAATTGTTCTATGTATAAATTGTTATTAAACCAAGTACATACCTACCTGAGGACAAATTGTTTAATGGATGAATTGTTGTTAGATGTACTTCATATAGGTATAAATTTTTATTGGATGAATTATCAGTAGACAAATTTTCCGGATACGATTCGAGATTTGTCCAAAAATCCCTGCTAAATGCACGATTGGAGAAATCTGAGAATTTGCTGCCTTCATTCCTGGTGGAGAAAACCCCGAAAAATGCCTTTTCTTGCCTTTTTCTCGGGAACCGTGAAAATGTTTTGATTTAAATGCTATATTCGGGATCATTTAACCCGCCTGCGTCGTTTGATCCCAGCCCAGTCAAAATCTGTTGCAAAAAATTTGTACTTTTACTTTTCGTGAAATTTCTGAGAATTTTGTCAAAAATTGGTTTTTTTTTCTCGTAAACTAAAGGGTTTCGACGGGGTTAAAGGGTAGTCAAAGGTGCGCGCGACTTTCAGGATGCTCTGGTCCAATAATTTTTGTGAAACCCCTAACTATATTGGGATTTTAGAGTCACCCTCGCTCGGAAGATAAACCTTAATGATGCATTTTCCGATTATTTTTAAATTTAATTTTAATTTAATTTTTTCCAGTCCAAGTCCTTATTTTTAAAAATATATACTATACTACCTAATCCCTACATAAAAATTACTGAAAATCTTGATTATTTTATGTGCAAGAGAGGAGAATGTGAGAATTAAAGATTACGCACTGCCATTAATGAATATATTAAATATAAATTTGTACCATTTCCATTCAGTAGGGTAAAGAGAAAATGGGCTTAAAATGAAAGGAAAATTATTATAAAAAATAAAAAATCCTTCACATGAAAAAATCTAGAAAAAAATTGAAACTTTCCTTGCAAAACATACATAGCACATGCAAAAACCCTGCTTAATTTCTTTTTTAGCCCTGCACGATTGGGGAAATCTGAGAAATTTGCCGCCTTCAATTCATTTTGGAGGAGAAATTGCATTTTTTTGCCATTTTCTCGGAAACCGTAAAAGTGTTTTGATTTAAATTATTATATTCGTGATCCTTGAACCCGCCTGCTTCGTTTGAATCCAGCCAGGTCAAAATCTGTTGTAAAAACTTCAACTTTCATAAATTTCTGAGCATCCATGTCCAGAAAAATTTGGTAAAAATTGGGTTTGACGGTGTTAAAGGGTACTAAATGCTGGCGAGGTTACCATAAGCCAGGCCCATAAACTTTCGTGAAAAAACCACGCGTTTTCCGCGAAAACGAAATAAAGACGATTTTTAAAATCCCGTGAATACGAAAAGTGGACTGGAAAATACAAAATCGATTTTGCGAATCATATAAAGAGAATTTGGTCCGGAAATTGTGTGGTTTTCTTGCAAACAAAGGGTGGTGGGGGTTTTAAATTCTACTCAAGCGTGGGTGGGGCTCGGTGGGGTGATTCTGATCTCTTTGTCGTTCTATTTAGTCGTGAATTTTGACATATTTTGTCGATTTTTTTCTTTTAACACAGTTCATTTTGTGTCTTCACTATTATATACCACAAATGAACTATAATGAATTTTCGATGAACAAACGTCAAAAAACACGACTAAATAATCGACAAATTAGTCAACTGCTCCCAGAGGTTGTGACAAAAATTTTACACTGGTAAATGGAAATTCTACACCTAATTAGAGCAATTCAAGTGCTTAAATTCGAAATAGTATTTTGAATTTGTAATGTGAAGTGTGATTTTCTGTTCATTCTACGTCATGCAAGGCTTGCTGAGCTAAATAAAAACACGAAAAAATCAGTAGAAATGTTCATTTCATTTAGTCGATTATTTTGACATTCAAGATCGACAAACACACAGAATCACCCTACTGGAGGGGGTCCAAACATTTTAGTCCCGCGTTCACCCAAAAACAAAAAATAACGAAAAATAACATAAAATGTTGTGGAAACTGGAAATCAAGGCTGGAAACAGCGATGAGAAAATTTTCATTGGTAATGTACTAGAGAGGATTTCTAAATAAAGAAATCCCACTTATTTGTATAAGTGGAACGTATGTATTCAAACTTAAAACCAACTAAAATATATAAAAAAAACTTGGTTCTTATCATAACTAAAAATTGATTCTATAATTTGAGTAAAAGTCAAATTGTCCTCGCTCAGCTGTCACCTTATTGTTTTGATTGATTTGATAGTGCTTGTTTATTTATCAGGATCTTTTTAAGAAATTTACTTGTAACTAATAGCAGAGCACCTTCCACTTCTAGTTTATCGGCGAAGGTGGCATTGAAAATGTGAGTATAATCTACGTTAACGGTTAAATTACCTAAATAAATTCAATAATTGAGAAATGCGCGCTTGTTCTTTTTAGAAGTAGAATATAAAAAATTGCTTAGAAAGCTAACAATGAGCGCTCCTGCCTGCAGCATAAAGCCTAAAAGGCCACGAAAAAGGACGAAGGAGCAATTGAAAATTATTGACAAGTTCTTACTGAAGCATCCGAAATTATCTTGTCGTCTATGGGAAAGAAGACTAAATGAATATGAGAGGACGGAAGTTAACAAATTGTGGGAAATTCTAAAAAATCGGTTAAATGCCTGCGGACCCGAAAAGGATGTAAGAGGTTGGAAAGATGTATGAAACTGAACTTTATTATGACCAAATACTCCATAACAAAATTACCACCTCGCCCATGTGTGTTTTAGGTATTGATACGACAACAAGGAAAAGGAATATTGAGCCCAACGCAGCAGCAATTCAAACTTATAGACGAGTTCTTTCTAGATCATCCCAAAATACCTTATCGTCCATTCCCCAAAAGGCTAAATGGTTATGAGAGGACGAAAGTTTCCAAAATATGGGCATATCTAAGACAACGGCTAAATTCATGTGGACCACCAGAAATGCATTTAAAAGGTTGGAAACAGGTACGAAACTGAACTTTATTATAATCAAATACTTCATAACAAAATTACCACCTCGCCTTTCCCTTCCTGATACTATGATAAGGTATGTTTACGACGGCGACGACTACAAACACGTTTTGCTAAAAATATAGAAGCTCTACATAACACTTCTTGTGCAGCAATACAACCAGCATTACCAATTCGAATAGAACTGGCTGAATCAAAAGTAAAAAGTTGCAGTAGTGATGATGCTGTGTTCGACATCATAGAACCAGATTTAGGTCCACAAACATCCCAAAATGATAAGAATATGACGATAACGTCGACAATATCTCAAGATGAGTTTCATATTAAAAGTGAATTAGATCTGGAAAATGGTCATGAAGATGTTCATGAATTGGGCAACGAAAATGTTCATAAAGATTCTAATGAATTGGATGAGGAAAAAGTTCATAAAGATTCTCATGAATTGGATGAGGATTGTGTTCATGAAGATTCTCATCCACTACAACCAGCATTACAAATTCGAATGGAACCGCCTGAATTCTGCGTAAAAATTTACAATAATAATGATGGTCTGTTCGACATCATAGAACCGAATTTAGCTAAAGAAGCATCCCAAATGATAATAATATGACGACAACATCGACAATATCTCAAGATGATCTTCATATTAAAAATGAATTAGATGAGGAAAATGTTCATGAAGATTCTCATGAATTGGATGAGAAAAATGTTCATGGAGACTTTCATGAATTGGATGAGGAAAATGTTCATGGAGACTTTCATGAATTGGACGATGAAAATAATACTCATGAAGATTTTCATCCAACGAATTCAGACGAATTTCAAACTCAGCCTCAGCCTGAACAACAATGTCAGAAATGTCGCTGCTGCTGTAGCAGTCGGACAAGATCCAATGAACTTTTCGAGAAGCAATTCGAAATGCAGACAAAATTCATGCAGAATTTAACTGAACAACGTGAACATTTTCATATTGAAATTATAAAGATCCTAGAGGAAAATAATAAATTACTCAAAGAGAATTTAAGGCAGAAAAAAGAAGAAAATGATGCGCGAGAAGTGAAGGCGGAGGAGTTGCGTTTGAAGAAAATCGAATTGAAAATAATGAAAGCGATAAATGATGTAAAACTTAAGAAATTGAATTTGTAACTCTGACAAGATTATTTAGAGAAGAAATCTTTTAAGTATGTATATAAATAATAATTTTGTTTAACTTTAAGTCACACGTCACGTTTTTTTTTTCTTTTTCCTAAACGATCTTGTTATTCCGTACTTTTATTGCACTGAAGTTGCTTATTTCGTAGTTTGGCTTAAGTGATAACATTGAAAGTGAGTAAGTGGCTTGAGCATATGTGTTCGGCATGCAGGAAAAGACATTCTACTATTGCTTTCTTATACAGGGTGTCCCAGACTAATATGACTATATTTTGCCAAATGATTCCTCTCATTCAGACGAGTAAAAAATTTTATGCCAGGGGGAAGCAGAATTTCACCCTACCGCGTTACAGGATGATTAGTAAAATATGGTCTTTTTTCATTAAACACCCTATATCTTTAAAAGTACAGGGTGTATGGTCTATTTTAAGACGGCATTGTATGCACAATCTTGGGGTATTTCCTATGAATGCTCAAGTAACTCTGTACCCATCTTCACTCCAATGTTATAACGCTTCAAATTCAAAATTTTGTTTTTTTCTTAAATACCCCCACATACAGTTTTTTTACAAAATCTCGAAAGCTTAGTCTCCTCCTCCTATATTTATTATATATCTCCTGAGGGGGAGTTGTGGGGGAGGTGCGTTAACTGGCTCGTCCATAAGAGGAAATTAAAATTTCTCGTCAATAGGACTGAAATTTATTGAAAATAATTTCAATTGTTTTTCTGGGGGGGGGGGGGGGGGGGGGGGGTAAATACATTATTGTTTTCAATAACTTGCACTATATACAATGCAACCAACTTTTTGCTCTTAGTTTTAATCCCGATATTTATCATATTTCGCGACCGCTGAGTGTTCTTGCAATTATTCGTTCTTTTGCTGTACTTAAGTACATACGCACTGTCGTTCTTTGCATTCCACGAACTGAATTTATTAGAGTAAGTTGAAATTTCACTGTGCAGTGCATTCGCATTTTATCGTCGATTTGCATTAACTTCCTACTAATCGTTTTACTGGTATGCCATACATTTTCACTACTTGCAATTTTAATGCAATTTCAATGAAATTTTTACCTCAATAAGTACTTTATCATATTTAAAACATTTCCGATGTGCAAAACAATAGCTGTGTTCGTTTGTGTACCTTGTTCTAGAACTCCCATATACTGGATGAGAACAAATTGTTCTGTCGATTGAAGCAAACTGTTTATACTGTTCGCTTCATTTAAATCTTTCTATGAAAATGTATGAGGCGTTCTTTTTGTATCTCTTGTTCTGCCCTGTTCTGTGGACACAAAAGAATACAGCTAATATCTTTCGAGTCCATTTTTTGTTTGTTAAAATTTGCAATTTTCTTAAATACGGAAACCAAAAAATGCTAAATCTACCTAATTTGGTTGTGGCGATTAGTGATAGTCGAAGGCGTTATTTCCCTAAATCTGCGATTTGTACCCATGCCAATAAATTTCGCCAAAGTCTCTTATTTTGTATGCTTACCCAACTTACCCACCCACTGTCCTTCACACTCAACTCATCTTGCAAGACGATGTTATGGAACTATGTAGAGTGATTGGCTTCGGACGTAAAGTCCAGACTGTCAGCATGAGCTGACAGATCACTCGGTGGACAGCGTTGACTGCAGGGCGGCACGCTAGCTCGTCTCGGCTATTGGCGGAGAGTGTGGGGAGGTTCCACGAAAAACCTGCCGTCTGCCATAATCAAAAAAAATTCGTGCCTATTTAACAAAACGCCGGCACACATTCAGTCCTGAAGGGACCTTTACGTCACTTACCTACATCCAATATTGAAATCGGAGATGGTATGCCTTCACTGCATGCCCCAACCACCCAGCTGACTCTGAGGGCAGATATTTTCAGAGTCCCTTGTGTAGACCTGGAAAGAGAGACTAACAAGCGGACCTAGACGACCTTCATGCGAGAGGCCTCCGGGATAATGAAGGAGAAATAAAAAAAGTTCCTCAGTACGCCATTACGTTATAAAAATTCTTCTATTTATATGAGACCTTATGGACACAACCTGATAATTCTACTCCGGGTCTCACGACCTGTGCGTGGACATTGAATCTTAACCGGATACATGAAATGTAATCTTTCACTATTGTTACCAACATTCAATATGCGTACAAGATCCGTCATCCCCAAGAGGAAACTATGACTACACAGTTCTTACTTTACCTTACTTCTATTTAATTCATACCCACGGGGATTTTGATACTTTACAAATTCATTATGAGCCTAAATTATAACAGTCAACAATCAAAATTATTAAAAATGATAAAATTTACAAAAAAATTCAAGTATTCAGTTAGAGGCGGTAGTCAACAATGTGAAATATTCGTGGCCTGGTGCTATCTATGAACTCCTGCTGACTAGTCGATACGCACTTGCCAGAACGTGAAGGATTCGAATTCTAGAGTACTAATGCTTCTACTTGTTATGCCCCTGCCTACTTAGGGTTTCAAGCGTAAAGGTTTATGTACCTAAAGTCTACTTTACATTTTTTTTTTATATATATGAACCTCTAGGCGTATATAAATCTTGGTTCACGGAACGTAAAATCAAATTCTTCGGGGAGTTCATTCATCAAGTTCCACTTATAGGTCAGCCAAATTCACTGTCCTTGGACCAATATAAAAATGTAAAAAAAATTAATCGAACAAACGCTAGAGATCATTAAATTGCGGCTCCTTGAACCATCGCTATAAAAGTTCGGAAAGGTCGTTGACAGGGTGCTGTGCACATATTTTGATCAATACGCTTGTGAATGTAAACCAAATCTGAATCCACACCGGATTCGCGAATAGTGATATTGTTTAATTATGTGGGATTCTTGTCTTAAGAATCTATAAAATCAAATGCCAGAAAAACCATATAAAACTTGGACTTACGCAATATCCAGTCCCTCGTAGGAGCTCTCTGGAGGCAGGTAAAATGCCATGATGTTGTTGTTATCTCTCGGAACGCTGTAAAATTTAAAGGTTATTTATTTTTAGTCAGAGGCCTAAGGCACCGATAATCCTTTCTCTGATTCTATGGGTTGAACACTACTAATATAGCCAATACAATACCGTCGATATCTGTATATTTCTTGTCTGTGCTAGAAGGCTGGGTCTAGCGTCAAATGATTTTTGTCGTAGCTGTAAAGCTCATAAGGAAATCGAATCGGATGAGCGTGGCTTTTTTTTTTTTGGGAAATTGTAGAAATGTGTCTCATCCAGAAAAAGGTAAGTATGCTGCAATGTGTACTCCCAGGCAAATGTTTACTTTCAAAAATGTCAAAATAAGACAAATTAAGTTCAAATTCGAGTGGCTTATTCACGTACACTGTATTTACCACTGACATGTATAATATGGACTGACTTCCTTCCATTGACATTTATAACATGGACTGCTTGATTCTTTCCCTTGGGTCAACTTTTGTTGGCAGGTGTGTAACAATGATCTTAATTTCAAGTTTCATTTTCGTTTTAATATTCATATTTCAAGTTCAACAAATTCCAAATACATTTAAAATTATTACTTTCATTCTTAACGCCTATAACATCAAATATTCATTGATTTTTAAGGAAATAAAATAAGTTTGCCCATCCCTAACAGTAGGTATGGGGGACAGAGAAAGGATTGCAAATGTTGTATTGCCATCTGTTTTCATTCTATAATTTCATTTGGAAAATCCACTGGACTGAAACTGGACTAAGGTGGATTTCGTAAAAAAACTTATTAATTGATGTTCAGCGGAAGATAGTTAAAACCAAAAAGAGACAACTATAGAAAAGTTATTCCATGCTAATGTAATGTGAGTGCTTCCTTCATAGAAGTAGTACATACACTGCAGAAAATGGACTCACTTTTATATAGCTTTCCCTTTCGGTCTAGATACTGTCCGATTCCAAAGAATCGGGTACCCGGGTTACTCGACTCTTACCCGTAAAACCCAGGTACTCGAAAACCCGGGGTTTAAGGAACATTACTAGACAGGATCAACTGGGAGGGAACTGCAAACAGAACAAATAAGTAAGTGGTTTTCGTCGAAATAAATGTTTTTAACTTAATTAATTAAAATTGTGCATGTGCCCACATGAATAGAATATCAATGCATACGCTGCTCTGTACCAAGTGAGTGGGTTTGGGTTCAAAATAGATAATGGACTAATGAGCGATGGTTGTCTCAAAACTCGTGTGAAAGTATGGTGGTGCATCTTCACTGATTTATATTCTTTGTCAGAACTCTAATCGATGAAGAAACTTGTTTACAGAACTCGATATTGATACGCGATGACATTTGGTCGGTCGACTGTCAATAAAAATGATTCTGACTAAATACACCAGCAAAAGGTCAATTCCAAAATAAACGGATTTTAGGGATAACAAAATTTATTTGTTATAAGTTGCGGTCGACATATGCAGTTCGTTTTCACATTTCGATTAAAATGTTGTATCCAATCCATGCAAAACGTTCAATCCAATTGGATCTTTCCTTGCCTTCTTTAAGGGTACAATTAAAACCCATCTGCGTCGTTTAAAACCGGCCCGGTCAAATCTGTTGGAAGAAATTTGCACTTTTACTTTCGTGAAATTTCTGAGCGCTGGGTCAGAGAATTTGGTCAAAAATTGGTGTTTCTTTCGCTTATATTAAAGTGTTTCGACGGGTTTGAAGGGTGCTCAAAAGTACGCTTGACTTTCAGGAGGCTCGGGTTTAAAAATTTTTGTGAAAAAACCACTGCACGAAAACGGAAAAATAACGAAAAATAAAGTACGTAAATTTGAGAAACATACAAAATTTAGCTTAGCGCAGCTTAGAGTAGGCTACATGGCATACCAGAGTAGAGTATACAGATTGTGAAATAGGCAGTGCGTTTTGAAATGGACCATAACATGATTTAGAGCGTGCCGAGAGCAAACGTTTCTTTAACATCAGTTTTATATATAATTGATCGACTTCCTCAACATGACAGATACGAAAAAATATGAATCACCCGACGTATACATCATTTCAAATGTTGTGGTCCATTCCGAAATGGTGTTATGGTCGTAGCGTACTGCAGGCAGCAGTATGCTACCCGACGGCTAGCAGCAGCACACAGCGGGGGCCACACGGCGAATGTGCTACTGACGAGACTCGATCAGACGTTTGAAGTCTGACTGGGACAAGTGCCCGAGAGACGGAAAAAAAGAAAAAGAGGACTGTGGTGACTTGTAGATTCTTGTAAAGCTGAGTACTTTTTATCCGTCGAAAATATATATATCGTAATTAAATCTGGAAGAAATATTGTAGCGGGAGGATTATTTCAATCATTTTAGTGTTTGGCAAGTAAATTGTTCATATGCAAATAGTTTAATTTACTGAGTTTAAGTAACCAAGTAAAATCTTCAGAAAGTAAGGTTACAATATCTGAGGAGATAAAACCGATAATGTTAAACAAGGAATTTGGTCAAATTCCATAACATCACAACCAACGGAAGCGAAACATAATAAAAAGTACCATTGTCACTTAGGAGGACATCCACGTTACGGTCCATATCTGGTGGGTTGGAAATTATATGTGTCCCGTACTTCACGGCACGCTGAAAAATCCACGCTCATGCACACGAATTTTACAGGTATGAACACTTCCTGTTGTCTCTATATTCTAAGGTTTGTACATAAGCGCCACTGACATGTAAAACATGAATTTCTTGATCTTCTATTTCATATGGGTCCACTTTTTTTGGCAGGGTTGTGAAAACTATCTGAATTTCTAGTTTCATTTACACTTTAACAGTCATATTACAAGCTCAACAAATTCTAAATATATTCAAAATTATTATTTTTATTTGAAGCTTATCTCCCATAACATCAAATATTCCTTAAACTCAATTTTTAAGGAAATAAAATTAAGTAATTTTTGTCTGCCTATCCCTAAAAGTAGCTATGGAGGACAGAGAAAGGATTACAAACTTTATATTGCCATCTATTTCTATTCTATATATTCATTTGGAAAATCCACTGAACTGAAACTGCACTATGGTGGATTTCGTATAGAACTTATTATTTCAAGTTCAGTGGAATACAGTGGTGTCAGCGGTTCATATTATACATGTCAGTGATAAACTCCGTCAAATGTGTACACAATTGTACAACCTGTGCGCAATTTTAAACACTTTTATTTTTATATACTCAAAAGTATTTACTGAATTTGCGCAAATATGATCATAAGAAAGTTAATAATTAAGAAAAAAAGTTCAGTGGTAAAAAGTTTGTGAATAATATTTACTTAGGTTATTTAACCTGTTATTTCCTGCGTCAATGCGCCAACCCCAAAACCAATCAAACCTAAGTATGAATTTGACAGCGAAGACCAAAAATGACGGAATACCTAAAACAATTTATCCAAAGAAAATTGATCCAAAAAACAATTCATCCAATAGCAACACGTCCATTAAGCAATTCAACTATGGAAAATTCCTTATCCATCCACTTTTTACCTATCACAATTTGTCCAGAACAATTCATCCAAAACAATCAATCTAATTCCTACCTTCAAATATATTTCGATATCAAAATATTTTTAAAAGTCGGAATTCGAATAAAATAATTTTATTAAACGAGTTTTATAACACAAAAGTTTATTAAATAATATAAGACATGTAGGTACCTACAACATTTTTCTTTTACACCTGTACATATTATGTAACACTATGAATATGATACAACTTTTAGCAAAATTCATGAAATTAAATTAAATCCTACTCAGTAACTGCTAACAAAATCATAACTGTTTTAGGAAGAATATTGTTGCGAGCGTGGCCTTTGGTTCGTTACTTACAACACAATAATAAATACTTAATATATAAGTTCTTTATTTCACTCTAATCATATAAAATTCACAATTATTTAATTAATCAATTCAATTTTAATTATGGCTAACACTGTACTTTCAATTATCGCAATCTAATTACACACTTTCGCTTCTTCAATTAATTTCGCTTGTTAACACTGCAAAGTCTAAGACAAAACTTTTTCTGGCGATGACAACTGTTATATTTATACTCTCCGGATTATTCTGGAGTGTTCTATTCCAAAAGCTTCTTGACTATTCTATTTGTTCTATTCCTGAACTTTCCTGTAGATTTCATAATCGATTCTCTGAACCTGAAGTCGTTTACTCTCCATTGCCAGTAGATGTCACCAGTTGTCTTTTTCTATTGCACGTAACAATATTATATTTAGGGCCGTATTCACTAAGCCATTTAATTGAAATTTAATTTAATTTCTGTTTTAGTACTCCTGTAAGAAAGGGTTAGGGCACACTTAAAATTAAATTAAAATTAAATTTGGGTTATTTTATGTTATAATAACGCATATATAACTTTAATTTTAATTTAAGTGAGCCCTAACCCTCTCTAACGGGAGTACTAAAATAGAAATTAAATTAAATATCAATTAAATGGCTTGGTGAATACGGCCCTTACTGTAGACCTCTGACATTATTTTCGTTATACATATTAAGTACTATCGGAATGCAAATTCGGATACGATTCGAGATTTGTCCAAAAATCCCTGCTAAATGCACGATTGGAGAAATCTGAGAATTTGCTGCCTTCATTCATTTCTGGTGGAGAAAACCCCGAAAAATGCCTTTTCTTGCCTTTTTCTCGGGATCCGCGAAAAATGTTTTGATTTAAATTATTATATTCGTGATCATTTAACCCGCCTGCGTCACTTGACCCCAGCCCGGTCAAAATCTGTTGCAAAAAATTTGTACTTTTACTTTTCGTGAAATTTCTGAGAATTTTGTCAAAAATTGGTGTTTTTTTCTCGTAAATTAAAGGGTTTCGACGGAGTTAAAGGGTACTCAAAGATGCGCGCGACTTTCAGGATGCTCCGGGCCAAAACTTTTTGTGAAAACCCACGCTATCACCCGAAAACGGAAAAATAACGAAAAATAAAATGCAGTGAATTTTAGTCACACTCGCTACGAAGAGAATGAGAAACTTTATTGATGCATTTTCCGACTGGGGCGAAAAACGTTAATTTTTCCCACATAAAGTCCTTATATTTAAAAACATATTCGTCCATTACATAAAAATTATTATGTGCAAGAGAGGAGAAGGTGAGAATTAAAAATTACGGACTGCCATTAATGAATATATTAATTATAAATTTGTACCATTTCCATTCAGTAGGGTAAAGAGAAAATGGGCTTAAAATGAAAGTAAAAATTATTATAAAAAATAAAAAATCCTTCACATGAAAAAATCTAGAAAAAAATTGGAACTTTCCTTGCAAAACATACATAGCACATGCAAAAACCCTGCTTAATTTCTTTTTTACCCTGCACGATTGGGGAAATCTGAGAAATTTGCCGCCTTCAATTCATTTTGGAGGAGAAATTGCATTTTTTTGCCATTTTCTCGGAAACCGTAAAAGTGTTTTGATTTAAATTATTATATTCGTGATCCTTGAACCCGCCTGCTTCGTTTGAATCCAGCCAGGTCAAAATCTGTTGCAAAAACTTCAACTTTCATAAATTTCTGTTCAGAAAAAATTTGGTAAAAATTGGTGTATTTTCTCGTGAACGGTTTTTGACGAAAGATGCGGGCGAGGTTAATAAGTCGCGCCCATAAACTTTCGTGAAAAAACCACGCGTTTTCCGCGAATATGAAAAAAAAACGGTTTAAAATCAAGTGAATACGAAAAGTGGACTGGAAAATACAAAATCGCACAAAATCGATTTTGCGAATCATATAAAGAGAATTTGGGCCGGAAATTGTGTGGTTTTCTTGCAAACAAAGGGTGGTGGAGGTTTTAAATTGCACTCAAGCGCTGGTGGGGCTCTGGAGGGGTCCAAAAATTTTAGTCCCGCCCCTGCGTTTACCCAAAAACAAAAAATAACGAAAAATAACATAAAATGTTGTGGAAACTGGAAATCAAAGCTGGAACCGCGATGAGAAAATTTCCATTGGTAATGTACTAGATAGGATATCTACCACAGAAAAATATGAAGTGCGATCATATTCAAACTTAAAACCAACTAAAATATATAAAAAAATTGGTTCTTATCATAACTAAAAATTGATTCTATAATTTGAGTAAAAGTCAAATTGTCCTCGCTCAGCTGTCACCTTATTGTTTTGATTGATTTGATAGTGCTTGTTTATTTATCAGGATTTTTTAAGAAATTTCCACTAATTTACTTGTAACTAATAGCAGAGCACCTTCCACTTCTAGTTTATCGGTGAAGGTGGCATTGAAAATGTGAGTATAATCTACGTTAACGGTTAAATTACCTAAATAAATTCAATAATTGAGAAATGCGCGCTTGTTAATTTCTTTTTAGAAGTAGAAATATAAAAAATTGCTTAGAAAGCTAACAATGAGCGCTCCTGGCTGCATGATAAAGCCTAAAAGGACAAAAGGATTCACGACGAAGGTGCAATTGAAAATTATAGACAAGTTCTTACTGAAGCATCCGAAACTATCTTGTCGTCAATGGCAAAAACGACTAAATAAATATGAGAGGAGGGAAGTTAACAAATTGTGGGAAATTTTAACACTCCAGCTAAATGCCCGTGGACCCGAAAAGAATGTAATTGGTTGGAAACAGGTACGAAACTGAACTTTATTATGACCAAATACTTTATAACAAAATTACCACCTCGCCCATGTGTTTTAGGTATTGATGCGACACCAACAAAAAGGAATATTGAACCCAACACAGCAGCAATTCAAAATTATAGACGAGTTCTTACTAGATCATCCCAAAATACCTTATCGTCCATTCCCAAAAACACTAAATGGATATGAGAGGACGGAAGTTCCCAAATTATGGCTAATTCTAAGACAACTGCTAAATTCACATGGACCACCCGAAAGGGATGTAAAAGGTTGGAAAGAGGTACGAAACTGAACTTTATTATAATCAAATACTTTATAACAAAATTACCACCTCGCCTTTCCCTTCCTGATACTATGATAAGGTATGGTTACGACGACGACGACAACAAAACCGGTGTGCTAAAAATATAGAAGCTCTACATAAAACCTCTTGTGCAGCAATACAACCAGCATTACCAATTCGAATAGAACCGGCTGAATCAAACGAAAAAAGTTGCAGTAATGATGATAGTGTGTTGGGCATCATAGAACCGGATGTGGTTCCAGAAACATCCCAAAATGATAAGACAATGTCGACAATATCTCAAGATCTTCCTCGTCTCAGAAAAAGGCTTCCAAGGTTAAAACCATCCAAGCGGCAATCGGAACTTTTAGACGAGTATGCGTTAAAGCATCCCGACCGACATTATTTTTGGAAGCAGAAAGACTACCACTGGCAAATGCTAAAATATCGGCTAAATAAATGTGGACCCGAAAGAACATCAAAAGAATGGAGAATTGTAAGAAACTGGAATTTATTATAATGAACCAATTTAAAATAAAATTTCCTCCCCTCCTCGATACCACGATTAGTTATGGAAAATGCGTAAAGAACTGGCTCAAAGTATGGAAACTCATCAGGGAACGACTTGTTCAGCAGCACTACAACCAGCATTACAAATTAGAATCGAACCGGGTGAATTCAACGTAAAAAGTTGCAGTAATGATGATGGTGTGTTCGGCATCATTGAACCGGATTTAGGTCCACAAACATCCCAAAATGATAAGAATATTGCGATAACGTCGACAATATCTCAAGATGAGCTTCATATTAAAAGTGAATTAGCTCTGGAAAATGGTCATGAATTTGGCAACGAAAATGCTCATGAAGATTCTCATGAATTGGATGAGGAATGTGTTCATGAAGATTCTCATGAATTGGATGAGGAAAATGTTTATGAAGATTCTCATGAATTGGATGAGGATTGTGCTCATGAAGATTCTCATGAATTGGATGAGGAAAATGTTTATGAAGATTCTCATGACATGGATGAGGAAAATGTTCATGAAGATTCTTTTGAATTGGATGAGGGAAATGTTCATGAAGATTCTCATGAATTGGATGAGGATTGTGTTCATGAAGATTCTCATGAATTGGATGAGGAAAATGTTGGTAAAGATTCTCATGAATTGGATGAGGAAAATGTTCATGAAGATTCTCATGAATTGGATGAGGAAAATAATGTTTATGAAGATTTTCATCCAACGAATTCAGACGAATTTCAAACTCAGCCTCAGCGTGAACAACAATGTCAGAAATGTCACTGCTGCTGTAGCAGTCAGACAAGATCCAATGAACTTTTCGAGAAGCATTTCGAAATGCAGACAAAATTCATGCAGAATTTAACGGAACAACGTGAACATTTTCATATTGAAATTTTAAAGATCCTAGAGGAAAATAATAAATTACTCAAAGAAAGTTTAAGGAAGAAAAAAGAAGAAAATGATGTACGAGAAGTGAAGGCGGAGGAATTGCGTTTAAAGAAAATCGAATTGAAAATAATGAAAGCGATAAATGATGTAAAACTTAAGAAATTGAATTTGTAACTCTGACAAGATTATTTAGAGAAGAAATCTTTTAAGTATGTATATAAATAATAATTTTGTTTAACTTTAAGTCACACGTCACGTTTTTTTTCTTTTTCCTAAACGATCTTGTTATTCCGTACTTTTATTGCACTGAAGTTGCTTATTTCGTAGTTTGGCTTAAGTGATAACATTGAAAGTGAGTAAGTGGCTTGAGCATATGTGTTCGGCATGCAGGAAAAGACATTCTACTATTGCTTTCTTATACAGGGTGTCCCAGACTAATATGACTATATTTTGCCAAATGATTCCTCTCATTCAGACAAGTAAAAATTGTTTTGCCAGGAGGAAGCAGAATGTCACCCTACCGAGTTACAGGATGATTAGTAAAATATGGTCTTTTTTCATTAAACACCTTATATCTTTAAAAGTACAGGGTGTATGGTCTACGGCATTGTATGCACAATCTTGGGGTATTTCCTATGAAGTATGAATGCTCAAGTAACTCAGTACCCATCTTCACTCCAGAGTTATAACGCTTCAAATTCAAAATTTCGTTTTTTTTTAAATACCCCCACATACACTTTTTTTTACAAAATCTCGAAAGCTTAGAGTCTCCTCCTCCTATATATGTATATATTATATATCTCCTGAGGGGGAGAAGCAGACACCAGTAAATTAATAGGTGTGTTAACTTGCCATTGGTCCATAAGAGGAAAATTTCTCGTCAATAGGACTGAAATTTATTGAAAATAATTTCAATAAATTTGTAAAATGCATTGAAGTGCAAAAAAAATGATTTTTTCGAGCCAGCAAACTAGAAGCACAGACAAGAAATCCCAGATATCGACGGTAGTACTAAGAAAGTGATGTATGGAAGAGCTCATAGCAAAAACCTCAATAACTCACTGATCTCGGCTAAATATATCACGAGTACGAATCAAAACTTTTTTCAATATAGGCAAAAATTCATTTCTTTCATAGAATTTAAATCGATCATATTTCTTTAGAACTCGTGCGCATTATTGGTGGCTGAAGACAATTCGAATAAGTTGTGTCTGGATCGGCTTCGTGGAAGTTGGATTGTTTTGGTTGCTTGGTTGGGGCTTGGGGGCTAAAAATTTTATTGAGCGTAGATCTAGGTACATCAGCGTGGATTTTTGTCTCAGGACTGTATAAATTGTTTTCAATGGAGGAAAGAATTGATTTATTTCTTAGAATTGAAATGGACCAAAATACTATGTATGTGTGGAACTGTAAGCTAGATTTCACACATGCGTGCCACAGATGCGAGATGGGTTGCGGAAAATATACTGAAAACAATTTATCCAAGGAAAATTGGTCCAAAACAATTCATCCAATAGCAACACGTCCATTAAGCAATTCAACTATGGAAAATTCCTTATCCATCCACTTTTTACCTATCACAATTTGTCCAGAAAAATTCATCCAAAACAATCAATCTAATTCCTACCTTCAAAATTATTTCGATATCAAAATAAAATGTAAACTTTGCAGAAGAGCGGTTTAAAGTTTAAAATTTCGAAAAAAAAATCATTAAAAATCAGCTATTGATTAGATTTTTTTTAATTTATACCTTCATCTCTAATTGATGATATTGATATTTTTTCCAACTATTAGTTATTATTAGAATTAATGTCGCTTACGCAATTTGATCACGAAAACAAAATGAGGGAAAAAGCTCTAACTGATTAAATGTTCTAAATATGCAACATGGTAAAAAGGAACAACTGTCAGATTTATTGTTTTCTAAGCCAGGAAAAAGGATCCAATCTATTTTGTTAACTTTTTAAAGAACAATCAAGTTATCTATCCTAAGTGGAATAATAGGTTGCTTAAGATTCAAAGTAAACTGGCATAACCTTTATAACAATGCAAAACTGGTTGAAGAAAAAGTAGCGATTTAATAGTTTTAGTTTTAACTAGTGCTAGCAAATAAAACAAAGATATTAATAATAAATATTGATACCTACTATATTAAATTAAAGATTTTCTGGAAGTCAAAATTAAAAAATAATATCTTTAAACGAAAATAATTCTTAGTGCTTTTAAGTGCTCAAAAAAATATCATCGACTAAAACTGAAAAAGCCTTTTATAAAGGCACATGAAAAAAGGAACAGTCTTCAGACTTTTGTAACATTACTTTGGAAAAATTAATATAATATTAATAATATTATTGACTTATTCCGAATCATCATCCTCTACGTCTGTGCCTGGAAGTGTGTCTCTTAAGTTAGCAGCAGTAGGAATGGTCAAACATTCTTGCAAAGTTTATAAAGGCCGTCATACTTTGTTTATGATATGTATAGGTAGCAGTGACATATAACAAGCGGTGAGTGCAATATTGGCTTTTGATTGAACGTCTATAGGGAAAGATTCCGCAGATTCGTTCATAGAAATTTTTACCACAATTTGTGAATCATCTTTTTTCTTAAATGTTGTTATGGAACTATGAAGTGATTCGCTTGGGACGTAAAGTCCCGACTGTCAGCATGAGCTGACAGATCACTTTACGGGCAGCGTTGACTGCAGGGCGACACGCTAGTTCGCCTCAGCTATTGGCGGAGAATGTGGGGGGGTTCCACAAAAACCTGCCGCTGCCGTCAGCCATAATCAAAAAAAAATTTCGTGCCTATCACACCAAAGCCGGCATACATTCGGTCCTGAAGGGACCCTTACGTCACTTACCTGTATCCCATCGAAGGCGCAGATGGTCTGCCTTCTTTGCCTGCCCCATCCTCCCATCTGACTCTGAGGCGACGAGGGCATACTACAAGAGAAATTTCTTGAACAGCTGATCGATAGAAAGAGATTACCCACGAGAATAGGACATCATTTGAAAAAATAAAATAAAAAAATGATTATAATATTTGAAAGAAAGAATTGCATGTAGCTTTAAGGAAATTGAGCATGTGTGTGACAAAGAGAAATATACTTGTTTTATGTGAAGTAGAAATGTTTACATTTTTCAATAACCAGGCACGTTGTTTTTTACACACTGGTGAATAAGGATGTAGTGGTTCACTGTTGTTTTTTACACACTGGCGGATAAGGGTGTATTGAACAGCTGCTCAAGAAATTTCTCTTGTAGTATGCCCTCGTCGCTCTGAGGGGCATAATTATTCAGAGTCCCTAGTTGACCTGTACAGAGAGAGAGAGAGACAAGGCGAACCTAGACGACCTTCATTTTATGTGAGCGGGCTCCAGGACAGTAAAGGAAGAATTAAAAAGTTCAAGAATTCATATTTTTACGTTATAATTACAGTGAATCCAAGACACATACATGTATCAACGTCATTAATTCAAAATTATCGTAGCTCAGATAAACTAACGCGATGTATCTGGAAAAATCTCATTACATTAAGGACATGTTACGTCTAACTATCATAGTGAATTGACATATCATTAATTCAAGGCACCTGTACATATATATATTTGTGCCGATATATCATTAAATTAAGGCTATGTATATGAAGAAAAATATCATTAGATTAAAGATACGTCAAATAAAAAGGAAAAAGATGGGCTTTGAACTTCCATTTAAAAGGTAATTCCTCGAAGGTTAAATCACAGACCCTGAGATAAATTCCTTAACATCTGTTTCCTAAATATATGAAAGGTATTATTTTCTATAATGGGGATTTCTAGATTCAAAAAATTGTTATTGGTATTAATATTAAATTTGGTTATATCATTACGTTGATGATTCTGGTACAAATAAACATTTCTTTAAACGATACTTCTCTCTTGTGTAATTAGAAACGATACCGCTACATGACGAAAACGTTTTGTTAAAGTCTTACAAAAATTGAAGAATGTACATAATTAAGACAGAAGCGTGTAGTTTACCAAACAATATTACTTTACACTTGATTGCTAACTAATTTCCTTGAAAAAAACTTTATTTTGCAATAATTTAATGATGGGGGATTGCTATTTCACTCATATGTACATCCGGCCTACTATATATGTGAAGATCTTCAAGTTTAAAACCTGCAGTTCACTAGAAATATTGCCTTTCGATTTAATTCCTGGATATTTCGTTCAGTACTTTCGGTGATATGCTATATTCAACAAATTGACTATAGCTATTTATATATACCTATACGTAGTAAAACAAAAATAAAAAAAAATCAGAATTCCGCTATATATGTATATGTAGGTAGGTACACCATGAAAGTACCCATATATCCAAATATAGTTTTAAATTGGAAGATCTTTAGGCATTTGCAAAAAAAAAAACAACAATAACGCAAAGTTTCTCACGGGCAAGTCGTGGCAGAGCCGAAATTTATACATAAGTCAAAAAGAATAGGTAACATAAATAAAGGATACTCACAATTCAACTCCACGGCGCGTGATGAAGCGCTTCAGCAGACCTTCTAGATAAACGAATTGAATTAAAATTTACTGTCTCGACTTGCAACGTTAACATAGAATTCCTTAAAAAGAACTATACAACCAAAAAGTATTAACTGTCCAGATTTTTATCGCTTCGATAAACTTTGCTAAAAACTAGACCGTACTTATAGTTGGAAAGTTCCGCGTATGGTCCTATTTCGCTTGCCACACATTTGCTCGATCCAAAGTCTGCACTTTTTATGTGGTATGCGACTGATAATAAGATTTTCCCTGGTTTAACATCTCACCAGGTGACTCCGACGTTGTGCAAAGAGGAAGTCACTGGCAAGGGATCTTTCTGCTATGTATAGACGAATGAGCTCATACGAGGATTTACAGATTTGTGTAAATAGTTCTCCGTGGGGAATAAATTCTAGTAAGATATGCAAATTACTCGTATTTTGCCATGTGTCACTTGCTCAACAATGATCGGATGATGTCCACATAGTTTTGTATGCCTAGTTCGTTGAATAGTCTTAGATTTCCCTAAAACGAAAGCTCCTTCTGCTCTCACATCTTCTGCCGCAAACTCTTCGTTTCTATTAAATCTCTTAGAATGAGACCGGGAAATTGAATCCGTATGAGCTTTCCCCCATGTAGTTTTTCGGTATTGTCGGGATGAATTTGGACGATCCTGATTTCTTTCAATTGCAGGTTTTAAAAAGCAGTCGTATATGATCTTGAATATCCACCAAGACTCCTGTTCAACCGCTCAATTATACTACCACGATTTCAAGCGAAACCTAGTGAAAATTTATCGATCTTGTCAGATTAATTTTATCCTGTCCTTCACCACTCGGAAATTCCTAGGGTATTTGATTTATTTGATTTGTCCTAGCGATGTGAATGCGAAAATTTTACCTTTTTTTGGCAGGATGTCTTCGCAAATTTTCGATGATCAAAAAGTTTCTCCTGGATGTCTTTCACACACGTACTTGTTCGAGCAATACGACAGGAAAAGTGGTCTTCTTCTTCCTTGTCATCACCAGCCTGTCATTTGCAGCTTGAGGAAATGCATTTCCTTCGGTCGGGGTGCATTCAGTTTTTTTTTTATGCTTGACGCAGCCGCCTACACGCTTCAGCATGTGTAGCATATTGCTATATGCAATACGCTACGACCATAACAATGTGGTCACCCGAATTTTACAGATTTTACCAGTAAGGTTCCCTTTAAAATATTTTTCGCTGATAGCTTTCTATCTCAAAAAAGCACTGTGCATCATCAACTCAACATTGTAAGGTATTGGATCTTGCCTCGCTGTTATAAATACTATATACCGTTGTGTGAAAGTGCATAAATGATGCAGTTCTTTACATTCTTCTCAATAACCATATGTATGTAGGTGTGACCCGTCAACAAAAAATTTATTTGTATGGTTTCAATGTTATTACAGATTTGAAGGGTTGAATAAATCATTGCCAGAATTACTCGATTACGATTTTGACCAGGGTAGCAGTCACAGTATAACAGAGAAATTTTTTACTGTTCCACGTTCATCAACGATATTATTGTATTTATTTAGTATAGTTGCAATTTCATTTCCTCTCCGTTTACCGTTCACTATATTCCAATAGAAACAGAAAACCTTACGAGTGCGACTTTCATAAAAGCATAAGTTATACACATATACTGCAAGTTTTCGTAAGTAGTACAAAAGCATGCATTCATTCTCTATGGGGATATTCAAGACTTTCTGTAAGTCAAAACTTACGCACAAAGCGTTGGAATAAGTTTTATGAATATTCTGATGTGCTTTGAAACGAGAGAATAGGTATGGACTTCTTCTGTTTCATGCTCCATTTTCTCTTTGATAAGGCTTGGATTGTCTTCAGTTAATCCTTGAAATTTCAGACATTTCAAACATTTATCTTTTTTCGGAACATGGAATGCAATGTTGTCATTAAATATATTGCGGAATACTCTCTCTCTTACAACATCGACTCCTTGTTCAATGTAATTTTTTTTTGTAAATTTTATATAAATTTGACAAATTTTTAAATTCTTGTGGAAGGTAGACACGACTAGAGTCTTTACGACAGTAATGTATTGTATAGCTGGAAGACTTTTAATATACTTCATAACTACAATGTTTGTAGATTCTTTTGTTTTGTTAGGTGGTTCACATCTCCACAAGTAAATCTTCTTTAGCGGTTCCAAATTCAGCGTTACTTGTAGTATAGTAAATGAACTTTTCCGTAACATCTAGCGTCGAAGCCAAAAATTGAATACAAATCGTCCTTTTACCTTCGCCTTCGTTGATGAAGTATTTATAAATGAAATTACGCTTTTGTGATTCACCTGCTCGCCTTCATTTTACAGTTGTTTTTCGGCACATACTTACAAGCCAATCATTTCGTCGTTCAGTAGGAAGATTCAAAAAATGGTCGAATATGAGCTTTCTTCTCTCTTCTGTAATTGAATCACATTCATTGCCGCATTTCTTACCGTCGTCGTCGCACAGATTGGGTTGCAGTTTTTTAGCCGCTACTACAACTCCATTATATTTGTTATATTCTTGACCAGATTACTTCAATTTCTTTCTTTCCAATCTTTTATTCATCGGATTTACTTAAACAGCGGCTTCTCGGACTACGCACTCTTCTTCAGGTTTATCCGTTGATTCTTGTAAAGCCTTGATCGGTGTGTAATCCTCATTATCATCATTTTCAGATAATTCGAAATCTGCGTTGCATTAAATCAGAATCAGTGTCTTCACCAAAGACACCTGCTAATAAAGCTTCATCTTCGAACAGATCTCGACGATCTCGACGACATGTTGAAGTCGAAGGACGTTCCTGTTCAGTTTGTTGTGAAATCGTAGATTTATTCAACACACTCGTTGATAGTCCAGCAGCATCATGATGTGTCTCTGTTGCATGAGATATTAAAGGCTGCTCAATAGATTTACTTAGATTTACATTCGAGGATAGAGCTGAGTCTGATAAAATGGCTGGTATGAGCATAACTGGTGCAGATAATATAGGAATGTAAGGCGCTTTAATTCAGTGTAAACAGGTGTTCCTGAATTTTCGTCGAAGAAATCGTCATCTATGGCCATTCAACGGCTGATAGGCCAAAGGCTGATTCAAATAATTCTATTTACCTGACAAAAGTTAAAAAATAGACATCCAACTGCAAATTTTTTTTTTTTTATTCTTGAAGCTTAACATTCCACCTGCGCGTCTATTGTCCACTCCACATTTCTGGAGTGCTAGCTCCAACATTTTATTGGCGCGTCGCTTTTTATCCATTATTGCTTCTTTCTCTAAACTAAATAATTACGATTACACTATGAAAAACGGAATGGTAAGAATTTGTAAACTTACTTATCGGATAAAAGTGTATTAGCTGTAAGTACTCAGCAGTGGCGGTGCAAGACCAAAATTTGATGTGGGCGAGGTACATTTAGCGAGGCCATCTGATGGCGCAAGAAGCAATTTTATAAATTAAAAGACAGTTGAAACATAGCTTTTTACTTTTTTATTATAATAAAGACAGTGCAATCCAAAATATTTTCTTAGGATAACATTAAAGAAACCGAAATTTCCTTTTAGCCTTACTAAAATCCTTAATGATTGTACCGTAATTAAGCTTAGATGCTGTCTGCTTCAATAAATAAAACTGCCAAAGCTGAGTTTTTCCTGACCCATTGTACTTTTCAAATAATTTTTTATAAGTCTTAATTTTGAAAAGCTACTCTCAGCGGAGGCTGTACTTACCGGTATCGTTAGCAAAATGCTATACACAATGTAAATATTTGAGTAAATTTCTTTCAAGCTATTCTCTATATGGCGAAATAGTTGGCATGGAAAGCAGAAAACTTTTGGAGTATATATCAGCCAGCGAAGATGTTGAGTCTCGCCATTATTTATTTTCTTGCAAAATGAAAATTGGAAAATTGCCTTTGATTGGCATCTTCATCACTGTTATTGAGCTGCATGAGGCTGCGAGAGTCCGTTATGGGAAACGCCCACATTCCCGGATCCGAAACTACCAAAGCTTGCTTAACTTCATCACTGACGTCGTTGCTAACTGAGCGAGAACCTAACTCAAACTTGTTCTTCATCGTCAGGAATATCAGCGTTTGATTGTAGAGTCTGATCCCTGCTCTTTTTCCGACTGTCGTTCTTTATCGATATCAGCATTCAGTGAAGTACTTCCCAACATCTTAGAAGTCGTCGAAGCAACCGATTGAGATGATTTTATACGACCGTATTCAGTTTGGTTAAGAAACTTCATCAAATTTGAACTTAAAGCCTGGTTTGATACGGCTCTTTCAGCTTTTCTTTTTGCTGATCCTGTTGCCGATTTCCTCCCGATATCTCTATCTCGCTTGCCTGACAAGTCGTAGATTGTAATTGCAATATAAATGTTTTTCGAGAAAAATTGAGTAATTCATCATTAGGGTATTCCCCAGTCAACTTAGTGTTGCGTTGCGTATTGCCTACAATAAGTGGACACAATAATGGACACAAGTCGCTAAACACTACAAAAATCCGCTAGATCTAGCGACAAAGTTGCTAAAACGGCAACACTGTTTCTAGCCCTTGAGGAGCGACTGGAGTTTGAAAGTACCTTACATAGACAAACTCCAAACAGAAAGGGAAATCCCCAAGTCTGGAAACAAGGGGTTCCCCGTGATAGCGACGAATTACCAACAAACATTGCTAGACTAAATAAAAACAAAATTTATCAGGGGGGCTTCCCCGTTCGTTTCTCGTAACAGCAACGCCACGCCAACAAATGCTGCTAGCCTAAAAAAAAACAAACGCATAAAATTTTACTTTGCGTCCGGGTTATGCATATTAGAGGCGCGAGGCCCCTCGGGCCGCGAGGCCATAGGCGGTGGCCCACATCGCCCACGCCTAACGCCGCCTCTGACTCAGCATTCGTGTAGATGGTGTCGTGGCAACTGGCGTACTACTGGCCCTACTAGCCCTAGATTCTGATCATCTAGGTACGAATTGTTACAAATTTCAAAAAAAAATCTGCCCTGTAAATCATTCGTTATAACTTAAAAAAATGCCTGCCTGCATTTAATCAAATAAGGATATGCGGCAACTTTTCCGAAAATAAAAATTAGGAAACGCAGTCTAAGCACCTTATTTGTTTTTGGATTTGCAGGTGAAAAGGGATAAATGGCATATTTTTAAAATGTTACTGTATGGAAAAACAATATAAGCGACAGCGATTCCGGAAAAAATAGGAAAAAGGTTCTAAACGTCATACCTTTTCTTAAAGGTGTCAGGTAAAAAAGAAGGATAAACACAATACTTGTAAAATTTTACTGAAAGTAAAAGAATATAACTGCAATCAGTCACATGTATTACAAATACAGAAAAGGGGGTAAAAAGGCTTAAGTCTCAATTTTAATTCGGGCATTTTATCTTACCGCCATAATTCCCAAAATTGTAGAAATTTCTTTCGGTTAGTAACAAAAAAAAAACACCCTTCGGTCTCCAAATCAAAGTTGAGCTAAGCGACACAAAATTCGTCATATGGGAATGAAACCTAGCACATTCGACGCAAAAAAAATCTTGCGATTCTAACGGTATATAATAACTCAATTTACTAAAAATTGTCGCTTATCCCTTAACTATATTGGGATTTTAGAGTCACCCTCGCTCGAAAGATAAACCATAATGATGCATTTTCCGATTATATATAGGTATTGGGGCGTAAACGTTAATTTTTCCCAGTCCAAGTCCTTATTTTTAAAAATATATACTATACTACCTAATCCCTACATAAAAATTACTGAAAATCTTGATTATTTTATGTGCAAGAGAGGAGAATGTGAGAATTAAAGATTACGCACTGCCATTAATGAATATATTAAATATAAATTTTTACCATTTCCATTCAGTAGGGTAAAGAGAAAATGGGCTTAAAATGAAAGTAAAAATTATTATAAAAAATAAAAAATCCTTCACATGAAAAAATCTAGAAAAAAATTGGAACTTTCCTTGCAAAACATACATAGCACATGCAAAAACCCTGCTTAATTTCTTTTTTAGCCCTGCACGATTGGGGAAATCTGAGAAATTTGCCGCCTTCAATTCATTTTGGAGGAGAAATTGCATTTTTTTGCCATTTTCTCGGAAACCGTAAAAGTGTTTTGATTTAAATTATTATATTCGTGATCCTTGAACCCGCCTGCTTCGTTTGAATCCAGCCAGGTCAAAATCTGTTGTAAAAACTTCAACTTTCATAAATTTCTGAACATCCATGTCCAGAAAAATTTGGTAAAAATTGGGTTTGACGGTGTTAAAGGGTACTAAATGCTGGCGAGGTTACCATAAGCCAGGCCCATAAACTTTCGTGAAAAAACCACGCGTTTTCCGCGAAAACGAAATAAAAACGATTTTTAAAATCCCGTGAATACGAAAAGTGGACTGGAAAATACAAAATCGTTTTTGCGAATCATATAAAGAGAATTTGGTCCGGAAATTGTGTGGTTTTCTTGCAAACAAAGGGTGGTGGGGGTTTTAAATCCTACTCAAGCGTGGGTGGGGCTCTGGAGGGGGTCCAAACATTTTAGTCCCGCGTTCACCCAAAAACAAAAAATAACGAAAAATAACATAAAATGTTGTGGAAACTGGAAATCAAGGCTGGAAACAGCGATGAGAAAATTTTCATTGGTAATGTACTAGAGAGGATTTCTAAATAAAGAAATCCCACTTATTTGTATAAGTGGAACATATGTATTCAAACTTAAAACCAACTAAAATATATAAAAAAATTGGTTCTTATCATAACTAAAAATTGATTCTATAATTTGAGTAAAAGTCAAATTGTCCTCGCTCAGCTGTCACCTTATTGTATGGATTGATGATTTGACAGTGATTGTTTATTTATCAGGATCTTTTTAAGAAATTTACATGTAACTAATAGCAGAGCACCTTTCACGTCTAGTTTATAGGTGAAGGTGGCATTAAAAATGTGAGTATAATCTACGTTAACGGTTAAATTACCTAAATAAATTCAATAATTGAGAAAATTGCTTAGAAAGCTAACAATGAGCGCTGCTGCCTGCAGAATACAGCCTAAAAGGTCGAAACGATACACGACGAAGCAGCAATACAAAATTATAGATGAGTTCTTACTGAAGCATCCCAAATTACTTAATCGTATTTGGACAAAAACACTAAATGGACATCAGAGATTGGAAGTTAACAAATTATGGGCAATTCTAAAAAATCGGTTAAATGCCCGTGGACCACCCGAAAGGAATCTGGATGGTTGGAGAACGGTACGAAACTGAGTGTTAACGAAATACTTTATAATAAAATTACCAACTCGCCTTTCCCATTATGTATGTTTAGGTATTGGTACAACGACGTCATCAACTAAAACGATATGCTAAACATACAGATGCTCTCAATAAAACATCTTGTTGCAGTAATGGCGATGGTATTTTCGGCATCAAAGAAGAAGTTCCAGAAACATCCCAAAATGATAGGACAATGTCGACAATATCTCAAGATCTTCCTCGTGGCCTCAGAAAAATGCGTTCAATACCAAAGCCATCTAAGCAGCAATTGGAACATTTAGACGAGTTCATATTAAAGCATCCCAACCTAGATTATATTCTTAAGAAGCAAAGGTACCAATGGAAATTGTTAAGAGATCGGCTAAATAACCGTGGACCAGCAAGAAGTTCAAGAGAATGGAGTACGGTAGGAAACTGAATTTTGTATAACGATAAACTTTAAACTGAAATTGACCTCTCTTCCCAATACCATGTTTAGTTATGGAAAATGCGTAAAGAATTGGCTCAAAATATGGAAACTCAAAAGGAAACGTCTTGTGCAGCACTACAACCAGCATTACAAATTCGAATGGAACCGCCTGAATTCTGCGTAAAAATTTACAATAATAATGATGGTCTGTTCGACATCATAGAACCGAATTTAGCTAAAGAAGCATCCCCAAATGATAATAATATGACGACAACATCGACAATATCTCAAGATGATCTTCATATTAAAAATGAATTAGATGAGGAAAATGTTCATGAAGATTCTCATGAATTGGATGAGAAAAATGTTCATGGAGACTTTCATGAATTGGATGAGGAAAATGTTCATGGAGACTTTCAAGAATTGGACGATGAAAATAATACTCATGAAGAATTTCATCCAACGAATTCAGACGAATTTCAAACTCAGCCTCAGCCTGAACAACAATGTCAGAAATGTCGCTGCTGCTGTAGCAGTCGGACAAGATCCAATGAACTTTTCGAGAAGCAATTCGAAATGCAGACAAAATTCATGCAGAATTTAACTGAACAACGTGAACATTTTCATATTGAAATTATAAAGATCCTAGAGGAAAATAATAAATTACTCAAAGAGAATTTAAGGCAGAAAAAAGAAGAAAATGATGCACGAGAAGTGAGGGCGGAGGAGTTGCGTTTGAAGAAAATCGAATTGAAAATAATGAAAGCGATAAATGATGTAAAACTTAAGAAATTGAATTTGTAACTCTGACAAGATTATTTAGAGAAGAAATCTTTTAAGTATATAAATAATAATTTTGTTTAACGTCTATTCCATGAAAGTGAGTAAGTTGCTTGAGCATATGTGTTCGGTATGCAGGAAAAGACATTCTACTATTGCTTGCTTATACAGGGTGTCCCAGACTAATATGACTATATTTTGCCAAATGATTCCTCTCATTCTGACAAGTAAAAATTGTATGGCAGGGGGGAAGCAAAATGTCACCCAACCGAGTTACAGGGTTATTAGTAAAATAAGGTCTTTTTTCATTACACATCCTATATCTTCAAAAGTACAGAGTGTATGGTGCATTGTATGCACAACCTTGGGGTCTTTCCTATGAATGCTCAACCACGCCCGTACCCATCCCCACTCCAGAGTAATGAAGCTTCAAATTAAAAATTTGTTTTTTTTTTAAATACCCCCACATACACTTTTTTTTACAAAATCTCGAAAGCTTAGAGTCTCCTCCTCCTATATATGTATATATTATATATCTCCTGAGGGGGAGGAGCAGACACCACGAAATTAATAGGTGTGTTAACTGGCCATTGGTTCATAAGAGTAAAATTTCTCCTCTATAGGGCTGAAATTTATTGAAAATAATTTCAATAAATATGCAAAATTCATTGAAGTCCAAAAAAAAATTAACTTTTGGACCCAGTGATCAGAGATGTCGTATCAGAGTATGGTTATCTTTGATCGCCTTTGGACCAGTCGTAACCAAACTAGAAGGCTGGGTCTAGAGTAAAATGATTTTTGTCGTAGCTGTAACTCCTAAGGAAATCGAATCAATTCAACATGTCCTGCAATGTAAGGCACCTAGATGCATTCTGAGTTTCGTTAGAGAATCAGGATGGATCTAGAGCTATTTCTGGAAAAACAGATTATCATGAATCTATAGGGCACAATAGACTCGCCAGTGGCCTAAGTGAATCAGGCTAAACCTTCCTTGGCAGCACATCTCCTGAATTATATTTTTTATTTAGACTTAATAAATGTATTACATTCCAAGGTTGTAGCTTTTTTGTATCATTTCATGATGGTTGATAGCTCGTAACTTAATTTTGTATTGTCTTTTATCAGAAATATTAATGACTGGGCTCATTAAATTCGTCATTGTTTTTTTTATTTTATATTTCTATCTCAACAGAGCAACCATAAATTATTAATTTTAGAACGGAGTTTGTTAATGATAATACGGCAAATATTGAACTTATAAATTCTCCTATCCTACTACATTCTTCGATGGCCTGGGCAAAGTAGTTCGTGGATTTTTTCCATTTTTATTATTGTCGAGTCAACTGCAACTGAGCCTATCTTTCTCCTAGTTGGATACGTTTTCTATTAAGTGACTTTATTCTGGTTGGTTTGTACGAAGGGGCTTGAATGTCTCGTCCTTTTAGATAATTGAGGCTGAGGGTTCAGCAGGCAAATCTGCTGTAATATTTTTCTTTTTTTGCTAACTTGGGATTTTTTATTTATATGAGAAATCCATAATGAGTTAATTCGTAGTACTATTTGAAGCTAGAGGGATTTCAGTGTTCCTAATTCTCCACTGCCAGAAAAAGTGCAACACTGAAATGATCTAATCGAAATTGATATAAGGCATAGCCCACACGCGGAAGTTTCTACAGGTGAAAAGTATTCGGGGTAGGAAAAATTCCGTGAAACCAAGTTTCGATCGGGAGTACGGGCAGCATACCAATTCTACTGCAATGCAAGCAAATTAGACCCCGGCCATTTTGAAATTGCGAAATTTATGATTCAACGGCTGTACAGATGTTTACCTGCGATTTGAGGTAATAATATCTATAATAATTGAATTCTCATTACGTGCTGTGATACAGTTATTGATAATATCAAAAACTGTAACTTAATTGAAAACGCACACAATTAATTTCGGTAACTACAGCGGAGCAACATTTTGTGTATGTCAAACCACAAGGGGAGGAAATTCCTTCCTTCCTTAAAAACATCTTGTGTGGGAAGGCCATAAATGATGCTTTACTACTACACATCAATTGCATATTCGGAATGGATAAAGAAAACGCAGTGCTGGTAACCCAATAAGGCGCAATTTGTAAAAATGTCAAATGTTGGTGAAGTGTTTGTGTGTAAAGTTCGGAAAAAGTTAAACTATAAGTTTCCACTGAAAATAATTTTCATATTCGTGAGTTGTGAGTAAATTAGAGCTAGTTAAAGATTGAAGAAAATCTGATAGACGCGTGAACTTGTTCCTAATAAATTGCACGATTGTTGTCTGCTGAAATAGAAGATAAAGAATTGCTTAAGGAAGACTAACAAACGAACAATGGAGGACGCTCCTGGCTGCAAAAAACCGCCTACAAAGCCAAAACAATATACGACGAAGCGGCAATTCGATATTATAGACGAGTACTTACTAAAGCATCCCAAACTACCTTATCTTCAACGGCAAAGAACACTAAATGGATATGAGAGGACGGAAGTTAACAAATTGTGGGAAATGATAGCCCATCGGCTCAATGCTTGTGGGCCACCCGAAAAGGCTATACGAGATTGGAAAGGGGTAGGAAACTGAACTTAATCATATATAACGAAATGCTTTATATTAAAATTACCACCACCTTCTCTCCGATACTATTTTTTAGGTATGGTCACTACGACGAAAACGAATTCGAAAAAATCGACATAAAAATAGGAAAAATCAACGGGAAAGACATTCAGCAATACAACCAACAATTCGAACCGAACCGGATGAACTCAACGTAAAAAGTTGCAGTAGTGGCGGCGATGATGTTTCCGGCATCTTAGCACCGAATATAGTTCCAGAAACATCCCAAAATTATAAGACAATATCGACAATATCTCAAGATCTTCCTCGTGCCCTCAGGAAAAGGCTTCCAAAACCAAAACCATCCAAGCAGCAATTGGAACTTTTAGACGAGTTCATATTAAAGCATCCCGACATAGATATTCATTGGAAAAAATACCAATGGGAAGTGCTAAAATGTCGGCTAAATAAACGTGGACAAGAAAGAACTTCAAAAGAATGGAAAATGGTAAGAAAGTGGAATTTATTATAACAAAAACCTTTAAATAAAATTGCTCCCTCTCCCTGATACTACGTTTAGTTATTGGCAATGCGTAAAGAATTTGCTCAAAATATAGAAACTCAGCGGGAAACGTCTTGTGCAGCATTACCAATTCGAACTGAACCGGATAAATTCAACGTAAAAAGTTGCAATAATGGTGACGGTGTTTTTGGCTTCATAGAACCGGATGTAGTTCTAGAAACACACCAAAATGATAAGAATATGACAGCAACGTCGACAACAACTCTAGATGAATTTCATGTTCAATATAAATTAGAAAAGGAAAATGTTCATAAAGTTTCTCATGAATTGGCTGAGGAAAATATTCATGAATTGGACGAGGAAAATGTTCATGAAGTATCTCATGAATTGGATGATAAAAGTGTTTATGAAGATTTTCATGAATTGGACGATGAAAATGTTCAAGAAGATAGTCATGAATTGTATGTTGAAAATAATGTTCATGAAGATTTTCATCCAACGAATTCAGACGAATTTCAAACTCAGTCTCAGTCTGAACAACGATGTCAAAAATGTTGCTGCTGCTGTAGTAGTCGGACAAGAACCAATGAACTTCTAGAGAAGCAATTTGAAATGCAGGCAAAATTCATGCAGAATTTAACTGAACAACTGCAGAATTTAATTGAACAACGTGAACATTCTCATATTGAAATTTTAAAGATTCTAGAGGCAAAAAATAAATTACCAAAAGAAAATTTAAGGAATATAAAAGAAGAAAATTATGCACGTGAATTGATGGCGCAAGAGTTACGTTTGAAGAAAATCGAATTGAAATTAATGAAAGCGCAAAGCGACTTAAAAATTAAGAAATTGAATTTGTAACATTGAGAAGATTATTTGGAGACTTAAAAAAAGAAATCTTTTGTAAAAAAAAATGTGTTTAACTTTAAGTCACACGTTTATTCCATGAGAGCGTATATTAGCCCAATTTTGTCTACTCTTTTCTCTGCAAACATTTCTTCTCCCGTAATTTGTTTGCACTGAGGTTTACTCTATTTCGATATTATGTGAGACTGAGTGAAAACACCTGAAAGGACCAAATTCGTTGACTAGGTATAACCAAAACATCGGTTCAATTTATCTACAAGTAGATGCAGTAGGTATCAAGAACATGACAACGTTGATGAGTTCCCTAGTAGATGAAGTCGTGTTAGTAAAAAGGAGGACAATACAATTATCAAAAAGGATGAAAAACATTCAATTTATTGGGGTGCATCTTCTTCAATGATAGAAACGAACAGATCCATTCTCTCAATCTTCCACAACGTTAAATAAGAAAAAAATATTTGCCAAGGGCTGCCATAGACAGTGAGAGGCAATTATAAACAATGCAGGAGCCCGGACATTATTCTAGTTTTATTGTTATTAATCATTCATAGCTTAGCTTATTAAAAAAGAACTTAAATTTCTAACTTTTTTTAGCTTTTTTAGTTTTAAGCTCTTATGGAAGACTGTATATATAAGATCACCGTCGATTAATCATGGTAGAGCTTAACCACAGTATATTTGTTTAACTCTCCAATCTGCGTGTGCTCAAATTCGTTTATAAAGCCAAACGAAACTGCCTGCTTGGGTATACCTAACGGGAAGTTTTAATGGAATCGGTCTAGTTTACCAAGAACACGAACCGTAAATTTTGCGCTAGAAGCATATATGGGCAAGAGTTCTAGGCTCTAGTTGAAAATGTTGGCACAACTAATCAGTTTAAAATTAGTTTTTTACTGTACTTAAATGATAGTAACGGTAGAAGATTTACTGCATTTGGCCAGGTGGCAATAGATCCAGTGCTCGCGGAGTTACCCGTTCCTGGTAGGGACATGCATGGAGAGGGAAGTGGAGGTATTTTGTTCTGTTCATATATATTTCAGTAATGTTCCCACTTGATTATACCCTCTTTGTAGTGAAGCGAGTTGTCTAGATCTGAAAAATAAGCGTCTACAGCTGCTATGACCTGCTCATTTGATGAAAATTTGTCTCTAATGCGTATGATTTTGTTTTTTGTTTTTTTTAATTGGAAGTCTGTGTAGGCCAAATTTAAAGGGTACAGGTGCGGGAAGAATCCGTTCGAGGCCCTCTTCTTCAATTTTGGAGGTTTATGATTTGGAGCGAGTGAGCATGATGAAGCTTAAATTTCGTCGAACTTGGTTTTTTTGTTTCCAATCTATGCAATAAGTGGAAGGAGTGTAATACTGGCCGTCAATCACAATGATGCTATTTGAGAAAAAACAAAAGCAAACTCCCGCCTTAACTTGTCTAGTCAAAGTAATAGTTCTTGGCCTTCCTCTGTTAGCGAAGAGTTTCTGAGCTTTTATCGTTTGGAGTTCATTTCTTGGTGTTGGACAACCTTTTTACTGTACTTGAATCTTGCTCAGGATATACTTAATCCTAATTAATTCAGCAATTTAAATGTTAGTGTATCTAGGATATTTGAGAATCCAGCGGCTTCAATTATCTTTTTTCAGCCGTTTACTGTGTGGATCATTATCGAGGCTATCTTTTACTTTATTTGAAAAACAGCCCAAGTGCACAAAAAATCAAACCAAAATGCTACGCAAATCCTTTGATACACTTGTTTTGTCTAGATTATGTTATATGATCGACATTATATTAGCATAGCAAAACATCAATAAAACTGGACAGTTTGCAAGGCGCTATACGCGCATGTTCTAAGTCAAGCTAAATTCAAAATTTGTAGAGTTCTTTTTATGGGTAGGTGTGGCCCACGATTGTGCAGATCTCAATTGGCTTGATTTTGTGTGACAGCTTTCAGATCGTTCAGGTTAAAGTGCCTAAGTGCTTTTACGAATTTCATATGGGCTTCAGTTGGGAGCTTGTTTTTAGACCGATGTTTTTATTTTTCAATTCTGTCGGGAGTCGAGCGTCTCTAATGTTTGGGGAGGAACCAAGTCTCTAATGGTAGCGTAGGGCTTGACTTTAATTTATAGGGCTTTGAGTTGCTCTAGGTTACTCTAGAGCAGAAAACAGCAAGAGAAAACCGTGTTTCATGAATTCAGAACACTGCTCTAAAGTACTCTAACATAAACATAAACATTTATTTATTTGAGTACCCCTGCCAAAGTCACGCATAGCGCTGGGCACATCTTAGAAAGTTACATAGTAGATTTACATATTGGCAAAACAAATAATAAAATAATGCGAATAACATTAGTCTTAATATATAGTACAGTATAAAATATAGAATATAAAATATAACAAGATAGAAGTAGTAGCTTAATGTACAGCACAGTACAGTGCAAAGTGCAAAAAATAAAATAAGACAAGATAAAGGTGCAGCACAGATAGTTGAAGCTTCTGAATGATGGATATCTGGTAACCAATACAAGCCCGGGACCGGGGGCTGTGAGGCAACTGAAGTTTAAATTAATGAAAATTGGAGACAATATTGACACAGAGATTAGTGATAGGATGGAAGGCAGAAGGGCATTAGATAGCTGCTGTCAGGAAGTCCAGAGCTTCAGACTTAAATGAATTTAGTGATAGGATGGAAGGCAGATGGGCATTAGATAGCTGCTGTCAGGAAGTCCAGAGCTTCAGACTTAAATGAATTTAGTGAGGCACTGCGTCTAGCATCATCAGACATACGGTTCCAATATACGGCTCCACTCAGCAACACAGTTTTCCCACCGAACTGCGTACGAACTCTGGGAAGGACAATTCTGTGGTTGTTCAGGGCGCTCCAAGCGAAACGTCTAGTAATGTAGTTTGGTAGTAGAACGTGTCTGGCCTTGAATATCAACTTTAGGGTGTTAGATTCGTACATGTTAGCAAGTGGACAAGGAAGAAGCATCGCAAGAAGCTGTGAGGGAACATGTGAACCTCGTTTGAAACCGAAGACATATCTAGCGCAGGCCTTGAACGCACGGATTAATTTAGACAGAAAAAGCGGTAGAATCAGAGCCGAGAAGAGCCTTGTGCGGGTGAGCAGATCAATATGCTGGGAAGCAGCATAGAGCGAACGCAAACTATAGTATACCCTAGAACAAATTTTGTTTATCTGAAGGTCCCAGGTGAGGCCTGAGTCCATGAGGAGGCCGAGATTTAAGATTGGCTTGGTTGAGAGTGTAACGGTATGGCCTAGAAGATGAATATTTGGAAGATCAAAAGATAAGTTGCTGATGTTTCTGAGACGAATTGAATATACGATGGCCTGAGTCTTGCAGGGATTGAGGGACAGACTATTGTTATCAGACCACTCCGCAATCCCAGCCAGAATTGAGTTAATAGTTTCCGAAGCCTCGCTGATATTGTCCCCGTCTGCATATATGTGGAAACGCACTCTGTTCAGAACTGCACTGACATCATCTATGAAGAGCGAAAACAAGATTTGGGGCCAGCACCGCTCCCTGTGGCACTTCATCAGATACCGATCTCAGCGCAGAGTAAGAGTCATTGCACTTTACCATGAATTGCCTTTGCCTTAGATAGCATCTGATCAATGCACACGCAGATGCCGAGAACGCAAAACGTGTACGTAGCTTGTCAATCAGTAGTGTGTGTGGAACTGAATCGAAGGCCTTACTGTAGTCTAGCAACGCATGAATGACGCAGTTACCTTTGTCGCAGAGATCACGGATGTTTGTGGCAACCTCCAGCAGAGCGGTGCTGGTTGAATGATGTCAAAGTCAATTGAATTGTGTTTCATAATTAGTTTGCTCTAAAATGAACTGGAGTAACTTAGATTTTCTGCTTTAGCTTTTTCGAAGGAGTAAGGCTTGAATTACAATTACGACACATCTGTCTACTGCGACTTGATTTTAAGTCGAAGTCGTTGCTGTGGTGAAACTTGTAATTAAATGAAAGCTTCAACTGCTTGAACAAACCCAGAAGTCTTTCCCGACTTCTGTGATTGAACTGAAGGTGGTCGCAGCCAACACTAACTTTGCACTTTGAGCAAAGTTTAGTTTCAGTCGCAGTCGCATTCGAAGTTGCAATTGTATCTTGCCACATGCATTTACCATTCGGGCAAAATCGTAGTCGACTGATCAGTCGTAATTGTAATTCAGGCTTAACTTACAGCAGGCATTTGACGACTGTAAATTGTGTTGACAGTTCTGATAACAATTCAAATAGTTTGTGGTTTTGTGATCGTAAAAAAGTTTTCTTTGCATTAATTTAAACACCAATTTAAGAAAAGTGTGTTTATGAGCTTTGTGCTCCTTTCTGCTCTGCTGTTAAATTGACAGTTAATCTAAGGTGAATTGCCCAATTTTTTCGACTTCTTTAAATAGATTTTATATAGCAAAAATGGTAGGCTAACTTGTGTAAAATTCGTGTGTGTGTGATAAGTATTCATACTTGCTGACATGGTGGTGAAAATGACAAGATGGCTGAGACCTTGTTTCTGCTTCATTTCCGACATTTCTCATTTTACGTAAACTACCGGTGTTGTTTAAATAATTAATTGTGTGTTTGAAAAATGATTAAAAGTGATTTATACTTAATAACAGTGAGAAGCGATGGTGATTTTTTTTTTCGTGGAAGAGATTTTATATAATCTAGACTCCGGAGTCTTGAATTTATAGTGATGAAGTGCGCTGTGCTGTGCTGCAGAAGCAATCAGAATTATTGTCGTAGGAAAGCATATTTCAGGCAAGTGTAATTATTACAATAGTTATAAAAATAAGCAGCCGCGGCAAAAAATTAACATTTTCCAATGCCGGTTTGTTTTTAGGGTTCCGTATCCAAAGGGTAACAACGGGAACCCTATTACTAAGACTTCGCTGTCCGTCCGTCACAAGGTATACAGTTGAAATTTTCTATTTCTATTGGCGATATAACAGCAAATAAAAAAAATAGAATAAAATTAAAAATTAAAGGGGGCCCCCATATAAGAAACGTGATTTTTTCATACCATTTCAAAGTTGACAATGAAACATTTCTGCATACAGGTGGACGAAATAAACGAACCTCTGCGACAGTACAAAACCCTTGTTTGAAATAGGTTAAGACATTATATGAATAGTGTTCCTCTTATTACCAGAGAATATGATAATCGTAGCCTTCAAGAGCACTAGCCGGGTAATCTTTTTCGCTGGCGTGAAATTCAGTTCTATTTAACTATACATAAAACAAAGTCAAGAAAACCTAGGTCTCATTAAGCTTTTGCTCAAGAGAACCGGATTTTAATTTCATATGTCACATATACCTAGATTTCTCTTTTCTTTTATTTTTGTACTTTTTTTTTTAAATACCTACATATAATGGAAAAATAGCACAATTTTATCTTGGAAAACTTTAAAAATGGAAATTTTTAATCTTTCGATTTCAAGGGGGTGATAACACCATGGGACCATGGGAATCGAATAGTTTATTATTTTTGAGGTTAAACTGAATTAGTTCAAGTCAGCTATTATTGGTATTATAAAAAAGACTTAGATTCGAGTGAATTCTATAAGTACCTTGGTTAAGAATGGGATCTAATTGGTATTAGTCCTCATATAGGGGCTGAATAACAGTTGTAATTCCAAGGAAAACAAAATAAGGCCGAAACTTGAGAACAGCCTCTGATAGATAAGGGCTTGATTGCGATCCAATCTCATTCAATTTAATTTTCATCCTTAAATTTCTATATCCTGTCTGGATTTGATTGTCTCGAAAGATAGTAATTGAAGAATTGCTCAATACAGTGAATTTATGATGAGTATAGACATATATTTACAAAGGTTTGCAATCGGCTTGTTATGTGAAGTTCAGTGTCGTCCAGTAACCATATATATGTAGTACTAAATAGCAATAAAAAAATGTATTGAAATTTACTTAAATCCTCATCGTATTCTCTTAAAACCGCTTCTTAAAAATTAATGTAATTCACAAACGAATTTTATAACAAGGTTCCGACTAATTTCTCGGTCTTTAAGAAATTTTTAACTCTATGCAAAGCCTATCTTTTTGTTATATGATCCAAGGTTTTTTATAGTTCCATTAACAGTTCACTGCTATTTTCCTTGTTCTTAAACCGAAACATGAGCAGTAATCATAGCTATGAACCATGGTCGGCTATTTTGAAACGAATAAAATATGCCAATGTTTCAGGAATTTAAGTACGTCACAAAGTACGTAATTTCGATGGTAATTTTGTGGAAATTACGGTGAAATGAGCTGAAAAAATGTATCGGAAATTGCATAATTTTTAGCTGATTTCGACGATTTCATCGGAATTACTAATTTCGGCCTAGTCTGAATGCCCACTAAGCAATTTTTACTACCACTACATAGTATATGCGCAAACCACAAAACTTAATTTTCCCATTATTCTTTATATTTATAATCTATTCCTAACTTAAAACCTAGCTAATGCACATAACATAAAAATATAGGAAAAAAAATTGGTTGTTATCATAACTAATAATTGAATCTAAAATTTGAGTCCTCTTACAGCTGTCACTTAAAAAACATCTGTTCTGTTTACGTGATTGCTTCTCAGGATCTTTTTCAGAAATTTCCACTAATTTCCTTGCAACTAATAGCAGAGCACCACTTCTAGTCTATCGGTAAAAGTGGAATAGGAAAATGTAAGTAGAATCTACATTAACGTACCCGCAGAAATTCGTTAATTGAAAAACTGCGGGTTTGTTGATATCATTTTAGAAATAAAAATAAAGAATTCCTCAGAAAGCTAACAAAGGAACAATGGCTCCTCGCCGCAGAATAACGTCTACAAATGCAAAACCCACGACGAAGCGGCAATTCGAAATTATAGACGAATACTTACTAAAGCATCCCAAACTACCTCATCGTGGACCACGGGCAAGAACACTATATGGATATCAGTTAACGGAAGTTAACAAATTATGGGAAATGCTAATATATCGGCTAAATGAATGTGGACCACCCGAAAGGAATCTACCAGCCTGGAAAAGAGTAACTGAACTTTATCATATATAACGACTAACGAGATACTTTATAATAATGTTTATAATCTTATTACCACCCCACCTTCCTCTCTCCTATACTATATTTAGGTATGGTTACGGCGCCGACGACAACAAAAACGATTAGCTAAATATCTAATAGCTCGACGGGAAAGACCGATAGAACCGGATGTAGTTCCAGAAACATTCCAAAATGATAAGATTATGACGACAATATCTCAAGATGAAATTCATATTAAAAATGAATTAATTGAGGAAAATGATCATGAAGATTCTCATGAATTGTTTGAGGAAAATGTTCATAAAGATTTTCATCCAACGAATTCAGATGAATTACAAACTCAGCATCAGTTTGAACAACGATGTCAGGAATGTCGCTGCTGTTGTGGCAGGAGGACAAGAACTAATGAACAATGTGAAAGTTTTCATATTGAAATTTTAAAAATGTTGGAGGAAAATAATAAATTACTCAAAGAAATTTTAAAGAAGAAAAATGAAGAAACTAATGCAGATGATTTGATGACGGAAGAGTTACGTTTGAAGAAAATCGAATTGAAAATTGAAAGCGAAAATTGATTTAAACATTTTTAAAAATTAAGAAATCGAATTTGTAACACTTACAAGATTATTTAGAGACTAAAAGAATCTTTTTTTTTATAAAAAAATGTGTTTAAGTCACCTCTAATCCATGAGAGCCCTCTTTTTTTTTCATCTTTTCCCTGCAGCATTTAAAGTGATTAAAGCAAAAATAAGTTCCGCTTATAAGAAAAGCACTGAAATTGTAATTTTAGTTGAATACCCGAAAGAACTAAAAACGTTGGTTAGATATACCAAAACATCCAAAACATCGGTTCCATTTGTGTACAAGTTGATGCGGCAGGTATCAAGAACATGACAACGTTGATGACTTTCTTGAAAGTAGTCGTGTTAGATCAACAATAAAGAAAGCAAACAAGGCGACCATCGACCTTTTTAAGAAAGGTTAAAATAAGAAAAAAATTTCTAGAAAAGGAGTACAGGTATCTTGGAACACTATCCATCTTCAGCATGCTGAACAGGTCATTCAATACAAAAGTCCGCTGTAGAGACCACTTCTGCAAGAGATGCAGGTACAGAAGATTTTAATATGGGCGAACAAAAACTTACATTGCACTTGGAGCAAAGTCATCTTTACGGACGAGTCATCAATTTGTCTCATATAGTGAAGAAAGTTTGGACGAAAAAAGGTGAAATCACACTTCAGTCGCGATCAGTTAACTATCCAGCCTAAGTTCATGTTTATGGAAATTTTTCAGAAAAAATGTTTGGGAAGCTCATCACATTTAATGGAGAGAGAATGATGAAGTTATACAAAATCGGTTTGCTAAAATCCGCAAAAGCGCTGTATGGGGAAGACATCCGAGACTTGATCTTGCAAGAGGACAATGGAGTCGCCTGGAAGGATGAAAATAATGTAATAACTTTAGATTAGCCACCGCAAACTGCAAACGTAAATCCTATCAAAAATGTGTAGGCTCTTATGAAGGCAAGGTTCGGCGGAAGAAAAATTTTAGACACCAATCACCTTCCACGCGTTTTGAAAGGAATATGAAAAGAATATTCTGCGAAAAAATTAATAGAAAACTGTCCGAGACGGTGTGAGGCATTATAAAAAATGCAGGAGACTGGACATGGTTCTAGTTTTATTGCGAAATTATTAATCATTCATAGCTTAATAAAAAAAACTGTTCCAAACCTAAATTTCTGACTTTTTTTTCTTACTATACGCTCTTATGGAACAGACTATATGAGATGAGCGTTTGGTTAATCATGGCAGGGCTTAACTCTCCAAGTTGTGTATGAACATTAAAGAGTTCTCAATTTCATTTATAAAGAGAGACGAAACTTGTTGCTTGGGTATAGCCAACGAGAAGTTTTCTAATAAGAGTCAGTCTAGTCTAAACCATAAATTTGGCGCTAGAAGCATATATGGGAAAGAGTTCTATAAGCTCTGGAGTATTCTGCTTGAACCGTTGAATATTTTAGCACACTAATCAGTTTAAAATTAACTTTTTACTCTATTTAAACGATAGTAGAGGTAGAAGATTTACTGCATTTGGCCAGGTGAAAATGGATCCATTGCTCGCCGAATGACGGATTCCTGGTTTGTGCCATGCATGGAGAGGGAAGTGGAGGGAACTTTTTTCTGTTCATATCTATTTAATTCAGTAATGGTTCCGTCTTGATTATGCCCTTTTTGTAGTGAAGCAAACTATCTAGATCTAGATAAGCGTATACAGCTACTATGATCTACTCATTTGATGAAAAATTCTGTCTAATGTCTATGATTTTGTTTTTCTAATTTGGAAGTTCATGATAGTCGGAAAAGGCCGAACTTAAAGAATACAGGTGCGTGAATTTGGAGTGAGTCAACTCAGTTTTTTTTCAAAAATTTGTTGTTTTTCATCTATGCAATAAGTGGAAGGAGCGTAGTAATGCCCATCAATCATGATGATGCTATTTAAGAAAAAACAAAAATAAACTCTCACCTTAACGTGTCTAGCCAAAGTAATAGTTCTTGTCTTCCTCCGTTAGCGAAGAGTTTCTGTGCTTTTATCGTTTGAAGCTCATTTCTTGGTTGTTTTTTTCTGTACTTTGATCTTGCGCAGACTTTACTTAATCCTAATTAATTCATCAGTTTAAATGTTATTGTATCTAGGATATTTGAGAATCCAGCGACTTCAGGTATATTTTTCAGCCATTTACTATGCGAATTGTCATCGAGGCTATCTTTGATCTTATTTGAAAAGCAACCCAAGTGCAAAAAAAAATCAAACCAAAATGTTAACTGAATTTCATATGGGTTTCAGTTGGGAGCTTGTTTTTAGACCGATGTTTTCATTTTTAAATTCTGTCGGGAGCCGAGAGCGTCTCTAAGGTTTGACATTGGGGAGAAACCAAGTTTCCAATGGTAGTGTAGGGCTCGATCTTAGTTTATAGGGCTATTTAATGAGTTGCTCTAGGTTACTCTAGAGCAGAAAACAGTAAGGGGAACCGTGTTTCATGAATTCAGAACACTGCTCTAAAGTACTCTAAAGTCAATTGAACTGTGTTTCATAATTAGTCTGCTCTAAAGTGACCTGGAGTAAGTTAGATTCTCTGCTCTAGCTTTTTCGAAGGAGTAAGGCCTGAATTACAATTGCGACTCATCTGTCTACTGCGACTTGATTTTAAGTCGAAGTCGATGCTGAGGTGAAACTTGTAATTAAATTAAAGCTTCAACTGCTTGAACAAACCCAGAAGTCCTTCCCGACTTCTGTGATTGAACTGAAGGTGGTCGCAGCCAACACTAACTTTGCGTTTGTCGCAGTCGTATTCGAAGTCGAAGTTGCGATTGTATCTTGCCACATGCCTTTACCATTTGGCCAAAGTTGTAGTCGACTGATCAGTCGTAATTGTAATTCAGGCTTAACTTACAGCAGGCATTTGACGACTGTAAATTGTGTTGACAGTTCTGATAACAATTCAAATAGTTTGTGGTTTTGTGTGCGAAAAAAGATTTTTCTTTACACTAACCTTGCATTAATTTAAACAATTGTGTTTTTTGGTGACAGATTTCAAAAACTTTAAGAAAAGTGTGTTTTATGAGCTTTGTGCTCCTTTCTGCTCTGCTGTTAAATTGACAGTTAATCTAAGGTGAATTGCCCTGCCATGCTCTGAATTTTTTTTCGACTTCATTAAATAGACTTTATATAGCAAAAATGGTAAGCTATCTTGTGTAAAATTCGTGTATGTGTGATAAGTATTCATATTTGCTGACATGGCGGTGAAAATGACAAGATGGCTGAGACCTTGTTTCTGCTTCATTTCTAACATTTCCGACATTTCTGATTTTACGAAAACTACCGGTGTTGTTTTAATAATTTTGTGTTAGAAAAATGATTAAAAGTGATTTATACTTAATAACAGTGAGAAACGATGGTGATTTTTTTTTTGTGGAAGAGATTTTATATAATCTAGACTCCGGAGTCTTGAATTTATACTGATGCAGTGCGCTGTGCTGTGCTGCAGAAGCAATCAAGAGTTATTGTCGTAGGAAATCATATTTCAGGCAAGTTTAATTATTACAATAATAAATTATAGTGTTTTAAATAAAATAAGATTGAAATAGTTATAAAAATAAACAGCCGTGGCAAAAAAATTAACATTTTCCAATGCCGGTTTACAATTGAATTGTGATTGTTTATTTACAAGACCTTAAGTTATGTCAATCATGCAAAGGCAACTGAAAGTAATATTATCAGAAAATAAATGGGGGCACTAGGAAAATTCTGAAAAATTTAAAAAGTTATAAAAAAATTATAAAATTATTATAAATTTAAAAATTTTGCGATATAATGGGATCTCTTCTATTAAACTATGTTCCCGCTTTGAAAATATCGTAGATTACTACTACACGAAGAGAAATACTTAAGTTTTCCCACCAAACATTGAGATGATAAATCATCAGCGCAATGATTGGTGCATGCATAACTTCCAGAAGATTCGAAAGCAATTCATCAAGAAGTCTTGCATTCGTGGCACATCCCTTCCCGAAGGAAGTGGCTTTCGCAATAAGTAAGATGATAGTCTTCCGCGATAAATCTTATCTTCACCGAATTGTATCCACTTGCATGCTAGATTTCTTCTTTATAGCCTATTCTTTTTGCTATATAATCTAAGAAATCGACACAGACACTCATTTACAAAAGTCTGTAATCATTGATTGAGTGACGTTTATTGATATCATGATTGTTTTACTTCCAGAGATAGCTGAGCAAATAGACTTCATGCCTTGTTTATACAGGAGCTGATGATATCTTCTTCCATGCTACGGTAATTATATACAACGAAAGTAAAAGAAAGGGCGTACAGTGGAGCGTTTGCATAAGAGCTTGAGAGATGCTGTTTATTTGCATTAATTCGCTCCTTTTCTTTTAAAATAATTTAGTCTCTAGTGACTTTGTAGCCTTCTGGGGAAAGTAAATGCAAGTTTTTCTCCAGAGAGTCAAAGAATTTATTGGGCCTTTTACATTTTTGTTGGCTGTTCTTATATGTATGCCATGGTCCAACCCATAGATCCAATTGCATCTCTACCAATCTATTTTTACTCGCATTATTTCTCAATTTATATCTTTCAAGTCCATGTTCCATGAAAAGATAGCAATTCTCATAGGTATGTAGGTACATATGTGGCAAAGCATTTATAAGCTAAATTAACTCGCCTGGTCTTGCACACCACACCACAAGATACCCCTAGGAGTCTATGAAATAATTTTCACCTACTTGCCTTATCCCCCCCCCCCCCCCCCCCCTGCATATAACAAAGGAACAAAAGGGCTTTTCATAACTTTAGATAAGCTCACTTCTCTCAGTCTATCTCTCTCTCTTCCTCAATAGATTTTGTGTATGTGTTTTGAAAAACCAAATTGTTACCGAATTCAGCTATAGATGGAAATGCATCACAAAAGATCTACAATGGAATTTCTAAATTTCATCTGAGGTTGAAATATATATTTTTTTTTAGATTTTAGAATTCCGTGGGAATCTCCTTTTTGGATAGTGAATGGCAAAGCTATTATAAATTTAAAGGATTACCAACCAGACACAGCCTCAAAACACACAAACAAATAGCTTTAAAGATGAAGGCTGGTGGTGGAAGGTTTTTATCTAATTTCATTTATTTAATAGATCTGGATGTTTTCATTGTAGTGGCATACATCCGTTGAGATGATTCTCTGAAAAAAAAAAAAAACAAAAACGGACAAAGACGTGTTAGTGAGCATTTGAGCAAGCATAGTGCATTTTGTACTTTAGGTCGTTTCTTGTTGATGGGATGCATTACTTTATCCCGAAGTCTATTTGCTCCTAACTACTAAATTGAAAATGATAGAGACTCCATGCCATTGTCATAAGAAATATACGGTTAGAATTCGATATTAGATTTTGTATGTTGTTAGGACAAGAGAAAAAGATAGCCCTATAACTCAGTTTAGACGAGGGCAGGAATGAATCATCATTCTACCTACAAATTTCGTGCCGTGAGGCAGCATGCTGATCCGACTAAACTGAGTCGATGTGTCTTGAAATGGATTTCAAAGTCGTGTTAGACAAAGAACAATACCTTTTGTGAGTCAATGAAGGGCTCAGCGGAGTTACGAATATAGGAATCGAACCCTCATTGATCAAATGCATAAAGGAATGCCAAGCCGCCAAAGAATCACACTCAATTAAAAAAAAAGATACATATATAAAAGAAAATCAGCGGCAGTAGTGGATTCTACGGGACACCTTCGAGGAGTTACTCTATTCTCAATGCTATGGTCGTTTTAGTTATTGATGAACTCATACGAGAGGTAATAAGAAATAAGAGTGACCAGTTTATCAGTAATCAGAGCCAATAGCTCGATTAAACAATTTCCAATTGAATATAGAATGTTCTAGGGATGCAGAGGAAATCAAATCTGTCCAACACGTACTTTTCGAGTACCCCGCTCTATAAGTATCTACTTATTTTCTTGGAAGCAGGATGGATCTAGGGCAGTTTTAATGGTTATTTCATACGGGCAAGGGGCACAATGGAGCCATTGGAGGTCTAAGTGCGGCGAGCTAGCATTTCTAGCGGTACCCGTCTTCACTAACCTTACTTAACCCTGACTGCTCTAGAAATAATCTACAACTAGTGCTAGAAGATGAACCTTTGAGCCAATGTTACTTCCAAAAGTTATCCAGTGTTCATACGTATCGGTATAATAAGTTATATGGATCCTACAGGCTTAAAGACTATACGGAGAAATTTTTAAACTTCCGATTCCAAGGGTGTTTTAATGTTTCTATAATGATAGAACCATGAGAATAGAATCGTTGTTTATTCCTTTTGAGGTTAAACTGAATTAGTTGGCTTCATAAAAAAACGACTTAGATTCGAGTGAATTCTATAAGATTTAGTTTGGTTAAAAATTGGCTTATCAGTCCTCATATAGAGGCTGAATAACAGTTGTAATTCCAAGGAAGACAAAATAGGCCCGAAACTTGAGAGCAGTCTTTGATAGATAAGGCCTTCCTTGCGATCCAATGTCATTCAATTTAATTTTCACCCTTAAATTTCTATATCAAACCTGTCTGGATCTGACTAACCCGAAATGTTCGTCATTGAAGTATCACTCAATACAGCGAATTTAAAAGATTGGCATAAACATATATTTACAAAGGGTTGCAATCGGCTTCTTATGTGATGTTTAGTGTCCATTAACTATACCTATATGTATATGTAGTACTCAATGGCAATAAAACAAGTAAAAGAGCTTATCATACCCTAGATGAATCCCCATTTGTAATTTCGTGCGGTCCCTCATCTGTGCAAGTTTGATTTTTGAAGTGGTTTTTCACATATATCTCCAGAACGGTTCGTCGGGCAGCAAAAATGATTATAACAAATTTCATAGGATTTCATATTGTTAAGATCTTTTCAGTACAATAAAAACGTGTAGGACTGATCGTTTTCACAGTATATGTAAAAAAGCAAAATTTGTATATGGCAACACTAAGAAAGGGTTACCCGATTTAGTAAATTTATGAAACTTTTTACTTTTGCTATGAAAACATCATGATCAAATTTGAGCTCTCTACGTTGACGCGTTCTCAGACAGTGTCCAAATATATAGTAGAAAATGAAATTTTTGTATGGCAACCCTTCGAAGTTAATTAAATTTACCTTTTATAAAAAAAAATCCGTGTGCAAAATTTGAGCACTCTAAGGGCCGGTTTCACAGTTCGAGTTTAAACTCAGTATTAGTTAAACTCCGTTTGTAGTTTAAACTGAGTTTAAACCAAAATGAGTTTCACAGTGTTCGACCTTTTTTAATATGGCAACACTATGGAATTGTGAACTAACAAGCTATTTTCTGTACAATTGTGAACTAGCAAATTATTGTGAGTCATTTACTGTCCAAATATTGCCGGCCAAGTCGTTGTGACAAAAAAATTAATTAATTAAACCTACGAAAGTGAAAAAAATAAAATAAAAAATAAAATAAATTAATTAAACCTACGAAAATGAGTAAAGACTCTTTGAAACACACGAAATGTTACTTTATTCACATTTAAAGATAAACTGAGTTTAAACGCTCAATTTTGGTGGTTTAAACTAAGTTTAAACGAGGCTTAACTTACCACTGTGAATCTGTGTTGAAGAGATAAACTGTGTTTAAACCACATCTTAAGTTTAAACTTGAACTGTGAAACCGGCCCTACGTGGACACGCTCTCGAGTTATCGTGCGGACGGATAGACGGACGGACGGACGGACGGACATGCAAAAAACAAAATAACTTTTAATTTTATGCCAGGGTATCCAATCCATTTTGTTCTACCGTCATTATTTCTGGGTGCTACAAACGGAATGACAAATTTAGTATTTATACCCTATAATTTTATCTAGGGTATAAAAATGCACTGACATTTACTTACAGGCTGATTCACATCGCCGCGATAGCGATAGCGATAACGTAGCGATAGCGATAACGAAGCGACAGCGATAACGAAGCGACAGCGATAGATCGCTACACATAGTTTTCAATGTAAATGCTCACACCAACGCGATAGATCTTTCTGCAGCGTTTGACCATCGATTCAAATGTTGAGCTGTCGAGCTGTGAGATTCAAGTGAAATGAATTAAAACCATATAAAAAAATACCCAATTTTATATGATTTGTTTCTAAAAAATTATAAAAGTTGTAGAAAAAAGGAAAAATTGGGTTTGATATTGCCAAAGAGTTGAATACAGGTTGGGTTAGCCTAAGAGTATTGGTGACTTGGCCACTGCGACCCTGCGTACACCGCTACTAGAGTTGATTTATTGTCTCCTTCCCTAGAGGCTAAATCCAGCCCTGAATAGAAGTGGAAAGTCTTAAACGAAGTGAGGTTATAGACGTACGTAAAGTAAGCACCGCAATTTCGCCCGATTTAATTCGGAACTATCACATAATTTGTCGTTAGTTTGCCGTGAAAACCATAAGCTTGTCATGTTCTTTTTTCTAAAGGAAACTGGATGTGGTGCAAACTTGACGTCAACTTAACACCACATCCAGTTTCCTTTAGAAAAAAGGACACGGCAAATTTATGTTTTTCACGAGAAATTAACGACAAATTAACGACAAATTAACGACAAGTTATGAGATAGTTCCGAGTTAAATCAGGCGAGCGAAGTGGCGGTGCTAACTTTACTTTAGGTTATAGTGCAAGTATAAAAACTTGGTTGGATTTGGATAATTTCTTCCATTAACTTCAAAATTTATCAAACCGCCCATTTTTGATTAAGAGGGCTCTAAATGTTGAGTGTAATAATTATCGTTCTCATTTGCGGTTTGTAAAAAAATATGAAAAGCGTATGGGGGTTTGAATAATTTTAATATTTGTTTCAGGCTGTGTTGCAGTAGGACTGAGAAAAATTCTCCATTTTGCGCCGAAATTCCAAAGGCATTTTTAATTATCTACTTATAAACAGAGCTGGGCAAGTACCAAAGAAAAAGTACTTAAGCACAAGTACCGAAGGTTTGAGTACTTCAGCGTAAGTACAAGTACCGAATGTATGAAAAGTACTTGTAACTAAGTACTAATCCTATAAAAAGTACTGAGTCCTTTTTGAAGTAATTTTTTAGAATCTTTGTACGTTGGCAGTAATATAATGAAGTTCATCGAATTCAGCTAATAGATAATATATACGTATAGTAACCAGTGGCTACTATTTATAGTTTTTTTTATAGTTTTCGGCCCTGCAAGTAGAGTAAAACTTTCACCTCCCATTGTTATACTCATCAAAACTATTAGAGTTCCGCCCAAGCACCCATTATCGTCTCCAATAATGCATAACAATTGTAAGGAAAAAATTTCCAGTAAATTTCAAAAAAAAAAAATTGAGGCCTTCCCTACATCAGGTCGAAGCATCGTTGATTTTATATTGGAGCGAGGCATTGCACTGCTTACTTTTCTATTTCACGTGGGCACAATTCTTTGTGTCAAAAAGAGTTCTTACGTCGGTGCCAACATTGAAAAAATCATTGGCGGGAAATTGGAAAAGTGAGCACGCAGCTCGGAAAGTGATTTTAATAAAACATTTAGAATTTCTTCTGCGTATCTAATGAATATATTTATTGTCTTTGGTAAAACAGTTTTTATTAGTAATAACCCTAAATGATTAATTTAAAATCATGTATTTCGACGAATTCACTAATGTATTTGTTGTTTTCAGTTCTCTGTCAGTTCGTACTTGGTGCTTTTAGACCGAAAGAGTCAGCAATATAGAAGTGAGCCCACTTTCTGCAGTTTATGTCTATGAATGTAGTCAGTCTATATTAAACATGTCAGTCGAGACATCGTCGATCTTATATTCGAGCGAGACGTTACTGGTTTTTGTTCTATTTGCCCAGTCTTGTTTGTATGTTATTAGTTTGTCTAAGGCTCTGCCTTGATGCGTGAGTGCGGCACATGCTTTGACAGTTCTTTGCGTGCTTTAAAACTCAACAAAAAAGCAGTTGTGCTAGAGATTGTGTTTGTTTTTCTACGAGTAGTTAGATATTTGTAGGTACTTAATAGACTCAGAAATACTTAAGTAAAAATCTTGGTACTTAAGTACAAAACTAAGTCTTAAGTACAAGTAAATAGAAGCAAGTACTTATGTTCAAGTATACTACGTAGAGCATTTCAAAAAGTAATAAGTCTTAAGTAACGAAAATGTACTTTAAGTAGTAGTTAAGTCTTTTTTTACTTAAGTATTGCTCAGCTCTGCTTAAGGCTGTGTAAATTTAAGTATTGTACTGATTTTTTTGAGGTTCTTGTCAAACATCGATGCTAGCCAATACAATTGGGAAACTCTAATATGTCCTATATTCAGATTTTTCCCAAATGTCTTTATTTGGTTGACGCATATAATCGCTATCACGGCGGTGTGAATCGGCCTTAAAATCCTCATCGTTTGTCTTAAAACCGCTGAATTATCGCATTCTTAAAAATTAATTTAATTCAAAAACGAATTTTATATCAAAGTTCGCACTAATTTTTAAAATTTTTTTAATTCTATGCGGCTGGTTCCAAACATTTTCAACACTAAAAGTAAACATAGTTCCACATTGGGGGGATATCAAACTACTCGAAAGTAAACGAACAACAATTTCTTTACAGTTTAAGTTAAAAATTATTTGGAAACTCAAATCTCATTCCAAGTCCGAATCAAAAGGAGGAAAAGAGGGGGGGGGGGCAGCAACAAAATGCATTCAGAGGTGGGGTGAATAGCCATCCTGATAAGTTTTAGTGTTCCAAGGAAAAGTGGCTGTGTTTGTCTCTCTGTACATACTTAAATTTACTAAAAGTTGGACGGAAGAATTTTAACATTTTCCCTTTATACTTCTTTTCTTATTTCCTTTTTCTGTCTGTCTGTTTGTATGCCTATCTGCCCCCGCCTTTCTTTCCAGTGGAGGGAGGGTTAAAAAAAAAAAAACGGCAACGTCCAAATAGATTTACACCCGAAACACATAATTCTGAAGTTACTGAAAACTGCACTAAAGGTCGGTAGACAATATAAAGATAAACAAAATAAACAAAAACAAAAGACAAAGAAAGTAACTCTCTTCCGGAAAAATATTTTTTCTTGGTCCTTCGCGTATACATATATGCGCTTCGAGGTTATACACACACACAAAAACACACAGACATCACATTCCATGAGGACGGATGCTTCCTCCAGTTTATCCCGAAGGATATTTGAATTATTTGGAGATTTGTGTGATAAACTTTTCTTTGAAAACCAGAAGAAACTCCCGTTTCATGTTCACATTTAAAGTTGTTTTCGGTATGGCCCTCCGCCGAACAACGTTTGTTGTCGGTCGTGTGAAAAGTTCTTTCCTTTCGGAAAATTTCATTGAAATTCATTCAAGCTGACGACGATTTTATTATTGAATTTTGATGTTTATACATTTCCAGAAAACTGAGAAAATCATTTCGATGGTGATGTGGTGAAGTAAAAGACATTTCAAATCGAATTAACGTGGACGACGGATTTAGTGTGAGCCTTTTTCAATTTCTCAACAACAAAATGATGTTGGTGGTGTTCGTGATGCGATGGGTTGTCATCATTTCGATTTAGAACAAAAAAAAAAACAAAAAAGGATGGAAGGGATACAAGGAGTGGAACACTTTTTGGTAGTTGTATAGGGAAAGTTTAAATGGACTTTGCCTCAAGAAACTATGATGAAATTCATAAGTCATGGGAAGTTAATGATTTTTGTTTTATTTATAAATAACCAGAGAATTTTTAAATATTGATGATAGAGACTTTCCTGTATAACAGAATCATTTGTCTGTTCTTTTCAGACTCTTGATATGTGCGTGTAGTCAATGTTTTATAGGTCTTTTTGGTACCTTAAAAGATTGTTCATTGTAAACTGGCTGAGAATAATTAACTTTTTTTATATGGTCTTGTCTTTACTCATGGCGTGGTTAAATCAGGAGCAGTTCGTAACGTAGCATTTGTGTTATTAAACGATCTCTAAAAAAAAACACGGACTTAAAATGGTCTCTATCATATAACACAAAGGTATAAAACTAAAATAATCAGTAGAGACTATAAGCCATGCCCATGGTATAGTGAAAGCCTGGAAAGAATGAAATCAGATAAAATAATACAATTCAGAAGAGCTAAGTTAAGCGGTACTCAAAATGACTGGAATTTATAGAGTGTGTTCCGTAAGTGATGTAATATATGAAGGCTACGGATAGGTCATGCTTAGACGAGCAAAAAATTGTATGGGTGGGGGGAGGGGAATCCTAACGGTGTTTTTATAGATCACCCTATAACTTCCGAACGTTATACCCTATGATGATGATTTACACTTTGATTAGATAGATAATCGTTGGACCTTTCCAATGGTTTATAAACTTTTTTCCTCCTTCCTTCTGCTTTGAAGTTATGGCTCAACAAAGTTCAAATTTCGGATTAGTTACTCGTTTTTTAGGGTTCCGTATCCAAAGGGTACAACGGGAACCCTATTACTAAGATTTCGCTGTCCGTCCGTCCGTCACCAGGTTGTATCTCATGAACCGTAATAGGTAGGCAGTTGAAATTTTCACAGACTGTGTTTTTCTATAACAAAATTAATAAAAATAAAATGAAATTAATAATTAAAGGGGGCTCCCATACAAGAAACGTGATTTTTTCGGCGTTTTTTTCCTCGTTAGAAAATAGCGTACGAAATTTGGCAAATCATACTCAGAGCCTGAGGATGTTCTTATAGAAGTTCCACAAGGATCTATACTAGGCGCATTACTATTTATAATTTATATTAATGACATGAAATCAGTGCTTAATAATGTTATGTTAATGTTGTTTGCTGACGACACATTAGTATTTATTAAAGTAGAAAAGGTTAGTGAATGCGAAAGGATAATGAACGTGGAGCTTAAACGTTTGATAGATTGGACGTTAACAAGTTGAAGTTTAATATAAATATGTCAAAATGTTTGGTATTAAGCAGCAACACGAATGTGACGATTAATGCTAATGAAATTATTGAGTGTGATAATGATGTGAAATAACTAGGTGTAATTGTTGACTGTAAATTGAATTTTAAAAGCCATATACATATCTACATATGGTGTGTAAAAAGATCGCGCAGAAAATCGGCTTTATGAGCAGAATTAGAAGAAGTGTGCCAAAGGAATGTTTGAACACGGTATATAACAGGATAATAGGTACTACCACATTTTTAGATTATTGTGTAATAATTTTATGTATATGTATGCACGGGTGAAATGATTGACAGGTTACAAAAGCTGCCAAACAAAGCAATGTGGTTAAATTTGGATTGTGATAGAAGAACGTTTTTGAAATGGAGGAATGTTAGGCAGAGAATATCATATATTGTGTTGATTACTGTTTTTAAAATCAAGTACAAACTGATGCCAAACTGTCTAGTAAATAATTTGAGATATGTGAGTGAGGTGCAACCATACAATCTAAGGAATACTGACAACTTTAGCTAATATCGCCCTATTTTGTCAGGTCGTCTGCAGAAAGTTTATTTCAATTTTTACTCTTTCTTAGTGGTGTCTCCCAAAGATATATTCTTGGACCACTATTATTTTCGATTTTTATTAATGATCTACCATTTACCTTAAAAGCTGAATTGAAATTTTCTCTCTTCTATACTTTTTAACAAGACTTTTATAAAACTAGGCGTCATTTTTAACATGGCTCTGATCAGAATGATCTTAACATTATCACTGAATGCCCGTCTTCTTTGCACCACTCGTTATATTCTAAAGAGGGTTTTAAAAATTACTTCAATAATAACTTATAGCTGTGAAGTTTCAGATTCAACAGAGATCTTATATAAGTTAAATGTTCCTTAGATGTTACGTCTACGATTGATTAATGCGCCTTGATCATGTTTCTCCATATACCAAATTGATCTTTGGATGTAGCCGTGAAGGGGTTTTTTTTCTTTTAATTTCGGATAAGATAATAAGGCTTGGCGAAAGTTTCACCTCTCTCAGTCTAATGATGACTTACCACAATTTTTGTTTTTCAGGAGGGGATTTCATAATACTCTTTTGCATGCCTATTATACGTACCTGTTTAATATGAGAAATGTAATAAGATCGTATCTTAAGCAATTTTGGCATTTTGTAAATACCAAAAAGGAATCTAATAATTTTCCTCCTGTGTTAGTATTTAATAATAATTCTAGTCATGATCCGTCTGTGAATCATTTTTAACATATGACGCTCAAATAGACTTTGTTTATTTAAATTACTAAACGACACTTCCTAAAGTTGATATCCCATGCTTCACTATTAATCAGCAATCTGTTTAGGATTCCATGTCCAAGCTGGACCCTGGTTACTCTGCTGGGCCTGATGGGATGCCCCCTACTGTCTTAAAGAACTGCAGTGGAACGCTTCCTTACCTGTTAACATTTTTTTGTTGTCTATCACTGCGGCATAGTAAGATTCCTAAGCTATGAAAAGAGTCGTTTATTGTCCCACCCAATCTTTAAGTCCGGTAAAATGGAGCTTGTTACCAACTATCGTCCTATTGTTAAATTGTTTTGTATTCCCAAACTGTTTGAAGCTTTTTTCATATGAATTCTTGTAGTTTCATTGTAGTGGAGCTCTTAATCCTCATCAGCATGGTTTTATGAATGGAAGGTCAACAACAACAAATTTGTTTGCAAGTTTACATCTACCTGTATCGAATCGTTTGAGCGTGGTTGGGAAGTTCACTGTATTTATACAGACTTCAGCGCAAGGCTTTCGACAAACTTCCTCACCCTGTTTTGTTATTTAAACTGCGATCTTTAGGTTTACTAATTTGGTTGTTATCATCCTACCTTAAGGATTCAGTTCCGTTCTGCTCTGTCTGAAGACATAACGGCTTACTCCGGTGTTCCACAGGGTGGTTACTTAGGGCCCCTTCTCTTCATATTATTCATAAATGATGTTTCCTATGTAGTTACCAAAACAGGTTTGCTAATACACGCATATGATCTAAAACTATATAAATCTATCGACTCGCATTGTGACTGCCTCAAATTGCAGGATGACCTAGACAAACTTGTTGAATGGTGTGAAAAGAGTTCTCTCATTTTAAATGTTGATAAATGTAGGGTCCCTCGTAAGCGAGTCCCTTCGAATGTTCTCTATGCTATGAATGGGTTATTACTTTCGAAAGTTAATAAAATATGTGACTTATTTGACTCGAAACTCACCTTTAACTTTCACATAGATCGCATCGTTAATAGGGCAAACTCAATGTTAGGCTTTGTAAAGCGCTGGACGAAAGAATTAGATGATATCTATATTACCAAAGCTCTTTTTACCACTCTGGTTTGACCCATTTTGGAATATGCCAGTTCTGTCTGGTCTCCCTCTTACAAAAATCACTCCGATCGTATTTAGAGCATGCAAAGAAGATTCTTACTTTTTGCTCTAAGAGGTTTCGAATGAAGGGAGAGACTTCATCTTCTTCCGGAAAATTAAATTTAATACACCTTCTTACTCTTGAGACTCGTATAAAAATTTGTGGTATAAGCTATTCAAACACGACGTTTTAGAGACAGCGGTTGCCCATGGTTCTCGGCTGAAATCAAAAGACTTATAGCTGAGCGTGACTACTTATATTACAGATGTCGTAGATTAAGATCTACTGATATCTACAACCAATATAAGATTGTAGGTAATAGGGTCAATTTGAGGATACGTTCAGGTAAGAGGAAATATTATGAATCGAGATTAAATAATTCTTTACCTTTGAGAAAATTATGGGATAACCTGCGTAGGGCTGGTGCCTGTGGCAAAGACAAGTTCGATTCAAACATTGATCCCAATGTAATGAATATGCACTTCTCTAATATATATTCCTCCTTTGCCAGTGGTTCTCCACTTCAAGGCGCTGTGTCAGATACTAGTGCTACTAATGATCTGCCTGCTTTCTGTTTTAGATGTGTTGATGCTGAGGAAGTTTTGCTGCGGTCAGAGCTATTAAGTCAGAAGCAACCGGCCCTGATGGCATTCCTCCTAAATTTATAAAAATTCTTTTACCTTGGATACTCCACCCTATAATTATATTATCAATACCTCCATCACTATTTCTCAGTTCCCTTCTAGCTGGAAGATCGCAACGGTGGTACCGGTGGCTAAAACCAATAAAGCTTAAGATCCTGGGGACTTCCGGCCAATCAGCCTGTTATTATTTCTAGCCAAAGTGATGGAAAAGCTATTGACATGGCAAATCGTTCAATATCTTGAGACCAATAATATGCTAAAGTCATGCCAATCTGGTTTCCGAAAATCGCATAGTTGTGAAACGGCTCTATTAAGAGTTACAACCGATATACGCACCTCGTTAGATAAGGATGAGCTATGTGTCCTAGCTCTACTTGATTTTTCTAAAGCGTTCGACTTGGTAGGCTACTCTAAATTATTACCTAAGTTGTTCACTAACTTTCAATTTCATTCAACTGCAGTTTCCCTTATCGGCAGTTTTCTGTCTGGCAGGTTTCAGCGTGTAAGAATAGGGAACAGTTTTTCTGATGCCTTGCCTCTTACTCGTGGTGTGCCTCAAGGATCTATTTTGGGCCCTTTGCTTTTCAGCATGTATATTAATGATCTTCCTGATGTTATTGAGGATTGTAAAATTCACATATATGCTGATGATGCGCAGTTATAAATTGGTCGTCCCATTGGTCTAATGGAGAATTGCATCGACCGTTTAAATTCTGACTTGACGAATGTCTCCAGTTGGGCGACTAATAATGGTTTACAACTGAACCCCCAAAAATGCCAATGCATTCCATTTTATCGACGACCAATTGAAGTTTCTGATTTACCGCCTATATTTCTGGATAATCAAGTGTTAGAATTTACTGATCGTGTGCGAAATCTAGGAGTTTTTCTCAACTCCCGGATGAAATGTTGTGATCAGATTAGTCATATTTTGGGAAAAATTTATGGTAGTCTTCGACGGTTGTGATTGTCTTCTGCAAGTTTACCTTTTAGCTTTCGTTCAATGCTAGTTAAGTCCCTGCTTCTACCCTACCTTATAGCCAGCTGTCTAATATTCTCGCACTTGGATTCTGTATGCTCAATGAAATTAACTGTTGCATTCAATAACTGTACGAGGTTTGTGTTTGGCCTAAGAATATTTGATCATGTTTCACCTTATAGTAGCCATCTGCTTGGTTGTCCCTTGATGGAATATTTAAGGCGTAGGCTTCTTGCATCCTTTCACAAAATTATACACTCCAAAAAGCCTCGGTACCTTTTTGACCAACTCGAATTTCTAAACTCTGGCAGACATTTCAGCTTATTGATACCCAGGTTTCAACATTCCATAATGGACGACTCTTACTTTGTTCGAGCTATTCGGGCCTGGAATAATTTACCAACTGATGCTGAGCATGTGAGCTCGACTGATAGGTTCTGGAGGTTGATGGCACAGAGTTACACTGCCACCACTTAAATTGTTTCCGTTCTAAATGAGGTGGTCCTGGCAATGATCGAGTATATAGTTTCTGTAATTTTAGTTTGTTGTTTGTTAATATTATATCTTTTTGTATTATATAAACCTTTATTTTTATTTTTTATTTTTTTATTTTTTATTTTTACCTATGTCTTATTTTACATCTTATTTATAGTATTTAGTTTAAGTTTTTAGTAAGCTATTTAGTCCAACGTTCTTTGTACTAAAAAGATGTGTAATCTTATTGTACGTTAAGCCTTTAATAATTCTAATCTAATCTAATCTTTGTATTTCAACTTGTGAAGGGTTACATCGACATGCATTTGATTCTTGAGAAAATTAATTTCAATTTACGATCTCGTTCCCATCGCCCAACTATGGATACTTTGAGCCTATGCCTATAATGTGTTGTACTTTCAATTTGAATTTCCATTCGATAGATTTTAATATTAACAAGACTCAATTAAAAAAAAATCTCCATAAGAGGACGCCATAGATTCGTTAGCTTTAATTGAAACAAATAGTCTGATTATATTTTTAACGAATTGCATTCAGCGCCATCTGTTAGAAGTATTCTCCTATCAGTGCCGACAATTATGTGTGTATTGGCGGCCTACCACTTGAATAGTTTGTTCTCTGTCGTTGATGGATATGTCGATACATCTCGTTATTTTATGGTCGAAAAACAATCATACTTTAAAAAATACAATCTTAGGTTAAGAACTTTAAAAATGTTCCTCGAATTGCATTTCAAATTATCTTTTCTCTCTGTCCGACGTAACGAATGTTGCGAATGATTTCTTCTAAAATATAAATACGTTGAAATACCGAAAGAATCGGACCTTCGATGCTCTTTTTCAAGCAAGCCTTGGTGTTTTATGACAATATGTTTTTTTGTTATTCAATTTTAAATTATGTATAAAACTCTACAAAGTTTTAAAGTACTTTCGAAACTATCCAATCCAATCCAATTCCATCCAATTTCGAAAATAATTTTCCCTTCTCACATAAATTGGATAAAGTTTTTGGTTGAGTATGAGGCTCAGAGGTTGTTTTGAATTATGGCATAAATGTAGCAAAAGTGCAAGTAAAGTAGCACACCACAAACCTAATTTTATGTGAATAAAACGGTTTCGTTGAGAGTTCATTTAAGTGGAGTGTGTGCACATTTAGTTGGTACATATTTATACGCAAAAACAACACCACAGCGTTATGTGCAACCATATTGAGTGTAATGCTGAGAATAAAGTGATTTAGGAACTACAGAGATATAAGGTAGTGCTCTTTACTAGCATTATTGGAAGTACATATGTAGACTTTTTGGGATAAAAGGGAAACTTAATGGGTGCAAAAGCAATTAACTCGAGCTTACCAATACTAATTGAATTGAGAAATGTAGGAAATATTATATCAAATATGGGAATGAGAAATTTTTATTTCCAAAATTTCGCATACACATTCAAATAATTTTTACGATTTTTTGGTCTTTCCTACAATGAAACTATTCAAAATAAGCAATGATTACGAATATAAGACTGATGATATTTCGCTTCTGATACCCAAGTGCTGCCCCTGTTCTTTATCTAAAACCTCTACGTAAACTATTTCACCTATCTTATACGATAGGAGTATTTCCTTCGGTATGGAACATTGCACATGTTCAACCAACATCCAAAAAAGGTGAGCCAAACAATCCCTGAAAGTATAGACCAATTACTCTTACTTCAATTCTTTCCAAGATTTTCGAAACACTCACTAACACTCAATTATTGAAATATCTAGAGACTTGTCATCCATAATGTCTCCATAATTTTGACGAATCTGAGATCATCGCATTAGATATGTCGAAGGACTTCGATAGAGTCCGGCATGCTGGTCTTTTAGCTTAACTTCAGGCATTAGGTCTAGTCCCTCTTTTCTTAAATTGGGTTGTAAGTTTTCTCTCCCGCCGTTCAATTCAAGTTATATTGGACAGAGTTACTTCTGACCATTTTATAATCCATGCCGGTATACCGCAAGGTTCTGTGTTATCTCCTACTCAGACTTCCAATGCTGGGTGGAGAAGATCTTACTCTCTCCAGTGAAGGAAAGTACTTTGGAATCATACTCGATTCCAAGCTATGCTGGAAGGTTAATTTAGAAGAACGCGTGAAGAAGGCTAGCATGGCCTTCGACACGTGCAAGATATTGGGGATTAAAACCCAAGGTGGTACGGTGCATGTACACAGCCATATTTTGGCCTATCCTCTTCTACGGCTCCACGGTCTGGTGGACGGCACTAATGAGGAAATGTAACTTGGAGGTGCTGTCAAAAATCCAGAGGGCTGCTTGTCTGGGAATAACTGCGCACCACGCCCACGGCAGCACTGGAGGTCATGCTTGACTTACTGCCGCTGGACCTCTATTGCAGATGTGTAGCGGCAATTAGTGCTGTCAGGCTGAGGGCAAGGGGTTGGTGGATGGAGAGGGGTCTTGGGCAGTCCAATATACTGCGGAAGATAGACTGTAGTAATTGCAGGGAAGAAACAGACTACCAAGTACCAATATTGACTTTTGGTGGGGGCGTCAATGCAATGATGCCCACCAGGAGTGACTGGGAAGGGAAAGAGTTGGTCGTAGCATCCGATCTTTCTATTTTTACGGATGGTTCCAAGACAAGTGCATGCACAAGGGCTGGAGTGTACTCCAGAGATCTACAGTGGCACAAGTTTTACAGACTGCCTGACAAATGCAGTGTTTTTCAGGCAGAGCTCGCAGGGATTTATCAGGCAGAAATATTGGTATCTATGTGCAGAGCGCCCTCACGGTATATATGCATACTGATAGCCAGGCACCCATCAAGGCGCTGGATGCTGTCCTGGTAAAATCAAAATTGGTGCAGTTATTCAAGACTAGCCTTTTTGAGGTATTGGCTACAAGGAACAAGGTGACCCACCTGGCTGGCCATAAGGATATTTCAGGCAACGAGATGGCTGATTAGTTAGCCAAAAAAGGCTCTGAATTGTATAGCTCAGCAGCGGTAGCTTTTGTGAGGTTCCCAATCGGAGCAATAAAAGAGGAAATCATCAGGGGCGCCTATCAAACGTCACGCCTCCGGTGGAACAACAGGGATACCTGCCGTATTGCGAGGCAATTGTGGCCTGCATATGATAGGAAAAGGACAAAGGAGCTGCTTAATGGCAGCAGAACAAACACCAGGAATCTAGTAGGGGTCCTTCCGGGTCACTGGGCCATAGCTGACCGTGCTAGAAGACTGAGGATAGCGGCGACCGATTTCTGCAGGAGCTGTAGGGACTCGGAGAAAATCGAATCCGTCCAACACGTGCTTTGCCAATGCCCCGCTCTGATGAATAAAAAAAGTAGGATACTGGGTGGCTACTTCTTTTCAAGTCTGGGGGAATTGCAAAACAAGGAGCTTAGATGCGTCCTGAGTTTTCTGAGAGCAGCAGGATGGATCTAGGTAAAGAGCCTTGGAGATATCCTGAGTTCCCTAAGGGAAACAGGATGGATCTGGGGCGGCTTGAAAAGGTTATTCCATGGGGCCTAGGGGCACAATGGACCCACTATAGGTCTAAGTGATGCAGGCTAGTTGTATTACGGCACCCATGTTACCTAACCTAACCTATTTCCTACTCTCTTCCTCATTTTTATTAATGATCTGTTAACTCTCACGTTCAATCCTATTCATAGTTTTGGAGACAGCACCCTTGATTTCGTGTACTCGTTCGACTCTATAGATGGTTACTGTGGGAGTGTCATAGTTGATAAACGAAGCCACATGTTTAGTTCACTAAACTAGGACTTTACAACAATATTCCCTTGGGGTAGAATATGGTCTTGTTTAATGCTTCCAAAACGCAATGCTGTCTGTTATCACTCAAACGTACTTCAATATCCACTCAACTCATTTCCGTTGATCGAGAAGATATTTCGTACTCGCCATCTCTAAACATTTTAGGCAATGAATAATCCAAAAATCTTAGTTGGTCCGATCAAATTTTTGGTACTGCAAAAATTGCGATCAAATGCCTCGGATTCTGGCAATGATGCAAGAAATATTTTACTCCATCAGACTTGGTGCAAATCTACAAGTCTCATATCAGGCCTATATTAGAATATAAAACCCATATTTGGGCAGGGGCTGATCGCACTGCATTGTCCGCGTTAGACAAAGTCCGAAATGAAGGCCTTCCGGCTTATCAGCGATGACATATCAATTGTAACTATTGATTCCCTATAGCATGGATGCCTATCTCTCTTTTATCGCCACTTCTATGGATATTCATAAGCAGAACAGTACGAATGCGGAATAGTTTGCCATCGTCCCCCCCCCCCCCCCCCCCCCCAGATATAAATATTCAAACGTAATGCGCACTGTCTTTCCTTGCCTCAACCCAATAATCCTCAATTCCCTACCTTTCTTTCTTTCACGCTGTGCGCGCCATCTTTTGACTTTATTGAATGGAGAAGTTAAGTTGATTGAATTCATTAACGAAATTGAAATAAATCTTGGTCTTTACGAGCAAATATTTTTGATGATTTACGCTTGAGCCTAAAATAATTAAAAACATACATTAAAGAATTAAAAAAATTGACAAAAACGACTTATAGAACGCGGAGTCCCCGTCATGTCTACATTAAATATTCACGAAGTAGAAGGAAATTTCATGTTATGGCAGGACACTTGACCTCTCCTTTGATGTTTGCTTGAGATTTGCTAAGCACAACTTTTGATGTCTAATTTGAAAATTGTAACTGCTATAGTCTCTCTTCGTCTGAGACTAGTTTCTTAATTGAATTTGTGTCCAAATTTCTTGTCGGCTAGTAAAACTAGATTTATAATTCACTTTTGATATAAAATATATTTTTTTTTCTGCTAGAATATATCGTAAAATCTTTCATTCCAAGTAAATAATAGCCTAGTCACATCTGGCTCTTATTCTCCTTTTGTTTGGACCAGAACCTGCTGTTGGAGTTGTTACTTCAATAATTGGTTCTCTCATCAAAGCTGATGTTTGTATGAAGAATCATCAACGATAGACAAACCTGAGAATTTGCAGGTGTACGAAACTGTTTCTTGATGGCACAAACAAGAAGTTCATTCACTGACCTTCTCTTGGAGCTTGGAAGAAAAATATTCAGAATTGTGGTTGATATCATTATTGGTCACAGCCCGGTTCAAGCCTATCTAACAAAGATGTTGAAAGCCCTGAGAGTTTTTCCTATCTGGAAGAAGAGCTTGAGACAATCGAACTTACCACATTTGGGAAGGTAAAGAACCATGCTAAAAATTACTGGAACAGCATTTCTTGGTATGAATGATAGTTCAGTTACCCTGACGTAACCATTCCATATAAAACCTATGCTATCTAGCACAAAATAAAGGCTTATCGAGAACTATCAGTTTTAGAGTAAAAGTTTATTTCATATCTTACGGAGGATATCTCTCAGGAGTTTTAGCTATTTATTTAGGAAAATTCTACTAAACTCAATAGTGTTCCGCAAAAAATTTTATACTACCCCAGATTTAAGTGAATAAAATTCGACGGATTTTCGATAAAATCCAAACAGGTAAGCATAGTAAAAACTATTACACCTGTTGTAATTATCTCTGAATCTCCTATGAGAAACGTATTAATTAATTATTCATAAAACGTGCGTTCGGCGCATGTGTGCGGTTATGTAATACAAGAGCACCTTTCACGTGTATCACATCGCCAACAAATTTTTTAACTGCTGAACATCTACTCGTAAAAGTAGACAGAAATGACAAAATTGATATTTCAAACAAGTAAAAAGTAACTCCTGTGGCAAGCTATTTTTTTTAAATGGTCAAAGACAAGTAGCCCCCCTCCCCCTCCCCGTCTCTCTTATAGTGGGTGATCTGTAAAAAAATATGATGATGTTCCATCAAAGATAAAAACTATGGCAATATGTCACATACCGCCCGACTAGACGGTTTTTTTCACTGTAAACTTATTAGCACCACTTTGCTTTGCTTCCTGCAACTTGTCAACCTTTTAAAAGTAGTGAGACAATGATGAATGAGACACGGATGAGGCACGTACCATACCAATTAGGCGTGTTGTTGATGCCAGGTGTAATGAGTTGCGTTGCGATAAAAGTCACACCAAACTTTGCTCCTCGAATGCTTCAATTAAAAGTGAATGGAGCTTGGACAGGTTTTAATTATCGCGCGATAATTTGTTGGATACCTACTCTGAACGTAATTTTCTGTATGAGAGAGATTAAATTCATCTAATTAAGTTGTGGTGTGTGTTCTACATTCTGACAACGTTATGGGATGAAGGGGGGTTGGTTGTTCTTGTTATTAGAAAAGTTTAGTTGGTTCAATCTTATCGTATTTGTCGTTAGTAGAAATAATTATGGTAAAAGGTTTAATTTGATCCGTGTGTCTTGAATAAGGAAAAAAAAAACATGAAGGACAGGATGAATTTATTCCTAATATCAGAGTAAACAAGACCAGGTTTCAGATATTGTCAATTGATAAAATTCCATCAATAAATTTTAGAGCCTGTTATGATGCTGATCGGAGAGGTACATTAAGTGTTTCTTTTTCACAGGAAGACTTCAATTCACCGTAGGCAAACTAACGTCAACAAAGAGCAAAAACTTATTGAATGGCAAAAAATCATTAGTTAAAGTGTCGATATATACGTTTTTATACTAGAAGAGCCTCAGGACGATACACAAAAGCTTTAAGTTCTCAGGTTAAGTCCTCAGAGTCAGCAATAATCACGTCGAATAGTGAAAGGAACTTTGACTTCTTTAAGTGCTATCAAAACAGAAGAATATGAGTTCGGTGAAAAATTAAAAATGTCGTACTAAAAACCTTAGCATCAGACAATTTTCCAGATAACCAGGTTTCAGTCCAAAAGACTCTATACGTCAATATAGCAAATATAGGCAGTAACAGGCGAGATAACTTAGTATACGAAGGTCTGTTACGTTGGCATAGTAGAGCAAGATTTTGTTGTCCAATATTTTTGGTTCGATTAAAGAATCACAGGGTGCAAAAAGTTTAAATTCACGAACAATAAATTTACTGGATAAAATGTTAAGAAAAAGGAATTTTTAAAAAAGTAGCGCAATTTTACTCAATGCAATAAGCTTTACGTGAACCACCAATGTAATTTTAAGTTATCATTTACAAGGCTATAGGAAAAATACATCATAAATGGACGTCTTGGAGGTCTGAAAGATATAACCTACGGTTATGTGGTGTGGTGGAAAGGAATGAGGCCATCCTCAAATATATACCCCGTGCAAATACAGATGAAGAAAAGGGCGTCAATCTGAGACTGCATCTCAATCAGAGCTAGACTCACACTAGAATAAGAGTTCCACACGAGTCCATCTTTAAATCGAAAATTCCATTTAGAGCAGAATGAGAGTCACTTTCTGTGCTTCATGGTTTTATCTACAAACGCAGGCGGCTCCAAATCTGAAGAAAACATCGAAGCAGGCGTTTTCTGCGAGAAACCTCATATGGAAATTTCTATATACCTTGAAAGCCATGTCACGGTTTTCCAGGCGGAAGTCAAGGCCATCCGTGAAGCGGGAAGGTATCTTTAACTCAGACACTGAGAATAAGGAGATTACCATCTGCTCGGACAGCCAAGCAAAACCCATTATAACCTCTAGACTGGTATTGCAGTGTAAAACCAGCCTGAATTCCTTCTCTTGGATTAACTGGATTAACGGGTATTCGTTCTTTGGGTGCCAGGTCACAACGATATCAGCGGAAACGAAAAAGCGGACGAAATCAAAGCTCCTTCACAATCGGGATTGCACCAAAATACCTTGTTTCTAATATTTCGTTTGGGCCGATCGCCAACACAGTCGTGTTTGGTTAGATGACCCTTCGGGTAGCAACTGTGAGGTAAACCTAACCCAAATCTAACGAATATTACTTTGAGACTTAACAAGCCAGCCCTGAGAACGCTGGTTTCAATTTTTACAGGGCATTCTTTTCTCAGCGGGGACTTGTTGATGATCCTATATGCAGGAGATGCGGAGAGGAATCCGAAACGATCACTCACTTTCTTTGTCACTATCCGGCTCTGTCAGGAAAGCGTTACAGATTCCTTGGCTCACATCTCCTGAACGAACTGCATGAAGCCGGTAAGGAGGGTTGGGTGCCTTTACTGAACTTTGTAAGGGGGGAGAAAGTAGTCTGTGAGGCGCAATGCTGAACAGGGTCAAAGCTGTATAAGAGGAAAGCATGCATACTTGATGGAAGAAATTTGTTGGTTTGTTGTTTAGGTGTTTAAGTTGTACTGAAGATCGCTTTGGCATATCCTCCTGGAAAATAGTGTGAGCACGTGGAACGGTATGAATGACGTTGAAGTCATTATATTTGGAATGATATGCACGCATTGTTGGGTACAGCCCACAAGGTGGATGCTATTTATAAGTACGCACATGCTTCTGCGAGAGAAAAATTGAGATTTTTGATTGTGTGGGCTAGGCAGATGGCCCATGATGCAATGAAGTTATGTGCTCATGTAAGTCAGAATAATAAAATCTCAGACATAGTAGTGAGAGGAGTGAGAGGAGAAAGACAGACATAGTTGATGAATAAGTTGATAAATGATGGAAATCAGGTATGTATGTTAGTAGTCCTTATATGGTTAGTCTGCATAGTCAGCTATAAATGGTGAATCTCGAAGCCTATCCAGACTGAATTGGGCATATTTTGACCTTCACGTGGTCCCCGCTGACAGCACCCATAAGGGTTGTATTACCTGTATAGGCCAAGTACAATACTTTTAGACGTTGCTAATAAGATCTAGGCCCAAACGGAGCTACCAGTACTGTTTAAAAAAGAATATCTTGCATGAAAGATTGAAACTGGGAGTATTCATGGTCCGTTGATCATGCTTTACGAAAGCTATACCAAATGGATGGCCCGACATTGGCTAACTTGGTACTACGTGGTTAGAGGAGCCCTGGATAACAAGGCTTTATCCACCTCAACTTGGGATGGCCCCTTTATGGGAGTATCGTAGTGGCTGTGGTGAAGGATGCCGTGACCCTAGATCGGCAGAGATTGGAAAGGTTTCGCTTCTACCAGTAAGTTGATGTCATGTCATGATGTCAAGAATGCCATGAGATTAAGCCATACTTGGCAGGTGCTCACGTAAAACCAAAAGGAACTATCTGAACTTTGTAAGAGTGTTCGGTTGAAACCTACGAGCAATTGCATATTAGTTTGGAGGGTGAACAATATGAGCATTGTTGTGTCCTACGTACTAGGGACCCCGCGTGCAGGCATAACCTCTTTTCAATCCGGAGTACTCGAGCTCAGTCTATCTCAACTGGAGTTGAAGGTGCCGGTATGCAGACGTCTACCTTGTAACTTAAAACGCTGGTACATAATACAGGAACTAGTAACTAAGCAAATTTTACTGATCTCACTAATGCCTTTAACAAAATTAGTTATAAAATTATTAACTCATCTGTGTTAGGTGTTTTCTATTGTTTATTTTTACTTGGTTTGATTTTATTATCTGATCATATACAAAACATTTACTCTATACATTCATATACATATAACACCTTTGGAGGAATGCTGCAAGGTAGCTATATTGATCCAGTGCTTTTCATAATTTTTATTATTAATATATTTATTATTTGCAGACTAAAGGAACATTTAGATAATAGAAATTGTTTGTACCTATCCATGAAAAAACAGCAATGAAAAGCTGCCATTTTTAATTTCCGCTCATTCCTACAAAATTGTTGAATGGCATCCGAACCTCAATTCAAAATTATTTAATTTTTTCACAAAAAAAAATCTGTCAAAATCTGCTTGTACATTAAATTCACATAGAGTTTCAGGTTCGATTTAAAAGCTTGGTAGATATGCGGGGAAATTAAAGATGGCTTCTTTTCTCCAACAATTCGTATGCTAAATTTTTCTCATCTGATCGTTCCTTTCATGGATTTTCTGCTGATGTGAAAATTTTCCATAATATTTCTTCTTGTGAACATGATCATGTTTTTTGTTTTTTTTTTTATCTTGAGATATGAGATTGATTGAAGAAACTTTTGTAGTTGGACATTTTTACATTAACAAGGAAAATCATCTATTTTTATGTTTTCTTTAAAGATGCTATCTACTACAAGAAATTTGACTGACGACCCATTTAATATAATGAAACTGTATATAATCTACTTTTTATGAGATAGGTAAATTTCGATTAATCTCAATTAAATGAGATTTCATCAACACAAAAGACCTAAATGAGTTCACGAAATCAAGGTTACTATGCCCCGCTATGAATATGAGATTGAAAGTGCATGAGACAATGGAATTCTTCTCAATTTTGGGCGGATATGTTTAGGAAATTAAAAAATAAAAAAATAAAATTCTTTTATACACCTGTTAAACAAAAAACTAGATATAAGAAAAGCAATTAACTGCCGTATCTAAATAAACAATAGAAAAGAATTTCAAATCAAATCTAACTGCCTTAAGTAATTTTTTCTCATCCGATAAATAAATTTCCAATTTCACGTGTTGTGTTTATACATAGTTTCCTTCTCTCAGAGTCATTGCAATTGAAATTAAAATTAAACTCAAACGCAAACTTGGCAAAACCAAGTTGAATTTTCAAAAAAGAAGTAAAAAAAAAACAAACAAAAAATCAAAGTCTGCCTGAAATTTCTTGGCTGGCACCGAAAATGCGAGAAGTTTTTTTCTACTCCTTTTACTACTTGTACAAAAGAAAGTTGTGCACTGCACATCACGAGATCTGAAGCAGCTAAAACAGAAGTAGGCACACAAAATACGTTTTTCACATCCTAAGAACAAACCGACAAAGCTTTGTAAATAAATATAGCGTGGGATGAGGATAAGTTGGTGAAAAAAATAAAATAAAAAGTAAAAATAAATATAAAAATAAAAAAAACTGGAAACAAACTGAAAACTATGGGGAAAGGAACTTTTGTATTTTACAGTGTGATTTTATCATGGCAGTTCGTACCAGTACCACTCTGTGTGTGCATGCAGCAACTCTCACTTTAACTATGGTAAAATAAATAAAAATAAAAATTTTAGTAAAAAGAAGAAATTGATAGTTAGAGAAAAAAAAATGTAGAAGTAAAATCACTTGATGGCGCAAGGCACTCTTCTTGATGAGGCTAATTATAACTCAAATTTAGGCCAAGCGATTTTAATTAGATGTCGCCGGATAAAAAAAAATGTTGGGAAGAGTGTGCCTTGCCTTTAGCATCTGATCCAATAGTGTTTGTCCTGAATCTTAGGATTTTCATAATATTTTCAAACCAAAACTGGAGTTTTCACTTACTTTCATTTTTGTTTTTGTATTCATTCAATTATTTTTGGTAGTTATAATGGTTATCCCCAAAAATTTGATCGACGACTCTCGTTTGAATCTTTTAATGTCTTGCGTGTGAATTGGACAGATGAAAATGTGCTTTGCGTTGATGTTTTTTGTTTTTTTTGTATTAATCAGAAATTATTACGAGAAGATTACAAAAATTTATTGTCCTATCTAAAATCAAAAAATATTTTTTTGGATTCATATAGTGGCTTTAAAAAATTTATATTAATTCTAAATTTGGCAATTATGCATAAGAAAGGGATAAGAAAGGAGTGCGCCAAAAAATACATAGAAGACAATTCATACTAACTCCCTGATTCTACATAAGAGAGACTTTTAAGAGATCTCTTAACCGACCATATCAGTGTAACCGGCCAAAAAATTTTCAATTTACGCGATTTTTTTGTCGGTTGGATAAGGGGTGGGGGGGGGGATCGGGATGATGTTTTTTTTACAAATAAGACCACTCTTTAGCAATACAAAAATATTTTTTTCATTAGCTTTTTATTTATTTTTACTTGTAGTTAATATTTATTTTAGAAAGTGAGTTAAAAAAATGGGGGCAATCGGTGTCCATGGTTGTGGCCGCAGTTTGCATCAAATTGATTATTAATCTGTAGGGAAGCCGCTATGTCCCTATGGAGTTTTTTTTTTTAAATTTGACAAAATGCCAACGGCTTGAGAAAAAAGTACGAAATTTAGCTCTGTTTTCCAATAATTTTTCGTGTGAAAAAATAGGAAGATTTAAAAACAAAAAAAAACTTCCATAGGGACATAAAGAATAAAGTAATGAAAATTCCCTCTGAGAGTTCACACCGTTTGTAAAAAGGGCATTTCGAAAAAAACGCGTTTTAAGTTTGAAAGAGGGTTTTTTTTTACATAAACTGTCTACTTACAATCAATCGGCCATCCCAGCTCCATTCAAAATCCATTCTGAATAACAACACGAAATTGACGAATTTGACCACTCTATTTCGGTTATAGAAGAGCAGGTAAGAACCCTAGAATAAGGAGATTTCCATCTGCTCGGACAATCAAGTGGCCGTTAAGGCCTTGTAAAAGGCCTTCACAACCTACAACCTAGTACTGGAGTGTAAGACGAATTCCCTCTCTCAATGTAACAGGGTAATCGTTCTTTGGGTGCCTGGTCACAGTGATGTTGACGGAAACGAAAAAGCAGACGAGCTTGCGCGTCTTGGTGCGGCTTCGGAGGTTCCACCCTCCACAATTGAGATCTCACCGGAACACCTTGTATCTAAAATTGCTACTTGGGCCGATTGTCAACACAGTTGTCTTTGGTTAGACGACCCTTCGGGTAGAGAACAATAAAGGAACTGTGGGGCAAACTTAACCCAGGTTTCACACAAAATTTGCTAGCACTGAGCAAGCCTACCCTGAGAATTTTGGTGTCTATTCTTACTGGACACTGTTCTCTCAGGGGTCACCTACATAGGTTAGGACTTGTTGATTATTAGTTATTTAGTGGATGCGGAGAGGAATCCGAAACGGTGACTCACTTCCTTTGTCATTGTCCGGCTTTCTCCAGAAAACGTTATAGATTCCTTGGCTCACATCTCCTGGATGAATTGCATGAGGCCGGTAGGGAGAGTTGGGCGACAATATTATGGTTCATAAGAGCGTCTGGCTGGGACCTATGATCATTTCTCGTGGGTTTTGGAGGATAAACAACGGGCCTTGCTGTGGCCGACGTTCCAGGTCCCCCCCCCCCCCCCCCTTGGGGAGAGGGTTCAACCTCTCTTCAATTAATCCATCCATAATCTATTTATAGTTGAAGGTCTAGTCGTAGGAGATATGTTTCTTCATTTGCGTCATACACTATGAAAGATTTATGATAATTAAAGAAGAAGTGGAAGAAAAAGGATTGAAATCAGTGGAAGAATCACGCTATCGTCATTATACTCGTACAGATGATGCTGTTTGTTGTTGTCGAGTACATTCAGGCAATTGATTGGCGATCTGTTTTTGAAGCTGTCGTAGAATCTAAAAGAATGTAGAAGAGTTCGACTTCTTCAAGTCTTATCACCTTTGAAAAATTTCTAGCTTATTGCTATTTTCAGAACACGCAGCAATTTTAATGGCTCTAAGTCATGCTTGAATTACCTCCAAAACTACAATGAGGCATTGGATTAGATCTATAATTATGTATTGGAGTATTTGTGGAACCAAAAAGTTTATGGAGAATGAATAAGCTGATCTACATGACAAGTTAAACTGGTATTGAAGATATGTCCAAAAAATTGGTTTTATTGGGATGTTTACATGTGACCTCCAAGAACAAGTATTTCACAGTATTTTTAGTCTATTTTCAAAACTAATGAATTTACAGAAAAATTGTTTTTTTCTAATATTATTAACTTTCGAAGACCCCCTCCACTCCAAATCGAAGCCAAGAACAGTTTTTCATAAAACAAATAGTTTTTGAGCAGAATTTTAGATGATAGTTTTTGTTACCGATTTGAATGAGTGAACACTTGTTGGACGCGGAATGATGATTTTTTTTTTTTTTAGAAAAATTCAATAATTTTCAAGTACCTACCTAATGAGGTCTAAAGAAAACCGGGGTACGACCTATAGCACATGTTTTCTTAGACCAGAAGTTAACGAACAATTTCCTAGCTTGTAGGTGCCAAAATCTCTCATCCACTACAGGTCTACATAGGTCGCAGCGGGAGCAGGATTCACGCTTTTATTGAAAATCTTTGCACGAAAAATAAACTCAAAAATAATCGTCTTTGTACCATGCTCAACACTCCAGCTCTACAGCTCTAGTCATTGTGTAGTATCTTGTCCCAGCACCTGTGAATTATATTTGCTCTTTCATCATCATTTTTTCACTCTCTCTCTCTTTCCCTCTCTCCCTCTCTATCTCTCTCTATCTCTCTATCTCTCTCTATCTCTCTATCTCTCTCTATCTCTCTCTCTATCTCTCTCTATCTCTCTCTCTCTATCTCTCTCTCTCTCTCTGTCTCTCTCTCTCTGCCTCTTTCTTTCTCGCTTTCTCTTTCTTTCTCGCTTTCTCTTTCTTTCTCGCTTTCTCGCTAATCTATCTCTACAATTTATTTTCACTTAACTTTATATTTTAAATTATGTTTTAATTTTTAATTTAATTTTTTTTATTTACAGTGCTACCGCAACGAAGATGACAATCATGGCACACGTGCACAAATTCAAGTAAGTGGGTTTATTTTTAATTGTCTAAAAGATGTCCTACAATTCTACAAACAAAAAGTGAAAACCTAAGAAAATTTTCGAACTCAATTCAATATGTTGCTCGAAAGAACACAAATTTTTTAAAAAGACACCTATGTAAATAGCAACATAAAACAAAGGAACTCTCTCTCTCTCAATTTTAATAATGCTCGACATGAACGTGCAAAAGTATGTCTATAACTCTTCTAGCCTTAACTCTCCATAAATTTGTCTAAAAAGTTAGAAATAAAGATGTATTCCCCCCATCCTTCAGTCCCGCAGCACCACTGCCTGGTGTGAAATGAAAAGTTCTTTCACTTTTTATCTTTTTCGAGATTTTTTTTATCGAATACGATAAAACGAAATATTTTCGCACTTAAAAATAATCGACGACATTTATTTATCTGCCTGCAAGTCACCATCCATTTTTCATTCACTTGCTTTCGGGATGGGACAGATACGTTTTCTTTTCTATACAAGGGAATGGGTCCTTTTTTCTGCTTTTGGTGTTTTTTGTTTTGTATTATAGGGATATGTTGTAGCTTTTAAGGTATGTGTGTATGAATGTGAACATTTTTCGACCGGCAATTGTGTTTATTTGATTCTTTACCAGCATTATATCGTCGTCTCGTCCCGGTTTTCCGTGAATAATGGTCTTGTTTCGGTGGCCATTTGTCAACCGGCATTAAGTGGCCCACTTCGATTTTCTTTATCCTCCTTAAGAAGGAAGTTGAAAAAAAAAATGAGCGCGCGTAGTACCAAATATCTTGGAAATTTTTCAATTGCAGATGGCAAATGGCCTTTTACTAGATATAAATTGAGCCCGTCTAGAACACAATAATAAAATCTTTTATTTATTTATATTTGATTTTTTCTTATGAATTCAATAGTCCAAAGTTAACTATATATTTTTATGCTGAGGAACGGTATAAATGCTTATCGTGGAATCGTGTATAAAAAGAAAATAACAGGATTTTCAAGTGAAAGCTTTTTTAGGTACCTAGCTACCTATTCTAATGGAAAAGGGACCTAAAGAGGTTAAAGTTGGTTAAGAAAAGGACAAAAGGTAAAGGACGTTGGCGTTGGAAAGGATATTTTCTTTATTAAAAAAAAAATATATAAAAGATAATGAATTTGATAAGGGGAGGGGGGGGGGGGGGAGGTTATGCTTGTTTAAGTTTTTGATTCTTTAAAAATATCTCGGTCGAAAACTTTAATTGTGACTTTTACATGAAGTCATCTTTGGAATAAAATTTAAAATGAGCTGATAAAAGTAGGTTATTCATTAGCTAGAATTACTTAACGGTTCATCTGATAGGTGGAACATTATTAGGAAACTCAGAAAGTAAAATAAATCTTATATAAAATATTGTAAATATTGTATGTTGCTCATAGTATCAAATGTATTACAATATAAAAGTAGAAATAAAACAAAAAGAAGTTACTACGAATCGATTGAGACAAGAGTCTGGGACGCCTTTGCTAAATTGATCCGACCGATTTTTGAATAGTAGGGGAGCCCGGAGAATAATAACGAACGATTTATCATTAGATATTTCTTCAATAATCCCTGAATCGATTTCTTGGAGCTTTGAATATACCAATATCAAGTAGGGTCAATCCAGTGGCGGTTCCAGGGGGGTCACGGGGTCATAACCCCCGCTAAATTTGAAGTAAAAAATATTTAATTCTATTTTTTTTTATATTTTTTTTATAATTTTTATAATTCAACTTATAACAAAAATTTTTATTCCAAAACTTAAAAAAATTAAAATTTATTTCAATGAATATTATTGTATGCATGTATAGGTTTTTCTCAGAATTTGAGTTTGGGACCCCAACTTTGGGTGATCCAAAATCCTCGAGAAATACTTCTCAAGCCACGAAAGAGGCTCCCTCATTACCAACCACATCAGAGCCCTAACTCCTAACATTCTAAAATATTTGCAGTGCTCTTATATAAAATCACTGACATGTATAACATGGACTGACTACGTCCATAGAAATACACTGCAGAAAGTGGGATCACTTCTATATAGCGCTCTCTTTCGGTCTAAGCGCCAAGTACCAACTGAGAGAGAGCTGAAGTGTTTTACCAAAGGCAATATATTAATAGACACTCAACAGAAATTCGAAAGGTTTCATTAAAATCACTTTTCAACTTCCCGCCAATAGTTTTCTCAATATTGGGACATTTTTAACACATAAAATTGTACCCGCATGAAATAGCTAATCGAGCAGTCCATATTATGCCAGTGGGTAACTGAGAAAAGTTTGGTTTGAATGACTTTTGCGAATTACACCCTGAACTGCTATTAAAAAATTACTTTTTGTAAAAAAAGTATACCAAAAAATGACACATCATTCACACCGCTTAATGCGATCCTTCTACCTCACTACAGTATACTGCGGTGGCTAAACTAAGCTCCGCTGGATGTTTTGTTTGCTCAATTGTAAGATGTAAGATGACCCCCCCCCCCTAATTTCAATGCTAGATCCGCCACTGGGTCAATCAGGGTCACAGTTATGTGATATAGATAATTTCCATTTAGTATTGTTATGAAGTACGCTGTTGACTTAAGTTCATTACTATGCCCCATTTCTTTTGTATTCATAGAATTAGAAAAAATATTGTTTTTACAAAATACCGATTTTTCGGGTTTTGAGGAACCAACTTCCGAAAAACTGATAAAATTCACAGTTTGCGAAATGCTAAACACACTAATTGTTGGAGTCATTTTCCTTGACGAAGAAATTTCTTCTAATATAAAATTATGTCTTCTGACTCCCATCTCCGTTAAGCCTACCAGAATATGAAAATTGAAAAATAATTATGCCCCGTAAAAAGCTCGTCATTATACCCCGTAAAAAGTTAATCATTTTGCCCCACCACACTTTAGTCTTTTTCCGACATGTTATGCAATATTTATGGTAAACCAATACGAAATCTATTAATATCCTGTCAAACTGCACACCATAAATATCTAGCTGATTACAAATAATATTTATTCGTCATTATTCCCCGGGCTCCCCCATTATACGAACAGTATCCGTTCAATTTGATCCGTAAAATCATAGGGAATACTTTGAATAAGGTGTAGAATATGTAACAACTGCGATTATATAAGAAATAAAATAGCAGCATGGTCGAAAAAAAAATCATGAAAGTGTAAGTACATTACAAAAAGCTCGGGTCAATATGACCCACGGTGACCAGAATAGATTAAGTAAAGGAAATATCAAGTAGACAAAAAGAAAATTTTGGTAAAAATAAACTTAAGTAAAGCCTAGACTCTGTCTGTAACTGATTCGAATTTCAGTAGGTATGCATTTTTTTAATTAAAAAACCATAAAAAAAAGAATATAAAAAAACAGTAAAAATATAAATTTACAAAAATTATAAATATGAGAGAATCACTTTCCAAGAACGGGCAGCTTTCGTTAGTTAATTTAGATTGATGAAGACGCAAAAATACTCACAAATGGAGCCACGAAAGAGAGCTAACCATTTTTTTGGCTATGATGGCAAATGCTTTGTTCGCCGCCATGCTGCTGGCTGGTCAAAAATTTATTTCTAAATACTCATTGAAAACATGATTATGGATGACGATCAGGAAATTGTTTTAAATACTAATTGCCAAAGGATAACATGCAACTAATTTCAACTAATCAGCATGAAAATGAGTCCAAAAAGGAATGGTTCATCGAAAATATAAATTCAATTTTATTTAAGTTTACCTCATGGGATTACTATTACAGGAAGAGTAAATATATTTATGTAAAAATTAAAAAAAAAAGACAAATTTCTCCTTGGTATTATTTGTCTGGAGTTGTTTTAAAGAGGATTGATTCATGATTTCATTGAAATTGTGTATAACGCTACTTTATTATAATCAAAACAGGTCAATTAAAAGAATTAGTTTTTTTTTTATAATCTTCTTTGGCATTGCTTCACAATATAAAAGATATAATGAGGATTTGGTAAGAATTCCTTTTTTAAAAAATTCTAAAATCAGGAATAAATCCTAAAGAAAAATTCCAGAAAATTCAAAAAGAGAACAAAAATCGAAATCATGACGATATCCTGTTTCGAAAAATTACTGATTCAACCAAATGTGAATTTTATTCTCCAAAAGGAACTTTAATTAAATTCTTTTTTTGACAGAAATTCACACTAAGAATTAACTCAACCTTGCTTAATTGTAAAATGGCAACCGAAAAATTTTTTGAGGCTAGCCCGTCCCTTTAACTTGAACACGAATTTGTTTGGAACACAGGTTCATGTCGCGTGGCAATTGAATCTATCAAAATTTGAACCAGAAATTTCCATGGAAAACCCGGAAAATCGGGCAAAATCATTTGAAAATTTGGTACGAATTTGATTAGTGATAAATCCGTTTCAGGAAAAATGCAGTTTTCCGATTTTTCCGAAAAAAAATGTCCGGAATTTTCCGACTTTTCCGGAAAACTTTCCAGTAAAAAAGTTTTCTAAATTATGCAGGATCAAGTTCCCTATCAACTGGCATCATTACTTTCTCTCCGATAATGGTGAAAACTTGCAGAAAAAATCGAGGAAAATTCATGTAAAACACTTCCGAAGTTTTTCCGACCAAGGAAGCGTTTGAGCGTTTTGCAACCTAAGACAAAGTTGTAGAGCGAAATGAGTTGCATAAAGTTGCTTTTGTGGAAAACTCCATGGACAACCCGGAAAAGCGGGAAAATCATCGGAAAAATTTTCATCGATATGATTAGTGATAAATCTGTTTCAGGAAAAAATGCAGAACTTTCCAATTTTTCTGGAAAATTTTCCGAAAATTTCCGGAATTTTCCGACTTCCGGACAAAAAAGTTTTATAAGCTATGCGGAATCATTTTTTTCCGTCCTACTGGAATTAATACTTTCTCTTCAACAATCATGAAAACTTGCATGAAAAATCGAGGAAAATTCATGTAAATTTTTAAAAAAATTTCATAGTAATAGGAAAAGTCTGTGGAAAACATGGAAAATCGGGAAAATGCAGTAAATCAGTGTCTTTTCAGCCGTCATAAAATTGTTTTAAAATATCTCCATGCAGCACGCAATAACAATTTAGTTAACGTGAAAAAGGCAGAAAATAAAATAAGTAAAAAAAGGAGTTTTCAAACAAAACTGAGGCCAAGCCGCATGAAAAAGTAGAAAATAAACTTTTCTTCACACACAGAGGTGGACTCAGATTTTATTCGCTGAATCACCGATATATTTCAGTATGATCAATCAGATCAGAGGTAATAAGTGATTTGATTCATGAAGAGAAAGAATATTCAAGAGAAATGTCCCAATCAAAAAATCTGAGTCCACCTCTGTGTGTAGAAAAATTTATTTTCTACTTTTTCATGTGGCTTGGCCTCAGTTTTGTTTGAAAACTCGTTTTTTACTTATTTTATTCACTCTTATTTTGCCCACATAGTAGAATTTCAAGTTCGTAACGGTGGACTCTATGGGAGGCAAAACAGTTCAAAAATCAATTTTATTGTTTAGAGACGACACAAAAAAAAAACCAAAAACAAAAATAAAAACTTTAGGAACTACATAAAAAAAACTTCACTTAATTCTTTACGGCACTCCATTAACAATATTGTTAAATCCGAAAAACATTATAACACAGGCACAAAATCCATTCCTTTAGTTTTATAATCCAAGACATAAACCCATGTAACACATCTAACGACATCTTTTGGTATAATTAAATTTAATTAAAGTTTTCTCGAGAACATAAAAACTTTAAGTTTGCAATAAAATTGTCAAATATAAGCTCTATACTTCTCCAAGATACCAAATATCTATCCATTGTCTAGAGATGAAGCTATTGTCCCAGAATACGTACACTTTGATTTTAGAATTTCATCTCTACAGAGAGTAAAATTTCCAGGTGACCGACCACAAAAGGTAATTAATCTGGTGACAATATCCAGGTGTGAATATTCTAATTTGTATGTAGGTATGACTTTGTGCAATAGAAAATGCACATTGAATCAAAGGTGAGGCAAGCCACAGTGTAAATATCATTAAAACCTCAAAAATTAATTTCATACCTATGTGCAATGAAAATTTTAGTCTCGTAAGTCTTAACCAAAGTCAATTTTAGAAGTCTCTTTATCATGCAGGTATATATCTACATACATACATATATATATAGGTAAGAGTGTATACCTTTGAATCATAGCCCATACTTAAAACCAACATTCTCAGGAGTCAATTTACATTCATAGAGTTAGAATTTTGTTTATGCAGGAAGGAGCACTGGCATATTTTGGTCAAAGATTTCATTTAGCAATGAACATTCTAAAGCACTTCTCTCAAATTCCTTTCATTTTGATAATCATAAACGTGATTCTATGGAAAATGTGCATAGAATTATGACTGTGTTATTTCTTTGTAGAAAATACAGTTATAAATTTATTATAAGAATCAAATGCTTATAAAATTCCACGTGGACTTGTATAAATTTATCATTAAAATTTAATTTTGGTAGGGGAGATCGGGGTTGATTGATCCAAATTTTGCATTTTGTCTAATAATTTTCGGAGAATTTAGATTTTTTTTTAATAGAAAAATTATATGAGATGAAAACAAACTTTTTTTTTTGTATAAAAATTACTTTTGGATGAAGACTTTCAGTTTACTTTAAGTTTCTTGCACGTCATCTCCTACATTTTTCAACTTCATTTGGAACTTCTAGAATTTATTTTTTTCCCACAATTTCTGCTACTGATGATGTGTTCTACTTAGATTTTGTCCACTGAGGGCGCTTCATAAGTAAGAGTAATATTTTCGCAGCCTATTTTCTCTCTTCAATTTTCTTTATTGCATTATGATGCAGTTTTTAATGGAAACTATAGTTACATTACAAACTTGAGCAAATGATACATTTTAAGTTGTCTCATATAGTTCTATCTACATTTCTGTGCTGTGATTAATGCCATGAAATTTTATAAAGTACGCAAATACAAATTTTGAAACGAAATAAAAAACTTTATGCGTTTCTACTCCATCTATTGTAAAATAGTAGAACTATAGAATCAAAATTTGCGTGAAAGTTGAGAAAAATAAAATTTTGTTTAATAAAATAAAATAAATATTAAAACTTACAGTCCCATTCTAATTAGGCTCAAGAGCCAACCACATATCATGATCTATTTTTGTTTTTGGCGAGAACTAAAAGTTGGGTATAAGCTCATTGCAAGTAATTTTTGGTTTATGTTCAGAATCCCGAAACAAGAACAATCTCGAATGAATTTAAAATATTTTGGATTCTACGGTAGGGTTTTAAAAGTTCACAGACAATTAGAACTGTTGAACTGAAGAAGAAGAAGAAATGAACAAGATGGAATTGTCCAGATCAGATAGAATAGTAACGACGATTGAGAAGATTCTGTGATATTCGAACCAATGACGTTAATAAGTTCGGAATTAGTAGAGCTAACAGCAGATTAATAATTCCAATTCAATAATGATCTGCTTAATACATATTTCGATTGATAGATTATAACACAAATAATAAGGATAGTCCGCATTTAAATAAAACTAAAAAAAAAAAATTGAGTCTGACAATCAAATGATTTTAAGTCGAATTGCCTCTTCAAGCTCATTGGTAATTTGACAATTACTTGTCATATCAACTCACTTGAGCACCGCCCCGCAATATTGGATGCCTTTCACTTCTTTATCGCTATATGCATGGCCAATGTTCCAATGAATTATCTAGTCTGATCCTTTGTATATTAATTTCTGCACGCAATACTCGCTCTTCAAACCACGCAGATCCTTTCATCCTTCAAAATACTTTTGGCCGTGTAGTAAAATTCCGTGATGCCTTCTTATCGCCAACTGTGCGAATGTGGAATAGTCTACCATCTTTCGTTTTTCCTCGAGCTTATTATCTGTGATAGAAACTTTCCTCATGTCTCCTAATTCTTTCCCCATCTCCTTCCTGCCATAAGTCTTTTGCGGCAGACTGAGTCTAACTTTGGAAATAATATGGTACTGTACATGAAATGAGGTACAATAAGAGTTCTTACTAATTTCATGCGCATCTCAGTTGAGAGAAATATCCATGAACCCATAACTGGAGCAAGGACCCATAATAAACTCTGCAAATAATATTGGTGATATGACTACAGCAGGAAAGTCTAGAATTCAGTTCAACTCCTATCTTTCTGACTGAGTTTTGATACGGTAAGATAACATTATTGAGTAAAACAGGAGGCATATCAGATGTTTCAAGAGCATTTCTATAGATGGGCATACAACACGACTTATTGGCATTTAAAATCAAGCCATTTTAAAGTGACCACTCAGATATGCGATACAAATCTTCATTTATACGAGCAGTGCAGTCCTCTTGTAACCCAATTGGTCTGCTGAAGTAAATCTGCACATCATCAGCATAGAGATGAATAGATACATCCTGGACAACATTGGGAAGATCATTTAAAAATAAACTAAATAAGAAGGGACCAAGAATTGAGCCGTGGGGAACACCACATTCAGTAGAGCGAAACTGCGATATTATATTACGCACTTTGACGGCTTGTTGTCTATGTGAAAGGAAGCTCACAATGAGGTTAACAGCAGATGAAGAAAAATTAAAATTGCTTGCAAGATTATAAAGATGGCGAGTATGGTCGACAGACTCAAATGCTTTAACTACAGTCGAGCAGAACAAGTATCGTTAGGAAATCCTGATCAAGGGCTTTAGTAATATCAGATGTTACTTTTAATAGAGCTGTTTCGCAACTGTGCATTTTACGGAACCCAGATTACCAAGGTGATAAGAACTTGTTCCGGTCAACAAACTTAACAGGTTGGTTATATATTATTTTCTCGAACACCTTACTGAAATAGCAGAGTATACTGATTGGTCGGTAGTCTTTCTCAGAAGAGGCGATAGATTTTTTAGGGATTGGGATAATAAGAGCTCTTTTCCAAATAGTAGGGAATTGCTATGTGGTAAGGCAAACATTAAAGATGTGTGCACTAATGTACTAACAATGAAGGGAGCAATTAACTTGATGAATTTAGGAGGGATTAAATCATAGCCGGTTACAGTGGATTTCACTGCCATTATGGATGAAAATACTTCAAAATGATCAATGCAGCGGAATGCGAACCCTTCATTGTGCCTTATAGTCAGTTCTTGATTTCGGCCCTGACCAGCAGACTGTTTAATCGGAGACATGTAGGTGAAATGTTCATTCAAGCAATCAGCGTCGATTTGAATCGTCTACAAATGTTATGAATAGAACAGCTGACTTTTGAAAATTTTTTCTGAAGAATAGCAATATGCTAACTACCATTCGCTTAGACCACATTTCAATGATTCATTTTCATCTAGTAGACCATAGCCAATTTAATATTCCTGGAATTAGTGATCATATGGCTTTTAATGGCTTCTTTTGCTATCCCTGCATTATCGTCCTCAACCGGTTGTGAGAGCATTGTTTACAGGGACTTCCAATCGATTGATCTTCGGAAATTGCATCTTGTGGCTGGTGACATTTTGTGGAGCTATATATATTCCACTACAGATGTCAATCACCAAATTGCTTGCTTCAATAATAGACTAAATTATCTCTTTGATTATTTTGTACCCATAAAATCACGTAGGACAAAGTCTAGTTCGCCGTGGTTCACGAGGGATATTCAAGCTCTGATGGCCGAACGAAACCATGCATATACTTGCTGGAGAAGGTTTGGAGGTGATTTTCTTCGGAAGAACTTTATTCTCCTGCGAAATAAAATCACCGCTGAAATTAGAAGGGCGAAAACTAATTACTGTAAGGAAAAGCTCAATCCTTCCTTACCATCTCGTGTACCTACTGTGGAAAAATATTAAAAGTATGAATTTAATAAAACGCCCCCAAAGTGAAAGTCATATTGATCTGGATGAACTGAATGATTATTTTAGTAATGCGGCGGGTAATTCCTGTATTCTCTCAAACTGATTACTATGAGGGTGATTTCGCTTTTAAAAATGTGACTGAATCTGAGTTTATACTCTCCATAAGATCTATTAAATCAAATGCTGTTGGTTTGGATAATCTTAACCATAAATTTTTAAAGATAATTCTTCCATTTTTTATTAAGCCGATTACTCATATATTCAATACAGCAATCACAACAGGTTGCTTTCCAAATATATGGAAGTTGGCAAAGGTTATACCCGTGAAGAAAAATTCCAAAGCTGACAGACCTTGTGACTATAGACCAATTAGTATCCTGCCTGTCTTATCCAAAGCTTTAGAAAGGCTTATTTTAAACCAAGTCACGAGTTACATCGAAGGTCACGGCCTTTTAAGCTGATATCAGTCGGGATTTCGCGCTAGACATAGTACAGTTACTGCATTGCTAAGCTTAGTTGAGGATATCAGGAATAATATTGAAGACAATCAGGCTACAGTCTTGTGCTTGCTCGATTTTACAAAGGCATTTGATTCCGTGAACTTTGATATCTTATGCAATAAACTTAGATCCCAATATAACTCCTCAAGCTCGCCGACCAAACTTATATGCTCCTATCTTTCTGATAGGAAGCAGATTGTAGCAACGGATAAGGTATGTTCGAATAGCAAAATTCTATTTTCCGGTGTGCCACAGGGGTCTATCTTGGGTCCTTTGTTGTTTTTTTTTTATATATAAACGATCTAACTGAGGTTACTTGTCAATCCTCTCTCAAATTATATGCTGATGATGACCAAATGTGCTTATCCTCTAACTTAATAAATCTCCATAGTAGCATAAACAAAGTTAATATGGATTTGGAAGCTATTGAATCTTGGGCTAGTTTGAACTGTCTTAAGCTGAATCCTTCAAAGTCGCAAGTTATTGTTAATTTTAAAAATCACGTTGATATGTCCCAACAACCTTGTGTTAAACTTAATGGTATATCCATTCCTTTTGCTGAAACAGCTCGCAACCTTGGTATAATTTTTGAAACTACATTAAACTGGAATAAACACACTGATACACAAGTAGGTAAAATATATGGTGGCTTAAAGGGTCTGTGGCGTTATGCATCCTATACCCCCAGAGAAACAAGGACTCCGTTGATAAAAGCTCTCCTGCTACCAATCATAACATATGGTTGTGAAGTTCTCAGCAATTTAAGTGGCAGATGTCGTGATAAAATAAATGTAGCATATAACTCCTGTGCTAGATACATTTACGACATCCGCCGACGGGATCATGTATCTAAGTTTTCCAGAGCTATCTTAGGTTGTACACTGAACAATTATATTAAATTTAAAATATGTTTCATGATATTTCGCATATAGTTAAGCGCATGTGCCCCAATTACCTATATATAGTAATGTAAAACTCCTTGCATACGCTCGCACAAAACTGCTGCTCATACCGAAACACAGATTCCATTTCAGTAGTCGTTCATTTTTTCGTCTATGGTGTTCAAATCTGGAATAATCTGCCCATTGAAATAAGATCTACGCAGTGCCGTAACAGCTTCAAGAGATTATCATTTCAACATTTCTCTAGCATGTAATTATTATTTTAGTTTCATTTTATATATTTTTTTTATTTTTATTTTTTTTTATTACTATTATTTGCCTTATGTTATTCAATGTAGTTTAATATTAATTTTCTAAATTTCTTCAATTCAAATATTTTCATTTCTTTAAATTTTCTATTATTTCATAATTCTAATTCTATGTATCCGACTTTGTCTCTTATCTCTAGCTACTACCTGTATTATTTTATCTCATCTTATTTGCTTTGTTTTTTTTTTTTTTTTGCAATTTCTATGTTCTTTTTATTACTGATTGCTACTCTATTTTATTGTTAATTTTAAATTTTTTTTTCATTTTTATTTATGTTATTATTTTTTTTTTCATTCTATACTTAACTTCTTCAAAATCGATGTCAATTATCCTGTATATTTAACTAGGAGTATGAGCAAATCAATGAGCATTGTTCTCACTTGTGCTCTTTAATATCAATAAATTTGAATTTGAATCTACTATGCGAATCGTAAATTAAATTACGAAATTTTAATCTCGGTCTATAGGTATACGGGAGTAGATAGATCGTTGATCATTTTTTATACAATTATTTTATAATTCCATGGAAAAAGAAAAAAAAATCGTACTCTAATAATAAAAAATAACAAAATTTTTTAAATTTTTTGACACATGTAAATGTAAAAACTAAACTTTTCTCATGTTCCACAGGGCTCTATTCGGATCCTTTTCACTTTTTATTTTAATTTAAAATTTTTCATAGGTACTATTTTATGTATAGTCTATGGAGCATATTCAAAATTTTGAAACTACTAATATATATCTATTAGTGGATACATACAACCAAAAACAGTTCGGTTGACCTTGGATGAATGATATAAATTTAATATCATACACGCATCTGGAATATCAGAAATCTTTTTACGCCAAATTATTTTTATTATGATTGATCGTTAGATAGAAGGTTTTCGTTGCATTTTCGAAAAGTATCTACTAACTCCATCTGTTGATGAACTAAACGAAATATTTAAATAATTCAAGCAGCAGATAAAGTCCTAAAGTGAATGATTGTATGATTCCAATTAAATCCATTCACTTTTGTTATTTTCTAAATTTTCTCGAATTATGTAAATTCTTAGTTGAAAGATTTCTCTTAAGTTGTACATGTTTATTAAAAATTTCAAAGGATAGCGGGTCAAGTTTTTTTTTTATCTAATTCTTCCTGCATATATCCAATTTGTAACCTTTAAAATTGAAGAACTCCCATCTTTTGTAATATGATTGACGTCGATAATTAAAAAAAAAAAAAATAAATAAAAATTTAACACAATGCGCATGATAAGCCCATGGCATTGGAATTCGATTATAATTTCACAAACAAAACTCTTGCAATTAGCCGATGATCTTCCGGGTGCAAAGAGAAAGTTTGAAGACACACCACAGTAGGTATATATTCGTCGTACCTACACAATTTTTATCTCTTGACAACAAATTAAAGGAGAAAAGCGCATTGCTGAGCAATAAATTTACATATATACATAAAATGTTATATATAGTACCTCTTTGCTTATACCTTTAGTTACCGCTTAATGATGAATTACTACACAAAAGGATTCTTGTGGTATGTACGCTTCCATTCGATTCGTAATAAAAGGCTGTGAGTAATCATTGCGCGCGAATTTCGTATTTATTTAAATAATCTAAAGAGTTTTGTGCTTGCAGGAAACAATAGTAGTTATCTTCCTGGTCGGAAATGGCCGTCTCAGCGCGGCGGCGGCGGCGTCTTAATGTAGCGTGTTTTATTGCAGTGTTGACAGAAATTCTTTGCAATCTTATACGGCATTTTCATCTCTTTACAACCGTGTATAACGTGAAACATTGAGTGATCGCCGAGGTCAAGGAGGAAGACATTAAACAGAGAAGAGACATAATTAATCGGTTGACTATCGTACAATGGCTTAATATGGAGAGATATCGCACGAATCACGATGTGAAATGCTAATTTTTAGTAAACATTATTATAATATCCGTCACCCGCTGCAAGAAATTCACTAATTGGGAGAACTTGACTTGGGTTTAAGATGATGCAGGTTTTAAAATAAACAAACAAAGGTAAATAATTAGGTAGAGGTAGGTAGATGGTAACGGCTAGGTCATTTCTGTTTGCATAACCGGTGCGATGTTAGATTGTAGCTGACTAATGCAGTTAAATTACCGCAGTTTTTTTTTTTTTTTGTATATAGTGAGAAGGTTTACCCAATTTAATATTCTCCCGGGGTGTTTGTGGGGTGTTAAAGTTTTTTTATACCTTAATTGGATTTAATTTCATTACTATTATTATTGTTGTTGTTGTTATTAGTAATAGTTACACGTTTAAGTTGTTGTTTATATTACATAAGACAGAGTAAGCTGGATACATGCATATGCTACACGGAAGCTAATAGACTTATTATCGTTGATATTTATCTTTTTAGATGTCTGAGTAATGTTACAGATAAAGGTGTCTTCTGGTGTAACTTTATTTTATAAATAGGTCATAAACATCTACATTAATGTTTTTTAAATTAAAAAGCCACAGTTCTGTCATAATATTGGACGTATAATTCTCCATGTACAAAGTTTACATGCCTCTATTACTTATTTTTAATTTCCCTAATCCAAATTCAGTCTCAAAGTAGAGTTTAGTTAAAATTAAACTCAAGATATTTTCGAATACGTACCTTTTTACCTTACCTGAATAGTTAAATGTTTACATTTTTAATTTTCGATATCATTTGAGAGAAGACAGTAGTCCTGCAAACTGCGTGAATAGTAGCGGTCTCAAGATAGACCCCTGTGGTTGTCCTTCAAATAAACTATTTCTTAATTTAACAATAGAATTGAGTTAATAGAATGACTAAAGATACTCAGTGATCAGTTAAAAAAAGTAAATAGAGTAATAGAGTCCATTAGTAATGACAGTATTTATTCAATAAGAATCCATGATAGAAAAAATTAAAAAAAAATCATATTAACAGTTATTTTTGGACGTTGCCAAATTGAAGGAAATGTTGATATTCCAGAGAGAGTTTATTTGACAGATGACTTCACCACACCCGTAAAACTTATGCTATAAAAACGTTTTCTCCAACACGACACCTGTATCAAAAGATTGGATAACTTAAATACGTAAAGAACCCACATTTTTTACCAATCCAATTGGTTAGTATGATTAGATCAGAAGTAATGTCTAGATTTTTACTAGAATTACTATAAGGTATGTAGTAGTAGTATGATTCCATTAGAATTATAAAATTTTCAATTGCAATTAGATTATGCGGTAATCGGTATTTGAATTTATAAATGTGATTACTTATTATAAGTATTTTGAAAAGGAATTGATAATATTTTTGCAATTAAATAATTAAAGGGAGCCAACCAAGAACGTAATTACTTTTATTTACACAAATTACTGTAAAAGTAATTGAAATATTATAATTACAATCAAAAATTATTTTAAATAAATAAAAGTAATCTTACTTTGAAATATATCAGAACTACAATTACATTTACTCACAGGATAGGTGTATACCCAAGTAACATTTCCCTTCTTTTTCAGGTCGAATTTACGTCTATTCGACGTAAATTAGGGCAGCGACTAATTGTGGTTAAGTTAAGATTACCTAATATTTACGTCCTATTTACGTAAGTGGAGAATGAATCGACGTCCTATCGACGTAAATATTAGGGAAATTAGGGAATATTTCCCTATAGGGCACAGGACTCATTTCCTTGATTTGGTAAATTTAACGTAAATTTCACGTCGAATTTACGTAAATTTTCCTTGATCTCGACCTATTTTTTACCTAGTTTAACTCGTGTTAAGGTGCGTGTTTTATAAGAATTGTGTGCATGTATATTTTCCTTAGTAGGTAATGTAAATATTATGAACAAGGCACATAACTCCAAATTGAAAAATTATGAGAAGTATAGAAATGGCCTTATTCAAATTTAATTCTCGCAGCTCCTAAGCGTTCAATTTAAAACTAGAAAAATTTTATTGATAAATATGGAAATAATTTTTCGAAAAACACCAACACGCTTTAAAAATATTGCATATTTAAAAAATAATAATTTTGAAAAAATTATTCTTTGGTTTCCGATTTAGAGCATTGAAATTAATTTAAATTTTCTTTAATCGTTCTGAAATTAAGAAAAATTCATTTATTTGGGTTTTTTTTGCAGTAACTATGAAAAAAATTAAATTAAGGTATTATGCAATTTTTCTATTCATTCCTTTAATATATGGCAGCCATGTTTTGTTAAATAAATATGGCGCATATTACATTTCTCGACCTAAAAGTTAGTTCGACTTACAATTTTTTCTTATACGACGAATTTCCTGGATGGCTACACAAAATAACCAAATTTTTCGACTTTGAAGACAAAAATCCATGTATAGGTAATTTTGTGTTCAAAGGTTATGATAATTTTTTTCTATAAATAAATTTCAACTTAAAATAAGCATTTCGCCCTAAATTATGGAATTTCGCCTTAAATAGGTAAAAGAATTGAATTGATTTATTTACATCTAAAAAATAGTAAACCATGTGATTAGCATCATCATTTGGATACAAGATTTGTTAAAAAGCAGGTGAATACAAACGCAGTTGAATTTGCGTATATTCCGCATGGTTGGGAAGCAAATAATTACGTGTACCTATTGGCCTAAGTCAAGTGTAGTATCTTTAAAAAAAGATGCAAATGGTATTCCAGAGCCTGACTAATTTCGATATAAATGTGTCGTAAATAGCAGCAACATTTGTAATCTTGATGAAATGATTCAATGGGAGGAGCAATTCAATAATTCCAGAGATAATGAAGCCAAACAAAAGTAAATTAACTTTAATTTTTGGTTGTAGTATTACGTAATTACAACTTTTAGGGATTTCGCCAAACGTAGCCATTTAGTCCAATTTACCTTGAGGTTAACTTTTTTGGTTATACGGACTTTGAGGGCGAACACAATCGAATAGGGAATTATTTAGGGAATATTTACGTTATTTTGCCTTGAACTTGGGAATAGATCTAACTACAAAGTCCATACATTTCCTTCAAGTTGACCACAAAGTTAAGTAAAATTTAGGTAAAAAGTAAGGAAATTTGCCTCATATTTATGAAGTTTGCATTATTTATTTTCTTATTTCTCGTAATTGTTACGAGGTAAATTAAAAAATAATTATTACGTAATTTTTCCCTAAAAATTAACTACAAAGTCAAGATTACTTTGAGGACCTAATTTAAGAAATTATTAAGTAAAATTTCCTTCCTAATTAACCTTAAAGGAGAGTGGCCTTTGAGGTTAAATTCTTAAGTCTAATTTACGTAATTTTAACCAAAATAGGTTGATCGGTCCTCAAAGATAGGAAATTCAACCTCCAATGTTACTTGGGTAGGCTAATTTTACATAGTTATATATATTTTGTTTTGTTACTTATTTCTTCATTTTACTTTCATCGAGACAAGACATATTTTTCGAATACATCGTTAAAAATTTTCTGTCTTGTGAACGTTTTCACTAGGCAATTTCACTAGATTTGATATACATAGTCAAGGGGTGTTAAATTATTCTATGATGAATAAATTCTATACCTTTAAGTAATAAAAAGTAATTACATTATCACATTTAATAATGATCAAAGTAATTATCAATTCCTTTTCAAAATCATCAGTAATCATATTTGAAGTTTTAATTGATTTAAATAGAAAACTTATTGTATTGCCATAAGTAAGGTAAGATGGCGTTACTAAGCACAAAATAAGTTTTATAAATGGTATAAGTATCCGATTTGACAGTAGATAAGTACTAATGAAAAATATCCCTTTATTCATCCTACAAACTAATTGCAATTTACGATTAACAATAACAAGACTCCAGTTGTAATTTGACCATAGATAATTTGATTTATGATGGATTCTAGACCTTCCCATTATCCCATCGAAATCTTGTTATGCATTTTGTGTTTTGTCTTGTATTGTGTATGTGTGTGTTCGGTAAAAGATGAGAAGGAAAATAAAACAGTAAGAGGAAAATAAATCATTCAGCATAGCATTTTTAGGATTCTTTGTAATAGCAGTACGTCACTTAATGACAGCTCATTTTCAGTTTAAGCAGAGAGGCGTCAAGAACAGCATCAAGATTAATAGCAAAACTATCGAACTTCATCCTGATGATTTAGGAGAATTTTTGTTTTTCTTGCATAGTTTGGATACAGAGGTTGGGAAACATTATATCCCTTTTTTTTTGTATCCAGTTGTTATTGTAAGTGCCACTTTGTTAATATATGTTCATATATGCTAATAGATGGCAGCATGGGTATGATTTTATAATTTTTTATTTTTTATATGGAGAGTTAATTTTCAAATTGAGTTTGGTTTGAGTTTAATTGTTACTTGCACGTAAGAAATAATAAAGAAGTCCTCCAGCAAGTTTAGTTTAGATTAATTGTGGAATCAAATTTTCAGTCAATACCATTTATTATAGTTTTCCACCACGTTGTCACTTAAATCATTTAAAAAAATCCCGGAAAAATTTTTTCTTGTTTTCTTTTCTTCTATTTTTTTTTGTATATTTGTCTTTAAATATCGATACATCTACAATAAACTCTTACTACTGTGTAGGTTATTTTAGCAAACCTTAAGCTTAATTAAAAGTCGACAGAGGAAATGAAAGGTGCAATTAACCAGTTAACCAATAATTATCTCCTCAATCAAATCAGTGCAGTAGCCCCGTACTTCAGTTGGTTAGTAAAACTATTTGCTAGCAAATCAAACAAAGCACATAAAAGTTACATAATCCAACAGTAAAAATCAGTAAATGAAGGCACAAAATATAACCGCAGTCAGGTCTTCGTAGACAGGGAGTGAATAATTTACTGCACTCTTGCTAGCGATATTTATTGAATTTTTATAGTTTTAGCACTATAAAATAGCAGGAATCATTGTTTTCATATAGAAAGCTTAACTAATTAGTTAAACGTTTATGATTGGCATATAATCTTCAATTGACAAGCAAATTAAACAATTTCGTATTCATCCATATCATTTAAAAAAAAATTATTACAAAATCTCCTTAGGAGCAATGCAATCATCAAAGGGCGGACTGGTTCCTTTAATTTGTGAAAACACATAAAAACTGACTACATAACTGCGAATAATGGAAATTATAAAAAATTGAAGTTAAGTTTATGAAGAAATTGTTAAATTACACGCAACGTTTTTATACTGACTAAAAAATGTTAGCAAGTTTTCCAAGTGTATAGTTGGGCTGCTGAAACACGCTATAAAATTGTAATTGACTAACTTGTCGCATTTAGATTAAACGTAGTCATTCTATCTTCATCTGATGCTATTTTATGCGACAACTTCCAGTTCAGATCAAAATCGATCAATTGATTCGTATACGGTGACTACTTTGAAAGTAGTTTTCTTCTAAGAGATATTCAAGCCTTTCTATATGATGACGTCATTACTTCAAATGTCAAAGGCAAATACCTCCACGATTAGTATGTTTTTAAGATATTTTTTCTTTTGAATTTCAAATTAAAGCCTTGCCATAATTTTTATGTTCAGTTAAGTAAAATAGAATGTTATCAGTCCGTATAAACGCGGCCTTCTCATTATAAGTTAAGTTGATGCCGCTTAAAGACCTGGAGATTATTTTGAGTTTCATCTTTCTAAGAATGAGAGGAACGCTCAGGCAGCATGTTTTATCTACATTTTGGTTATTATAACGAGGTCATCCTTGCCTTAGTAATAATGGGCTATCCCACACGAGTATTACTGATGCAGTATGCATACTGGTTGAGTTGAGAAGAAGCAAAGAGATATCTCTACACTTTGGAGAGATATCCCTTTGCTTCTTCTCACCCCTTTCCCAGAAAACCTGTTTGCATACTGGTTTTCTAGGGAAGAGATGAGAAAAAGCAAAGAGATATCTCTACACTTTGGAGAGATATCTGTTTGGTTCTTCTCACCTCTTCCCCAGAAAACCTGTTTGCATATTGCATCGGGAATGGGATGGCCCAATCTCTTTGATTTGCTGTCATTGGGCCATCCCACACGAGTATTCTTGATGCAGTATGCATACCGGTTTTCTAGGGAAGAGGTGAGAAGAAGCAAGGAGATATCTCTACACTTTGGAGAGATATCTGTGTGCTCTTCTCACCCCTTTCCCAGAAAACCTGTTTACATACTGGTTTTCTAGGGAAGAGGTGAGAAGAAGCAAAAAGATATCTCTACGCTTTGGAGAGATATCTGTTTGCTTCTTCTCACCTCTTCCCCAGAAAACCTGTTTGCATACTGCATCAGGAATACTCGTGTGGGATGGCCCATTGCCTTTCCAATTGGTCTCATTCGTCACCATTCCTTTTACATTATCTTGTGAAACACTGCTCCTCCTTTCCTCCCATATAATGCTAAGGAAAAATACAATTTTTATTACTAGGATTAAATTAAGCTTGCGTATAGATTATTCTTCATATCTAATTTGTCGGTATAGCACCATAGCTCATATCATCCGATTTCCAGGCACTTCTACCTCCAATCGTCCGGCAGAAAATATGGCTCTCATCTTCCATTACTCAAATCTTGTCCTTGTAGAAAAGGCTCACCATATCCTTATCATTGATTCATTTTAATTCCGCACCGCCCGCAGGACGTTTTTATTTCAATTTTGAAAAACATATTCCTACAACTTTTTCAACAATGAAACTTAATCTGCTTCCATCATGAAATGATTCGTATCATTATCACTTATACAAGTGCAAATCAAATACAATAAAAAAACAAAAAAACAAAAACAATAAACTAAAACCAACACTTCTACAAGAATTAATTACACAAAACTGAAACCAGAAAATTCCTGCACTTCTCCACCATCAGAGAATTTCCCAATTTGATTGCGCTGACTTAGTTCTGTCTCTTAAATTAAGCAAAGTTGTCGTTCCCAGAGTACAACAACAACACACAGTCCGGACCGAGTGACATGAAAATATTTGCTTCAGCACTTAAGCGGTAAGTCTTAAGCTAAAATGTCCATAAAAGTAAATTAAACGCAAAAGGAAGTGTAAACTTCTGGTGCGGATAAAGCGTTCTCGAAACATCAAAGTTTTGTTGATTTTTACTACTGTCGGGATCACCCACAATACACACCCACACACACCCATATTCCTCTACCGCGGATGCTGTGAAAGTATAGTATCCACGTAGAACAGCACTTTCAGATGTTTTATGGAAGAGTAAAAGGACCGAAGAAAATTAAAACGATGAAAGACTAGCGTTTGATTCAATTGTTGCAAGGTAGAGGAGTGCGCTTCATTGCAATATACTACCCGAATGCTGTCCACATTGAAAGACACATTTTATGGACCACTAAAGATGAATCAGACCGACATCGTAAGTTGATGAAGAAAATTGTGAAAAAACGTGTAAGGAGCGACTCGTCAAAGATTTGCCGCCTTAATGCTGGTGCTGTTGAGAAAGTGCGATTTCAATTTTTTCCTTTCACTTTTTTGTGTTAGATTCTAGTTTTGTAAAACTCAGGACTCCTCTTTTGATTGTTCAGTCCATTGCAAATATTTTAAAGGCAATAATGGCTGATGCCCTTAGATTGGTGGTATTAGAGTTTTAGTTTTAGATTGATTCATATATTAACAGGTGCGATAAAGTTTCCATTAGGACTATAAAAGGCAAGCTTTATCATCGATAAGGAGGAATGGTAATTTTAAATTTATTTTGCCTATACTGCATTTTTATATAAATTCAATTGAAAGCTGACACTATATTAATGATTAACTGTAGTAACATAAAGGTGAAGCCTAGAAGACTTATACCTTCACAGTAAGTGTCCAATAATATATTTAACAATGGATGCTGTACAAAAGTTTCTTCATCAGTTCAAAGGGTCTACTAATATAAAATTAAACATCGTCATAATAAAAATGAATTTTTACGTCTTGGACAATAATAAAAAAAATAAAGGTCCCACAATAGAACCTTATGGAACTCCATGAAAGTTTTCAAAAAATCCAGCAATACCGGCCTCTACATAATCATATTCGAGAGGTAAACGAATATGATTTGAACCATTAGCAGGGTCATCTCACAGTTGTCATTTTTTTCTCAGCATCCTGGGAATGATTAGCTTCTACAGTACTTTAAAAAAGAAATCATCGTCTTAGGAAATACGAAGATAGTATAACCTTGCAGATGGGGAAATATTCAGCAACACTCTTACTCAATTGAAGATATTAACATCCATAGAGCCAGTGTCGAACAATGAAAGGAGTTCCAGTCCTCTTTAGACATGAAATTTATTTATTTATTTTGAGCTACTCAGTATGTAGGTCGCATTCAAATTTTGTCTATGAATTAACACCCCCCCCCCCAGATTAGCTGTTTAATCTTTATCAATAGACGCAAAATATCGCATACTTCACAATGAGAAATCCCTTCTAGATCAAATTTGGTGTCGGAAAAATTGGAAAAATTGGAAAATTAGGAATAATTGGAAAAATGCGGAAAAATTGGAAAAACATTCGGAAAAATTGAAAAAAAAAACGGGAATCAATTCGGGAAAATTGGAAATAAGTCGCAAGAGTTGAAAAAAAATTTAGAAATATTGCAGCAAATCGTAAAATTTGCAAAGCACACTCCACCATACGCACGCACACACACGCCTTTTGTGGAATTTTTACGAAAAATTGTAGCATTTAAAAAAAATCTTAAAAATAGCAAAAAAACACACACATACACACACACACACACACACACACACACACACACACACACACACACACACACACACACACACACACACACACACACACACACACACACACACCCACACACACACACACACACACACACACACACACACACACACACACACACACACACACACACACACACATACACACACACACACACACACACACACACACACACACACACACACACACACACACACACACACACACACACACACACACACACACACACACACACACACACACACACACACACACACACACACACACACACACACACACACACACACACACACACACACACACATGTAGGAAATTCTTGCGAATTTCTTTGCCAATTTTACGAAAAATTGTAGCATTTTAAGAAAAATCGCAGAAATAGCGAAAACCCACATACACAAACACATTTTTTGGCAATTCTTGCAAATTTATTTCCAATTTTTAAAATTATTTTCCGAACCTTTAGCAATCTAAACGATTTTTTTCAATCTCAACGACTCATTTTTCGAACTTTTTGCAATCTATCTTAACGATTTCTTTGCAGTTTTTACGATTTATGTTTTGAAGTTTTTACAAACTCAACGATTTTTTACAATATTCACGATTTTTTTACAACCTTAACGATTTATTTTTTGCACTTTTGCAACCTTAACAATTTTTTTAAAATTTTTACGATTTATTTTCAAATTTTTTGAGATCCTAACGATTTTTTTGCAATATTAAAAATTGTTTTACAATCCTAATGATTTATTTTTCAACCTTTTTGCAACTTTAAGGATTTTTTTTGGAATTTTTACGATTTCATTTTCGAACTTTTTCAATCTTAACGATATTTTTACAATCTTGACGATTTTTATACAATCCTAACGATGTATTTTTCGAACTTTTTGCAATCTTTCGATTTTTTTTGCAATCCTTACGATTTTTTTGGGAACCGTTTTGCAATCTTAACGATTTTTTACAACATTTATTTTTCAATATTAAAATTTTTTTACAATCTTAATGATTTCTTTTCGTACTTTTTGCAACCTTAACGTTTTTTTTCACAATTTTTCATCTCAGTAATATCTTCGCTGTTGAAATTATGAAAACAACAGAGAATTACAGTAAACAATTTGCAAGCATCCTGGAAGTTTAAATTATGTGGACAATATGTGCCTATACTTTCTCACTGATGCATCCACAGTAAATGGAATTCTTGTAGAATCTATAATGAATTCAACACAAGCATTTCGGATATTCTAAAAATCAAGGTTTATAATGCGAAATTTTTTAACCTGTAACCTCTCAAACTCAACAAATTCAATGTACAAAGTGCAGATTTAAAGCTTAAATCACCGCAACTTCTCTTGAAAACACAGAATTTCTAGGAGTTGAAATAATTTCACCTGCAATACCACATTCTCAGTATCAGACCTGTAAAATTCCAAGTACAAGTACCAGTACAGTACCAGGACTTGAAATATTTTAAGTACAAGTCCCGGTACTGGTACTGATATTAGTACTTAAGTACTTTACAGGTCTGCTCACTATGCTACTAATACATTACCTGTTTACTTACTACTTCAATACGCGCACGTACAAAGGAAGTGGACCGTCAACAAATTATCTTTTGTGGTTGCGAAGAGATGGCAATTCATATTTTATTATTGGCGTTATTACATTAAAATGAGGATGGTCATTGACAATCCGCCCTTCCTGAAACAAATATGTGACTGGGTTTGCTCAGTTTTTATCAGGTGGAGAATGTGTGCATTCTTAGATCTTATATAGTTCATTTTGGCTTAAAAAACAATAAAAAAAAATATCTTACTGGTACCAACCTTAAGCTAGTGATTTGCACACCTAAAAAGTATGAATAACGCGACTTGCAGCTCAATGCATGGCATGCGTGTGAATAAAATTAAAAAAAAAAGATGGATTTCTCGACTGATAAACTAGAAAAACAAAATTAATCTTCGTTCTTAACAGCTAGTGTTAGTGACATCATAACTCTTAGAGTTGCATGCCTGTCTAAAATTCGTTTACTTAGCAGCTTGATATTTGAGATAAGTAACCATACGCACTAAAATTATTTACATCATCAGTCAACCTTTACGGAAATTATTATGACAACAGAATGACTTAACTCTCTTATACTAAAGCTAAACTTTGTTAGTTGTGACGAACTGAGCTATTATAGCTAGACAAAGATGCCAATAAATTAACCGTTAACTTGGTTATCTATAAAATTATCTCTTATACACTTAATCTTAGCTATATATGCGACACTTAATACAAGGCAAACAAAAATGGAAACTTGTATTGTTGTCCTTAAGTTCTTCCGCATTAAATGACGTTAATAATTCAATTTTTTTCTACTAAAAAATTTTAATTAAGTAAAGTACAAAAAACAAAAAAATAAAAATTCAAATAAAATTTTTCTGCTTTTAGCATTATTTTGTGTCTCAACAAAATCCAATTCCTGACCTTACCTGGTATAGTTAGTATGGCACCACTCACTCTGCGAACAAAACAAGCATTCCACCAATGAAGTCATCATAATTGAAATTTTGCTAGGTAAATTCATTGCCGCAGATATTTTTATTTAAAATTTCGTTCGTGCGTTACACACACACACACACACACACACACATACGTTTTTTGCATTATCAAAAGAAGTTTTTATATGCATCACGAACTTTCAATACAAATTAGGTTTTCAAAAAAATTCAATTACATAATCCAACTCACATCGTTTTGTTATTTCGCAGACACTTCTCAAATTTGCTAATTTGATTCCTCATTAGTTCCGGTTGGAGGATAATTGGCAGTTGGCGTTTTTTATTTTTTTTTGCAATTTCGAATAATTTTGTTTTTTGTGTGTGTATAAATTCATAGTGCAATAGTTCACGGCATAGAATAGTAGCAGTAGCATTTCCTGGATAATTAGATTATTTCTTCTATTAGGCGCGTAATGAAAATTTCTGTTGATATTTAATTGAATAAAAAAATAAAAAAAAAATACAAATTGGTTTAATAGCTAATATTTAGTATTGAATTTGATTTTCATTGTTATTTAAGTCATGTACAGGGTGATTTTGAATTAATTTTGCACTAATGATAATGATAGCATGCGGTACGAGAGATGTGAAGTGGAACAACAAATTGTATTAGAGAAAGAGGAGCTTTTTCTTCATATTTTATATGAATCACCCTTTAGCTCATGAAGGATAGGCAATTGTGCAAATGAACAATTTAAAAAAATTGTCTGGATATGGCTTAAAAAAGGTACAAAAAAATATACAGAGATGTAACTTCCATTAGGAAAGAAAAGGTGGAAATAGTGGAAATAAACTTAAGAATAGCTCAGTCTCTATCTGCAACGCGTTCCAGCATATTTGTTTTTAATTAGAAAAATTAACGCGCTCGAATCTTAGTTTTTTTTAGAGCGTATTCTAGACTAGAAATTCGAAAAAATCGATTTTTTTTGTTAACTATTCAAGAATATGCCTACAAGAGGATTTTTCAAATTTGTATCTTTATATTTAGTGTTCAGTGCATCCAGCTGCTAACAGTTGAATTCTAACTTCCAAACCATGTGGACGTATGGACTTTAAGGGGTAACGCCTCTGTAACGGCTAAAAAAAAAAAGGTTTTTTCACGAATTTTTTTCTCGCAAAATTAAAGGTGTTTGAAAAAAACCTTTTAAGGGTATTATCGGGCATACATTGAACTTTATTGATAAATTTTTGACAGCGATAAAAAAAACAAAATGGCGGCTCCACAGCCATCTTCCCAGGACATGTTTCGGAGCAAGTTTGACGCGCTTGGTGGCGACCTCCATTTTCAAAGGAAAAAAAAAAAGTTTCTCGCACGGGACCTTTTTCTTCTTCTTATTCTAGAGGGTTTAAACTATTTTTTAAGCCAATAAAAAAAAACGATTTTTCAAAAAATTTACAATGGTGTTACACCTTAAACGAGTTTTTCTCGAAACTGCCTTTTTCAAGACGATGCCCACGATTCCTCAAGTTCTACTGGACTGATTTACTCGAAATTTTTTTGAGAGTCTTCTTTGTAGACTTGTCTATGTCCGGAACTAGCCGCATCCCAAAATTTTAATTTTTACTATTTTTTAAAAATTCGAAAAAGTCAAAAAAGTGGTACAAAAATTGCTTTTTTTTTAGGCAGCGGCCATTTTGTGAAAATTTTTTTTTTTCAACTTTTCCCTAGTTCCGGACATAGCGACATTACTCTAGACTAATAATCTTTTTTATTTTTATTTTTTCGGATTGCTAGGCGGGTTGGAATCGTGGGCATGATCACGCTCCAATTTTTTGAGACCCCCCACTTCATCAGCTGCTAATTTTTTGTATTTTTAACTTTTTTAATTTTTTAATTTTTTAATTTTTTTCTGTATTCTTGCAATGTTAATAAATAACTCATAAAAAATGGATAGAAAAATATTGATTGCCTTTTTTTTACGGCACTTCAAAAATCACCTAAAATTCGGGCCTCTAGACTAGAATACCACCTTAAGAGGAGTTAGTACCAAGATTCACACATTTTTCAATGCGAATTTCTGGCAAACTATTTGTGGCAGAAAATGATTTATATCTTAAATTAAAGGCAACGAAGAAGTCTAGTAAATAACGTCGGCAAAAATAAAAAAAAAGTGTATTGGAATGCAGATAGCTCGGAAACTTGCAAAACATGGTAAAAACTGAAGTTTTTTAAATCAAATTCCTGTTAGTAGGTATTCCCATTTCTTTAGATTGTGACTATTTGGGAAGATAAAGCCTAGATCTAGCAAATAACGTCGAGTTTTTTTCATTTTTAGTGGCGCCTTTTTTAATTATTTGACTTGTAATAGTACTTGTTCTTTCTCCCGATATTTCACCAACGAGAAATTCAAATATTTCGTTGAAAGTTGTTGCAATACAAAGCAAAATAGTATATTTAAAAATTATGTCCACAAAAAATTTAGGAAAATTAATTCTCCTTAAAAATTTTCAATTTATATGAACTGCAATTATTCATTTTTCGTCTTAAATTGTATAATTTTATCGCCTGTTGGGTTTCTGTCTTTTACGCTAGATGTCTGTAATCTGGTCTATGGTCTAGGTCTAGGCTAATTTTATATGAATTTTCTCATATTCAGGACACAAACCTACGTATAGTAAATTTTATTGCCTGCAGGTTCGCTGGTATCTAAATTGAAACTTTTGCTGATTACTGACACCTCTTAACTCTTTCAGCGGTATCGCCGTACCTGTACGGCCAGCGTCTGGTGATCCAGATAGAGTGTCGCCATACATGTACGTACGTTCTGCCATGGTTCAGCCCATTTTGGCCGTTTTTTGTTTTTTTTTTTGTTTTTACATAATTCCATCAATGATGTTTGATGAATATCGGTGAAAAAAATTATGTATATTGTATATGAATATATATGTATATGTATATACGAGTATATCAAGCCATTCCACACGAAAACGATCAAAAATTGCTTGCTTTGGACTCAACCATCTCCAAATTGCATGAAACTTTAGGAATACCAAAATAGCTCACCCACATTTTTTTAGTTTCCCCTACTACCCCACATCCCCCTCCACTCCACCGCAAAGAGTTTCTTACTGTCACAAATTTTAAACACGCCGGACATTGCCTTTTCTATACTAAATATTAAATTTATACTATACTATACTATACTATACTAAATATTAAATTAAATTTATTTTCAAAAAATCATGTCTCAAGAACGGAGCAACCGATTGTTTTGATTCAAATGCCAAATAAAGCTTAGTGATTTATATTTTTTAAATGAAAAATGCAGCAGTACCGAACGAATTTTGTTTTGTTAATAATGGTATTTTTTTCAAAAAAATAGTATTGCTTGCTTACCCTTGGTTATGTCCACTGACGTATATAATATGGACTGCTTACTTTTCTATTCACGTGGCCACAATTGCTTGGTCAAAAAGAGTTCTTACGTTAGTGCCAACATTAAAAAAATGATTGGCGGGAAGGTGAAAATGTGAGTACGCAGCTCGAAAAGTGATTTTAATAAAATATTTAGAATTTCTTCTGCGTATCTAATGAATATATTATCTTTGGTAAAACAGTTTTTATCAGTAATAACCCTAAATGATTAATTTAAAATCATGTATTTCGACGAATCCACTAATTTATGTGTTGTTTTCAGTTCTCTGTCAGTTCGTACTTGGTGCTTAGACCGAAAGAGTCAGCAATATAGAAGTGAGCCCACTTTCTGCAGTGTATTTCTATGAATGTAGTCAGTCCATATTACATATGTCAGTGGTTATGTCATCAAGTCGAGATATCGTCGATTTTATATTCGAGCGAGACGTTACTGGTTTTTGTTCTACTTGCACAGTCTTCTTTGTATGTTATTATTTTGTCTAAGGTTCTGCCTTGACTCGTGAGTGCGGCACATTCTTTGACAGTTCTTTGCGTGCTTTAAAGCTCAACAAAAAAGGAATTGCGCTAGAGATTATGTTTGCTTTTCTACGAAGAGTTAGATATTTGTAGGTACTTAATAGACTCAGAAATACTTAAGTAAAAATCTTGGTACTTAAGTACAAATCTAAGTCGTAAGTACAAGTAAATAGAAGCAAGTACTTATGTTCAAGTACTAAGTAGGGCATTTCAAAAGTATTGAGTAATATGTCTTAAGTAACGAAAATGTACTTTAAATAGTACTTAAGACCTTTTTTACTTAAGTATTGCCCAACTCTGTTACGGTGTACCACAAGGATCAATTCTGAGACCAATGTTAATCAACTGGTATTGTGTTAATTTCTAGAGAGTCTTTTATATGTGTAGATGTGTTAGATTTACCGACTGTTATTTTTATACCCTAGATGAAATCTATAAGGTATACTACTTAAGTTTGTCATTGCGTTTGTAACGCTCAGACATAATGATGGTAGAGCAAAATGGATTGGACACCCACGCATAATATTAAAAGTTATTTTGATTTTTGCATGCCCGTCCGTCCGTGCGCACGATAACTCGAGAATGCGTATACTTAGAGATCTGAAATTTTGTACACGGACTTTAAAAAAAAAAGTAAAATTAAGTTCGAAAATGACACAAATCAGGCAACTTCTTCGTGGGGTTGCCATACAAAAATTTGGTTTTCCACTATATATTTGGACACTGCCTGAGAACACGTTAACAATGAAAGCTGAAATTTGGTACATGGTGTTTTCATGTTAATAGGAAATAAAATTTCAAAAATTGAATAAATCGGGCAATCCCTTTCTCGTGTTGCCATATATAAAAATTTAGGGTTTTTACAGATACTGTGAAAACCATCAGTCCTAGACATTTCTATTATACTAAAAATTTCTTCAGAATATGAAATCCTATAAAATTGGTTATAATAATTTTTTCTGTCCGAAGAGCCGTTCTAGAAATATATCCGAGAGACCACTGCAAAAATCAAAATTTTTCAAATGGGTGACCGTACGAAATTTCATAGGGGCTTTCATCTAGCTAGAGGGTATCATAAGAATTCCTCTAAGATCAATTCTAGCTTTTTTACTTGTTTTGTAGAATTTGTTAATAATATTAAAATCTTTGTTCACTAAACTGAACTGATTCATAAAACACTAACAACACTTGAATATGCTTCTCCTAATATAGTTCTTGCTTAAAAATCGAATTTTAATTTAATTTATCACGTATAGATGTCCCTTTTCTTTTTTTTATACTTTGTTTTAATTCGACGTATATTTTTTTTAAGCTGAAGATTTTCAAAGAATTAAAAAAAAAATGATTTCCAATTATCTTGAAACCAAGAGAACTGAGTCGCGCTTCTTTTGAAAGTTAAAATGAACCCAATTCAGGTGAATAAAATTTGTAATATCTAAAACCGCTGATGACGCTCTGTGGCTAGAGCAGAAAACGTTTCGGTAATGCCAATTAAGTAGCCTACACGGCAATAATGAAATATAGCATATTGTTTGTTCTTGACATTCAGATTAATCTTCAGGCATTCCAAATCTCTCATTTTATCCAGGGCTTAATTAATATAAGTATGTCTAGATCAAAGCGTGTAAAGGCTTTTAGATTCGATTTTTTTCCCAAAAGACAAAAATATTCTTTTATGCAGTAATTTAACTATGAAGGCGGTTACTCTTGACTAGTACCTACTTTCTGCAATATTTCCCTTCACTTTTACGTTATCATATATCTGAAATTATTTTTTACAGTAGGTAGAGGTACATATTGCTCAGCACATTTTTCCTAACCAATATTAAATAAAAATTGTTCCTTATCTACAGTAGTACAGCTATGCGGCTATATACTATTTTCATTAATTTCTTTTTTTAATCTCACTCTGAAGATGTACACGAAGATATCAGAAAGTGGTATATGAACCCAAAGAGTTGCAATCATCACACCCATCAACTTCATTATTCCTAGAGAAAATTTTTTCCGTTTAGCACACGACACACAAAGCAAACAATTTGTTGAGAGCAAAACGAAAAGAAAAAAAAATCTTTGATTTTAAGTAGAAGAGAGTGAGTCAAAGCAACAAAAGTATACTACAAAAGCGGGTTATATAACCCAACACAACTCTCTTCCATTCAGTTCAATATAGTAGCCCCCCTCACCCGTCCCGATGTTAGATTGAACTTCGACGTATCTTTGTATATGGAAGGATTTGCAATTTCTTCTATCTTTTGATGGTATCTGTTTTTTTTTTTTTTTATATAAAAGTTGACTTCAAATCATCACCCAAGATGGAAATAAGACGATGAAAAGGAAAAAATAAAAAAATAAATAAATTCTCGTGAAACAAATGAACTCCCCAACTCTTAACAAGATTCATGTCACGAAGTGTCAAATCGTGATGGTATGACACGATAAGCATTTTTTGAAGTGACTTTGCCTTGCCGACCACCACTATTAAGAGTTTTTCTATTTGTTCTATTTTTTTTTTTTATATTTTCGTCAAGTTTATTTTCCAGTAGCCAACCATCATGAGATAGATGTCTTATTACTGTCGGTTCAACCACATAAGTCATCCTAATGATGCTAGCTCTGGATATTGTTCGGGTTGTATTTGTTACAACATGGGATGATGAAGATCATGGAACCATTTGCCATTCATTCATTTTCTCACGATTATAATCCTTGGATAGAATTTTAAGATGTAAGTCGGCAGAAGGACATCAATTGTTCACCACACTTCTAGTATTGGTTGAAGGATTCTGTGGCTATGTAGCAAGGATTTCTTCTTATAGCTTTAAGTCTGGGGTTAAAATTTCTCTCTGATAAGACGACTATACCAGAATTGTGGCGAAGAAGGGAAACATTGAAATTCATCTTTATGTGGTATAGTCGTCATCACAGGCATGCTCAAGGCAATATAATTCGTATATAAATCGTCGTCGTCGTCGTTGTCCTCTTCCCTACTCCTTCCCACCACACAGCATTTCCCATAAACCTCAGGAGATATGCAAATTTGGGAAGTGAAGAAGTTCCCTTTGTCGAAGCAAAAGATTACGTCATAATTGTGGAAAATTACTGCTGCGATAAAGACGGAATTTGCAGAATTACTGATACTCAAGGAAAATTTATTCCTACCTGAGATTAGGAAATACTAGATCCGTTGTTAAGGAAAAAATGTGGAAAGTATATAGAAGAGGTGAAGCAAGACGAAAGATGAAAAATAAATTCGCTTCTCTATATATACATTATATACTTAGGTATATGTATAGCCTTAAGAGGATTTGAAACTAATTTTAATTTTAAGCCAGAGAAACATTCACTTAAACGGTTCTTTCCTCTGTCGAGGGGGGGGGGAGGATGGAGGAGAAGAAGGTAATCATCAATCTTTGCAAATCTAGGAAAAGTCTAATCAAGCTAAACTCAGCTGGAGTTGGTTATATGTTTTGAAATTTTAAATTCTCAGCTATGGTTATGATGTGAATGTACGGGAGACGTTTAATATGCCTTTGAAAAGTATTTATTAAAATTTTACAGCTTACAAAACTAACCACACATAACTTCTCTACAAAAATCATAGTACAAATCTCGCCTTTCGTCTGTTCTGGGCGGCGTTGAACACTATTCTATCAATTTTTAAGCCCTCTATGAGTATGGCACAAGAATTTCCAGAAAATTTTGCAATATAATCGCCCATACCGACCAATCTAACGACCAGTAAGCCGGGGCGGAATGGCGACGGACCACAAAGCGTTTTATTATATCGTTTACTATAAACCTACCTATATAGTTCGACTCTATACCATAAGTATAGACAAAGTTCAGATAACGTACACTATGTGTCGTGGTTTATGGGTGGGTGCTGCCGAACCAACTTGGACTCTCTGTTACAATGCCCCCAGACCCGTTGTAGTACTACAAAATCATATTATCCAACTCAGGGCGGTTGTTCAATTCGTGGTGGTGACCCATATACGTCACGTTCGGTTTGGCATCTAATGCTAAGCGAAAATTTACACATTTTTTTTTTTTTGTGATTTTTTTTTAAAAACCGTCTGAATATTGGTACGGCGGCGGCAGTAACGGCAGGCGATAGAAACTTCGTCGATAAATTATTATTTTCTGCCTCGTTGATTCTCTTTACAGATTTTGTAGTACCTACATATATATGTGAAATGGAGCAGTATCTAGCTGAAATGTGTGTAATGTGAACCGCTATCGTGTCATTTTACCTGGTATTAAAACTCACCGGCGCGACAATAGCTGCTGATTCTATTTATTACCTTTTTTCCATATGGTAGGCAGCTCTAGATATATTAAGGGGACATACCTAGATATATATGGATAAACTATAGCTAGACTAGACTAGGAATATTTCTAACTTGTTCAGAGTAGATTTAACTCTCTATTTCCGGAGCTTGTTGTATAGATACATATCGCTTTCAAGGTGTTTTTTGTTGTTCTATACATTTTTTTTTAACTACCATATCTAGTTAGGTAGGCTTGTAGGTAGTCAAATAGGTAAGTACTTACCTATGTATGTACGTACAATCATACTCAACTTGGTCACTACTTGGTCAGTTATACATAGTAAAATAGGAAGTGACAATCACTGAATTGTGACCGGCTCTGTAGCCGCCGAAATTACGAAATCTAAACCTTGAGCATTAGTTATGACCCGGATATTTTAGAATACTATATCTAACGCGCTCTGAAGATTTTTATCTCACGCTTTTTTCATTTTTGTTTTTTTTTCTATTATTATTATTTATATCAAATACACCGCTATCCGCCTTCATATCGTGGCGCATTAATGCACACAGAAAATTTCTGTTATTAAACAATAACAAAAATGATTTAATCTTTGTGAGTGAATATTTTGTCCAGGGCCAAGGGAATGTGGAGGAAAGTATACGTATGTATGTATGTATGTAGATTGTGCATATAAATTTATGCAAAAATAATTGCTATTGTCGCGATATATTTTTGGTAGATGAGCTGGATGCAAGTTTTTTTTTTTATCATTTTTATGACAATCTATATCCGGTAAATTTTGCGAAAGGATTGCTTAACCTTACAAAAAAAAAACAGATACTATCAGAAATTAGAGGGCGGATTTTCATAGTTAGATAAGAGAACGGTACGGATGTGAAATTTACTTTACAAAATAGATTTTTGTAGTTTTAATCGCTTTTACTAATTAGTCGCATAAAATATTAATTAGACTCATAACAAGCTATAAAATATTCGACCTTGCGAATAATCATAGTTTTAGCATGAAGCTTTATTATGGTTGTGCGGTTCAGTAACTTTAAGGAATATTTTTCTTTTATTATTTTTCTTCTTGGTAATCTATGTATGTATGTATGTATGTAGGTAGGTAGCTTACTGTTATAACTATTAATTTAAAACAAGCTAACAATAGTCACTATTATCACATAAACAGGAGATAGATTTAGTTTCTTATTGTGGCCTTCATCGTTCATGATTTTATTTAAATATACGACAAATAGGTAGTAAAATTTTAGTATCCATTTTCAAATTATCCGCAAAAGTGGTTGCAATCTATTTAAATAGAAAGTTTATCGAATTTATGGTTGTGATAGGTAATGTAATGCGGGTTAACATGGATCAGAATAAAAAAATGGAATTTCACTAAAATTGTATGCGGATTGAAAGAGGTGGGGGTTAAATTTGGGTATACTATTTCTGAAATCTACTAATCAGCACCTTTTCAACGAGCATACTTCTCTCATTAACTCAAAATTAATGAAGTATCTAAAAACTAATCATCTCTCATCAACGTTCGCCAATATGGCTTCCGAGCTGGACGCTCATCTGGAGACTTGCTGACCTTTCTTACGGAACGTTGGAACTGTAGTCTTGACAATTGTGGTGACTCTAAAATCGTGGCCCTAGATATTTCAAAGGGCTTTGATAGAGTCTGGCATCCAGCCCTTTTAGCAAAACTTAAAGCACTTGGTCTCTCTCTCATCCTCTTCTATTATGGATTGAAAGTTTCCTATCTAGTTGCCAAATATGTGTGTATTAGATAGCGTTACATCTGAACCGCATCCCATAAATGTCGATGTGCCTCAAGGCTCTGTTATCTGTCCAACTCTCTTTTTAATTTTCATTAATGATCTGCTTTCCCTTACTTTCAATCGCATCCATAGTTTCGCAGATGACAATACTCTTGATTTCGCTTACTCCTTTGACATTCTTGGGGACTCCAGGGGGAATACCGCATGTGTTAAACGAGGTTGCCTGATTAGATCATTGAATAACAATCTTGCCAATATCCTCGCTTGGGGCAAAGCGAATCGCGTCGAATTCAATGCTTCTAAGACCCAAAGCTGTCTCATCTCATTAAAACAAGATCATAACTTAACCACACCCATTTCTTTTGATAGAGCATTAATTTCTGATTCACCGTCACTAAGTATTCTTGGCATTAGTATTTCCAGTAAGTTAAACTCGACAGATCACATCTTCTCTGTTGCCAAGAAGCATCGAAATGTCTTGGATTTCTGAAAAGGTGTAAGAAATATTTCAGACCGTCCCGCCAAATCTATTGCTCCTCTACAAGTCTTACATTAGACCTAGAATGGTACACAACTCCCATATATGGGCCGGGGCTGGGTTCCACAGCCTTAGCTTCATTGGATATTGTCCAAAAGAGAGCCTTCAAGCTCATTGGCGATTTGGCAATAACTTGTCATATCGACTCAATCGAGCACCGCCGCAATGTTGGATGCCTTTCGCTCCTTTATCGCTACATGCGTGGTCAATGTTCTGATGAAATATCTAGTCTAATCCCTAGTAGAATAATTCATGCACGTAATACTCGCGCTGCAAACCGCGCACATCCTTAAACCTTCAAATTACTTTCGGCCGTACTGTAAAATTCCGTGATGCTTTTTTATCCCGAAAAGTCCGAATGTGGAACAGCTTACCATCTTCTGTTTTTCCTCCGGCATACAATCTGCGGAAGTTTAAGGGCGACATACATCGGCACCTCCGCCACTCTCCTCATATCCTTTAATCATTTCCCTATCTCCTTCCTGCCCTGCTGTGCTTTGCATCATAGGGTATTCCCTGAGCTTGGCTTAATAATGTATATATAAAAAAAAAGGATAAAAAAAAAACAATAAAAATAGTAAGGGCCTCTCTCCATCTCCTCTGATTTTTTGTAAAATAATGGAGTAGGTATTTAGCGTAAATTTTTATAATCTACTAATTAATTGGAGAGGGTAATGATTACGATAAAAATGATTTACCATCAACAACAACTTAAGCATGTTCTTCCTATGTTTCATTAAAATAAAAATATAAGAAATGGCGGGGGAAGGGGGGGGGGGGTATTTTTTTTACACATTTTTGGAATTTACTAATTAAAACCTTTCCAACGAATACCCACATACCTGCCTGAGTCAAGGCAAAAATGAAATTACTAACAAATTATACCCAATATCATCTATACCAAGAGATGATGTTGTTGTTGTTGATTGTTGATAATTCAATTTTGTTATCCTACCTCAGGCATGTGGGTACTCGTTGAAAAGGTATTGAGTAGTAGATGACAAAAATGGAGAAAAACAAATTTCACAGCCACCTCCGCTCCTGTCAAGTACTATATTATATTTAATTGAAATATAGGGGAAACCGTTTGTTATTGTTGTTGCTTTTGGTAAAACAAATTTTTGAATTGATTATGAGTAAAAATACGGCATTCCAAAGGACTAGAAAATTCTTGTTGCTTTAATTAATGTCAGCTTTTTTTTATAATATTAAGTAGGCTTTTTATACAAAGCAAATTTTATCTCAGACACTTCATTTTATAATTATCTTCAAGTTCCTTAAATTATTTCGTGGCAAATGGATTTAGATTAATTTAGCTGATAAAACCAATCCAGAACACATTAAACCTTTTGTGTTCTACAAACTGGAAGATATGGCGAAACATGGTCAAATCTGCGAAGTCCATAACCAAAGCGGATGCATTCGTTGAAAGCTTTTTCCATTTTACGGGCACAGAAACTATTCAGTTTTGGAAATATAACACTATCATAAGTGAAGTGGGGCAAAATTAAAGCTTTTATTAATCTGAGGCGATTTTTAGTAGGTAGGGTACTCGTTGAGAGCCAGAGACTCCGAAGCCCTGCTTAAACTTTTCTGATAATGCTCTGTTAACATAGTCGCAACACTTCATTTCGCTATTTAAAATAATACCAAGAGTAGTGACTTTATTTAGCATAGGCAGCGATACGTTGTTTAAGACTGCAGATGGTATATGAGAAGAACTCAATTTTTGATTGTAGAAATAAATACAGTGAGACTTGATAGGATTTAAAACTCCTCGACCAGACATTGATTCTGTTGAAATCACAGTTCATTCGATCAATGCAGTATTCTAAGAGCCCAATACTTTTATAAACAGACTGAAAAGCAAAGGACCCCATATAGAACTTTGAGGGACCCCACTTATTAGTGGCAGTGTAGTAGACAAAAAAAAACTTGCTATGTATTTTGTTTTTTATGGAAAGAAACTAAGATTCTTTGGATTGGAGTCATTAGATTGAATTCGTATTGGAATATGATTTTCATTAATCAAGAATATATTTTTGTTGTAAGCTTCTCGTCAAAGTAGTTATTTGGGGTTTATTCGTTATATAAAATTGTTACTTTACTAACGCGATTTATGATATTATTCGGTTTAGGCACAGATATTTTTCCATTTAGACATTGATACCATTACCATTTAGGTATTGATACTGTTTCATTCAGACATTGATTTAATACCATTCCATTCAGGCATTTATACTATTCCATTTGGACATTGATTTTATATGATTCCATTTAATCATTGATGCTATTCCATTTAGACATTAATACCATTCCATTTAAGTATCCCTCGAAACTCCTCGTATTCCATTTAGTGATTTATTGAGATCGGACTCACTACGATTGGTCAGATTTTTAAAAGAAGCTTCATTCATGTTGCGGTAGGAATTTTTATAACTTCAATAAACATATACGTAAAATAGGTAGAAGTTAGTGAGTTAGTCATACATATAGAAGAAGTTGAGGGGTTATAAAGGATTCCGGTCTACATGAGTGGCTATTATAGAAACCATCCCTCCTCTCAACTGCGTCCTTAAAATAAAATGGGTATTTTACAGAGCAGCAAGCAGGTTGTCTATTATTTTACTGGGACACAGTAGTGGGATTTTCTACGCCAATAGTCAGGTATTTACACTAGATATGGTCTCATAATACTCTACTCAGATTCTGCAGGCGTGCTCTGTGGTTTTATTCCAACACAAAGTACTTTCACAGTTGAAAGTGTCCGGTAATCAGAATATTCTTTTATTGTTTATGGTATATCGGTAAAAAAATCGAAGCCGGAAAAGATATGGTTATTAGCTGTGTTACGTTACTAACAGAACCATATTCAGACCCGTACTTTTCAAGAGAAAAATTTTTATTGTAGGGCAGATAAGATTATAAATAAACAAATAATTCTTTATTAAAAGAGCACAAGTAAGAACAAGCTTATTAATTTGCGTATGCAACCTATTCAAGTTGCCAAAAAATTCACAACCATAAGTTATATTTGGTAGTAATAGAGCCTTGACAAAACGAATCTTTGTATTCGTAAGAGTGCAGTATGCATGTCGCCATAAGCTCTTTAAACCACCATACATTTTTCCGACCTAAACATTTGTGTGCTTTTTCCAATTAAGAGATGTATCAAAATATACCCCGAGATGCTGAACTGAGTCAGCGAGTGGAATATGCACTGCATTAAGAGACATACAAGGCAGATGAGACGTATCGATGTGATTTTTACAAATAACTATAGATTGATACTGAGCAGGATTTAGAGTAAGATTATTCATTTTTGCCCAACTAGAAATAAGTTCCAAATCCATAATGGCTTTGATCACATTCAGATGCAGATCATCTATGCTTGTGGATAGGCACAACTGGACATCATCAGCATATAGTTTAAGGGAACACTGTCTAGGAACTTTAACCAGGTCATTTATGTAGAGACAAAATAGTAGAGGACCCAAAATTGACCCTTGCGGTACCCCAAAGTTTAATGTTTTATTCTGGGAACATTTCATTCCGTTTACAACCGCCTGCTGCCTGTCCGATAGATATGAGTGCATGAACTTTAGCGTGGGTCTTGAGATCTTGTATAATTTATCGAATCAAAAGCTTTACTGAAATCAAGCAAACATAGAATTATTGCCATATTATTATCTTTGTTATTCCCAATATCTTCAACTGAATTTAGCAAGGCTGAGACTGTACTGTGCTTGGGAAGAAATCCAGTTTGGGCAGAGCTTAAGAGTCCATATCCTTCAATATAATCTATAAGCTGGTCAAAAAGAAGCCTTCAAGAACTTTTGATAGAACAGGCAAAATACTAATAGGTCTATAGATAGATTTGCCTTAGGATGTTTTTTTCACAGTTATGATCTTCGCTAATTTCCATAGCGTTGGAAAACGTCCTGTTGTAATACTGAGATTAATATTGTCCAGATCGACAGCATTAGATTTGATTGATCTTAGATGCCAAATCACTTCCCGCTCGGTCACATTCACAAATGAAAAATCCCCTTTAGAGTATAATACAGGTACGAAATTATTAAATACAACACGCCTGCAGAACTGCAGAAATAGTCGTTTAGCTCATCCAAGTTTAGGTGAGTATCGAGCTTATCTATTTTGGTTATATTCATTGCTTTAATGTTCTTCCATAGCTCACGAGAGGGCATCGATGGGTCTATCTTTTTTTGACAATAGTTAGTTTTTCCCCTTCTAATTGTAGCAGTGACTTTATTTCTCAAGAAGGTATTGTTTTATATTTTTTATGAAATGGGATCTTCATGAGATTAGGACATTGTGGAGTCCATCTCCTTATTAACACATAACCTAGATTGAACCATATGTGTAGATCTTGAATCAACGACTGCAGTGGTGATTTTTAATTTTATATCTTTGTTTATATATAAAAGTATAAAAGCCTGACAGGCAGATAGTCGTCTCCTAGAATATTCTGCAAGTAATAATTTTCTAAAGTTTTCCATATTTAATTCACTCGTAATGCAACATAATCGACCATGTTTATCGCATTACATTTGAAAAAGAAAAAAGAAAAAAAGAAAATAGAAAAACAAAAGCCGTCACGAAGGTATACTTACAACTTGAAAACTTTAATGAGCCTCTCCCTCCATTTAACAAATACTAAATGATCCTTAAGGAGTCCACACAACATTTTACTTAATGTCAATTATTTAATAAAAAATTTAAAACAAAAGCCCTATTCTAACCAATCAACTAACCACCAGCAATTGACGTCCTTTAAAAATTTCAACCCAACCAAGAAAGACGACGCACTCGAACTTTTCTGTTTTATTTAATTCTTCTACAGAGACCTAGGGGATATTTGTGGTGGATTCATGTTACCGCGCGTATAGTAGACTTATGTAGAGGTAGTAATTACATGGACAATAAAATTTATAGTAGCCAAGTAGTAATTACATAGAGAGGTTGAACGAATGTCGAAGATCTGAGAAGCATTAAAAAGTAAATAAGGCTAATTGCATGTTGGTAGATGACCCTAATGCACCTCTTGGCAGAGGTCTCAATGTGGAGGATTGCCTTCCACGTCCAGTCAAGTCAAGTCAAGTCATCCGTCTATCTACGGAATTAAGTTGCAACATTTTCTTGGGACTTAACTTAACAAAATTCCCAGATTAACTGCATTAATATTGCGACGATAGATACACTTCAGTGCTTCTAGCCAGATGTTGTAGGTACTTTTGCTTGATGACGATGTGTTTTTTTTTTTTTTTTTTAGTTAAGCTTCAATGAGCATGAAATATGAACATTTAGAGAAGTCATAACCCTACGAGCCTCTAGGGCGATGTGTATAGAGTTGCATTACTTCAAGACAAATCGGATATTTTGTAATAAATTATTGTGGTAATGTGTTTGGTAATTGGAATTGCATTTTAAAGTTTGTGTTAAATTGAATTCATGTTTGTTTTAAAGTTTTTTTTATTTTTCAAATGGCCAATTGGATTTGTTTTTTTACAACTTGACAAAAAAGAAAGATGGAGATATCCTTAACGAAAATGTTTTAAATATGTTTGCGCGCATGGAGATCTCAAAGATGGCGGTATTACAATTATATATTTTTTTAGAATTTTAGATATATTCAGTGTAAATTTTTACACTTTATAGCAAAAATTTACAATTTGCCGAAGAGGTTTTGTTAAAATTTTGTGCGAAAGAATTATTTAAACAATACACGAGGAGATGCCTAATAATATTATAATTATTAAATTATAATTATGCAAAGTATTGGGCATATTACTACATGTAGCTGTATGTATATGTTCTCAGAAAATGGTCAGGCTAACATATCATATCAAAAGCTTCACTGTAAAAAGTACTCTAAAATTTCAATTTGATGAGCTGTAAATTTACACACTAAATACGTGTAATTAGAGCAATTTCAATATTTCAAAGTGTAATTCGCTTTATTATAAAATATTCAAAATTACTTTCACTCAAAATCAATTGTTTTATAAATACGGAGTAATTTTATATACCGAATATATATACAAAATTTTTAAAAGTAAAAGATCTATGCAAAGTTACAAGAGTGTAAATTTACATCGAACCGAATCTTATGCAGTGAATGATTGCAATGTATTGTTTCGATGGGTCCATTCATGGGGTAGACGTATAGAGTATATATATCAAAACAAATTTAATTGTAAATGTTTATAAAAGTGATAAAATCAACTAGTAGGGGAGACCGGGGACAAAAATAACAGCCCCCTTTTAACTCGTACGAACATAATTGAAAAGTTTTGTTCTACAGTTTAGATGCCTACGCTGGTCCTTTCTAACATCGGTTAGTTTTAGCCGAACATTCATATCAATTGCACGTCGCAGAGCTGACTTTGTATATTTGTGCCACTCGCATATAATTTTTTTCTAACTTTGTATTTTTATAGAAATTCATAGTTTATGTGTACCTGCTGGGGTAATTATTTGCCTGTGCTTTCATGAATACTGGTTTTCTAACTTCCTATATTTTATTTCCTGTATGGTTTTTAGGTAATGAATTATTTGTTTTTAAAACCATGACCGGGGACAAAATTAATACGAGACCTCGGGGTGTTTGAAAATGAGTCATTATAACAATCAAAAATATACAAAGCTATACTTTGAATTTTGTTTTGTTAGATCAACAATAATAGTGGATATTTAAGTTATTTTTGTAATGAGGGAGAGACTATTTCATTCTTGCTTTTTTTTATTTACAATAAAATTTGATTCTTGTTATTATTAAAATTATTTTTCACTTAATTTCCTTAAATCAAACACTAGGACTTTTGTCTTCACTACATGTCTCCGAAAAACCCTTATAGTTCTTAAACAGCTTTATTTGTGAAACTAAAAACTATGTCCATTTATGGTGGACTGAGTCAACTTTATTTAATTGTATCTGTATTAGGTACTTGACACCTGAGCCAAATGTAAAAAAATGATACTTTTGTTCCCGGTCTCCCCTATTTATATAATTTCCTTTATTTGTGTCTCAAATTTAAGTCAAATTTGCGGATATTGCTTACATAATAAAAATAGTGTAAGTTACACAATTGTGTACTTTTAATTACTATAATAGGAAACACCCCAAATGTCACGTAAAGTTGGCTGTCACTGAGAGAAGCTTTTCCGCGCTCGAACATTGGTGGCGCTAGTGGTCAAAACTAAAAAAATCGAAGATGGACGACCTAGATGACAGGTCAACCCTAACGACATTCCCCTAGATATAGGGAGAATTCGAACCTCGTACCATGATTAATACAAGATTTCGATTGTGAAATCAAATGAGCATAAGTTAAAGCAAAAGACTCCCATTAGTTTTAAATTCAACGATTTCAATTCTTCGAGAGATAATAGTTTCACAGACCCAAAATGTCCGATATTTATCTTACAATCCTAGATTTATTCAAAAGAGCAAATTATCTGCTTTGATGTCAGAGTGAAACTCCGAAAACGTATTTGTTTTTGCATTTTCACTATAAATACCCTCAAAAAACCAGAAACAAATAATGCTAATGACCTGCTGCAATTCCATCAAGGAAAATCTATGTAGTATATACCACCTCACCACAACAACACTTCATCCAGACACAACTATAATTTATTAATTGACATGCACTCGTTGCAGAACTGACCACCATAGAAATGAATTGCTCTTCGTAACCAATTGATTTTGCTGTGGTCACTTCCCCCATGATTAAGACGCCACAGATGAGCTGTGGATTATGTTACCCAAAGTTGTCCGTGCATTTTATATCCTATACAAGACTTACCGCACCTGAGGGGACGTGCAGAATTGAAGATTATCAGAGGTTTGGGTATACAATCAAGCATGACTCGGTCGAATCCAAGTTACCCAGATGTAAGAAAAAAACAAACAAAAAAAATGTTGGTACGAGTCCAGTAACTTTCATCAACAGCCGCAAAGAGCCATTACAAAATGAAACTTTGTTTCTCTTCCCAAAAAGGTGCTGCGCAACAAACAAAATTTTATCATTTCCTCAATTTTGCAGGAAGTTTTTCATTTTGCGAACTGATATTGCATTTCTGATATGTCCGGTTCGGAGGAGTCAGTCATGATATCACCAGCACATTTTTGGTTGATGATGACATAACCTGTATGAAAAAAAATGCCATAGGTGCATTTATATGATGTGATGCGGAATCAATAGTCGCCATCATCGCTAAAAAAAAATATAAGAAAAATACAAAACATGAAGAGATTTCATTATCAGTGACCGGGCAGCATTGTCTACATGAAAACGACGCGATGGTAAAGATTATGTTCATTTTCGTTGGTATTTTTCATGTTAACTTGTCAGATCTCCTCATGACTTTCTCGTTAGATTTGGTATTGGCTGACAGCCATATGATGGTGTACAATAAAAATAATAATAATTCATTTGTGTCAAGAATTTCTCTGAGGGTTTTATTTTTCTCTGAGCCGTTCATTCTCATGAGAAAGGAAATTGACAACACGACTTCTTGAGACAGTAACGATTATCGATTTCATTGACCTTCAGACGAAAAAAACTGGAGAAAATTTCCGAGTCGATTGAAACATATGTGAAAGTTTTTCGAAAATAATAAAAGTTTTTGATAAGAGATGTCAGCTAAAAGTTTCTGTTTCTTAGTTGAATGTAATATGAATCTGTTTCGTAACAATTTCGAAACTTCGTTACCAGAGTTTTAATATACTTTCAGTATTTTTGGTATTGCATTGCTTTGAAGCAAATATACAGTGACTCATACAGGAGTACCTACACCAAATTACATACATTCAAAATATTAAGTACCGCAATATTATCAGCCAATCAACTTTAGAATTTCTTTTTTTTTTGAAGTATATAATGAAAAATTTGCGAAATGCAATACGAGGTAAATGCTGTTGAAATATCTGAAGTCCATTGAATTACATCGATTCATTTTAAAACTATTTTTTTTTTAATCGGGTAAATATCCGCCTCACTTTTGTTTAAAAATGTTTGTTTCCTGATTCAATTGCAGCTCTATTCAGTACTGTAATTGTTTGTGGGTTATTAGTATAGATCTTGTCTTTAACATAACCTTAATTTAAAGGTATTAAAAAACCGTTTACAATTGGCTTCTCCGAGCAAAAAGATTACTCGACTGGGAAACTTTTGCGGCAATAAACACTTGTTTTTTCTGCTTGTGTTGCATGTAGCGCCATCTTTTGGAAATAAACGCTACTCATGTTCATAACATCAACTTAAGGTCAGAAAAAGTCAATAAATCTTGTGTAGTCCATTCACATTCGCTAAATTTATGATGACCGAAAGTCCGAACTTAACTAGATAGATGGCACAAGAACTAGATGTCGCATACAGTACCAAAAAAGTATACGTCATATCCTACTCAACGCTACTCAAATCTACTCAAATCTACTCAAGCCTATTCAACGCTACTCAAGGGTATTCAACGCTACTCAAGCGTATTCAACGCTACCCAAGGCTACTCAACGCTCCTCAAATCTACTCAAGGTTATTCAACGCTACTCAAAGCTATACAGCGCTACTCAACGCAATTCAATGCTACTCAACGCTACTTGAGTAGGGTTGAGTATTATGAAGAGCTTAACTCTCATAAAAAGAATTGAAGCTTCATACACAGACTTTATTTTTTATAAATAAAGTAATACTCTCATATGGCAAAAAAATTTATTCTTTTAAGAAAACTAAGTCATTTTCTTTTAATATGGAGGTTTTATAGTAGTAGTAGATTTTCACAAATACAGATAATTCACTTATGAATTATCCTAGAATCTTCCTGAATATTCCGTTCCTCGAATCCAAAGTTTACTAAGATAGCACTAACCTAAAGTTGTTTCCATTTCCAATAGATGTCGCTTGTATCACTTTGTGGCGCGTAACAATATATATTGACGATCTCCCAACATTAACCAACGGTTTAATCTCAACATTTGCGGACGATACTGCAATCTTTTCATCTTCAGAAAACACGCCAAATATAATTCGTAGCCTGCAAAATGGTCTAATTACAATAGCTGAATATTTCGATAAGTAGAAGATCAAACTCAACCGTAAAAAACGCAAGTAATTCTTTTTAAAAGGAAACGTAAACAATGCCTCACACGAGACCCTGACAGTGAATGCCGTTACTTTTCCTTGGACTGACAGCATTAAGTACCTAGGCATACATCTCGACAAAACTTTGACCTTTAAGAATAATACCTCTAAGGCAGTACATAAATCAACATATTAACGAAAATCCTCATAACTTCACATTTAACGATGATCATGCTGCAATGAGTTCCTATTTTCCATGAAGAGTTGTAAAAATACAGTTTCAAATGTAAAATTAACCCATTTGTGTGTGAATTTCAATTTTTGTTCGTAAATCTAGTGTTACCAGCTTTGTTTTTACATGCAAGTCTTGTAAAAATAACAAACACATACGAAACGGTAGAAAAATAAAGTTTTCATTAAATTTACAGCAATTTGCTGTAAAAAACTACTACTTTTAAAGCTGTAATCTCAGGCTATTTTTTACAGTATTTGTTCAAGAAGGAACTTTCTTTGGATTTTCCGGTATATAGCAAAAGCTAATTTTTTTTAAAATTTAAAATTTTTTTTAAAATTTAAAATTTTTTTTAAAATTTAAAATTTTTTTTTTTAATTTTTTTAATAAATTTTTCTTCTTCTATTTTTCTCAATTTTTGGTTTTTTTCATTTCTTCTTCTTTGTTCTATTTTTCATTTGTTTTTCAAGTCACTCAATTTCGCTATTTGGGACCTGTTGATGAGTCAAACCAAGACTTGAAACTTGAGACTGGGTTGTGTGATGAAATAACAAATTAAAAACATTTTTTAGCTTTTGCTATATACCGGAGAATCCAAAAAAAGTTCTTTTTGAACAAATATAAGTTTAACCCGCTAAAAAAATCCTATAGAGTAATCTCTATCTTTATTTTTTACAGAGTGTAGAAAAATTATGTGATAATCGGAGGCACCGTTTAGATCTTTTTAATCACATCAGAGGGATAGGTCTAAAAAAGAACTCGCGCTGTGTTCCATTAGACATAAAAAGAACACAACGAATTGACAAAATTAAAGGAAACTGAAAAAAAGCTAGCTATTTTTCGGCTTTCTTCAATCCCCGCTTCCTTGAAAAATCCAATAGAGTTAGCAAAGTATAAGCTCATCACTATCTATAGAATAAGATTCACACTGAACTTGAAATCTATTTTATGGAGAGAAAATAATGTAGAACTGTGATTAAAATCATTATTTCTGGAATATCTGTTATGGCTGAGATGATTGATTGGGGAGGCGTTTGTTCAGAATAGAAATTTTTTTGTTTGGTTCTTTGGAAAGAAACAACAAGAGGTGCCTTGGCCGTCCTTACTTGGTACTCTGTTTCTAACTGGCAAAATTTTTTAATCTATAATTTCTGGGTCGAGTATTTTAAAATTTTCGTACAAAATTTCTCATAACCAATTCCTACTACTACTACTACTACTAGCACATAGTATAGACTTTAAAAGTTTCCTAATCAAAATAATTACCTTTCACATTTTTCTTCTTCTTGTATTACTTCTTGTTACAATAAAAATATAATACAAAATACAAAGTTATGTCACAAGATCGAAAATCTAAACAATCATCTACCAATCGAATTTATAACACCCCGCAAAGCTTGTTACGCAAGCGCATTTACGACAAAAGACTGGACGCCTTAAATCTTTACCGAGTCCATCATAAGTATAGTAGTAGCTCCACACAATGATTAATCAGGCGCAGGAGTTTGAATTCCTATTACAAAACAAAAATTTGTCAAAGATTCACCGAATCACCATCGCCACAAATCTTCAAAATAAACTCACCAACTCACAAAAAAAAAATAAATAAAAAAAAATAAAGTGAGTGCGAAAATATTCACACGGCTTAATTCGGACCGTTGCACCGCGCGCCACTAGAGAGTGGCGAAAAAAAAAACTGAACAATGCTGGGAGGCGATAGTAAATGGAGCATTTGTGTTTACCCTGGGGAACCAGTTGAGAATGGATTGAAGCTGAATGAGATAAAGATACAAATCATCTTCATCATCATAATCATCATCAATGCGAATATGATGGACAGGCGGCCTACTAAGGACGTAAGAAAATTTGACGTCTCGAATGAGACAGTCCCGGAAATTGGATTTGATGTGAAATTAGCTCACTTTTTTTTTTTGCATAGTGCATAAATTTGCTGCTGATGTAACCTCATAGAGTCTCCGGATCTAATTGCAGTTGCTGATGTCTGGTATAGATCCAATTTTATCCTTCTTCTTTTTTGTTTGTTTTTTTGTTATCCTAAATTTAGTTGTTTGGTTTTGTTTTATTATATTTCACCTTTTTATTGATCATGTCCACCTACGATCAAGTGATCTTGTGGCAGCAATAATAATAAGATTTTTTTGAAAGGCAACAACAATAAATTGATGCACGACATGCGCTCGCGCACTAATTGCGAATAAGCTTTAGACCTATGCACAATAACAGCAACAACAACAACAACAACATGATAAGCTTCCAGTCACGATCAATCTTGATTAGGTCCAACAATGGACAAATTGCTTTGATTGATAGCGCGCCCCGTGCATTCACTTTCACGGTCCAGTAATTCAGTTTCGGTTGGGAAATGTTGCAATTATTTTGGGTAAAGAGAGTGTTCTTGAGCAACGGCACGGCATTCATGAAAAATAATAATTTGGACTGACATAAGTCATAGGATCCCATAGAAGTACCCCCTGAGTTGAGCCAATATTTTTGTTGGATTTTTTTCTTAATCTATTTTTTTATTATTTTTATTTTTATTTATTTTTATAACAAACTACTTAGATAGGAGATAGTTTGCTGTCACTTGTATATGTCACTTTTTTGTTTGTTTTTGTTTTTTTTCCTCGTAAACCGATTCAATTAAAACTTCCAATTATATCGCAACTCGTGATGTTGGAAGAAGCAAAAAGTATTTTCCTTGCATTTATAGCACATCCCGGGAGTAATTTCCAAGTCAATCTTGATAAAATTTTATGATTGCCATTAAAATTAGATCCAGATCCGTTACAGAGCATATAGCCATTATGTGGTTTATGTATGAAATTTGACCAGCTGTGCACCGGGCCTCCATATGGAGTACCTACCTCTACCAATTCAAGTAAAATTTTTATTTGCAAATATAATTCCGGTTGGCAGTTTGCAAAAGTAAATCTCTTAGTCGCGTTCGTGTTATCAGCAGCTTCAATCTGTTCATAGTGCTGTACCAGTGATGCCCCATAGAGGCGGCAATATATGGAGCAGTTTGTGAGTGCGCTTTCAACCTGTCTTGCAAGTTCAAGTTGATAAATTTGCTCTAAATTTTTGAAGTCACATCCTAATAAAAATAATGTTGTCCGTTTTGTTGGTCTTTTTTTTTTGTTACTTTTTATGTGTGCTTGAAACGATTACCTATATAAAAAAAAAAAAACTGGAATGTTTTAGGTACATTACAAATACATATACATATGTCTTCCAATTCCGAGTGCAGTTTGCATATATACATCTACCAAGTAAGATTCTCTGCTCGAAGCAATTAAGTTTTACTTTTTAATGTCGCTCACCTAGATCTCGAGGCGGCGGAGAAGGCAATTAGTACCGGAAGCTCACGTGAAGATTTTGTGATAAATCTTAATTGAGTTTGAACTTTGTATGGAAACTTATTTTATCTATATAAAATAGATGGATTGCATGCAAATTAGAGATATCTACGAGATATTGTTGCTTGTTGAATATTAATGTGGTGTTGAAAAGCAACCCAGCCCAGCCCGCAAGGTTTTAGATCACTGATTTTGCTCGTTTTTTTCGAAATCTGTTTATCATCATCATCGCTAGATATTTTCACTTATTACGAGTCTTATATTCTTGATTCATGGGACCATGGAATGAACATTTAACTGAGATATGATCATTGATTTTAGTATTTATTTATCTGAATAAAATTAAAATTAAAATTTTTTGTTTTTGTTTTTTTGTTTTATTTTCGGATAGTTTTATTCGTGAAGTGTTAGGTTAAGAAGTATTGGAAATTTTTTCGTTTTTATAATAGAGACTTCGTTTCTTTTTGTTCTTTTCCGTAAAACTTACAATCATCATCTATCTGATCCAGTCTGAAGTTTTGGATTTAAAACTCTTTTGTTTTAAAACTAATCGTTATTTTTGTAATTTTTTGTTAATTTTTTTTCTTACTGAACTGAAATTGAGAGCAGGCAAATTCTGAAGAAAATTTTTCAAAAAAATTCCAAACAATTTTTGCTGTTTATTGTAATTTTTCTGTTTTTTTACACTTTTTCTTAAAGCATGTCCAGTGAAAAATTTCGGTAGGCAATTTGTTTTTTCCTCTTTTTTTTGTGAATAAGTTTTTAAGTATTTTTCGCTTTCCCCACGTCCAAAATACGAGAATAGGGACTTGGTAGAGTACTTCTTTTTTAATATTACTAAGCCAATAATGAGAGTGACGGAGGTGCCGATGTATGTTGCCCTTAGACTTCCGCAGATTGTATGCCGGAGAAAAAACAGAAGATGGTAAACTGTTCCACATTCGCACTGTTCGGGATGAAAAAGCATCACGGAATTTTACTGTATACGGCCGAAAGTAATTTGAAGGGTAAAAGGATGTGCCCGGTTTGCAGCGCGAGTATTACGTCCAGTAATCACTCTACAAGGGATTAGACTAGATATTTCATCAGAGCATTGACCATGCATGTAGCGATAAAGGAGCGAAAGACATTCAAAATTGCGGCGGTTCTCGAGTGAGTCGATATGACAAGTTATTGCCATATCACCAATGAGCTTGAAGGTTCTCTTTTGGACAATATCAAATGAAGCTGAGGCTGTGCGACCAGCCCCAGTCCATACATGGGAATTATATTCCATTCTATGTCTAATGTAAGACTTCTAGACTGAAATATTTCTTACACCTTTTCAGAAATCCAAGACATTTCGATGCTTCTTTGGCAATAGAGAAGATGTGATCTGTCCTGTTTAACTTACTGGAAATATTAATGCCAATGGCCAGATTGGTCACATTTTCGAACTTTATTTACAATTTTTATGAAAACGCCGTGTACAAAACATGAGCTTTCTTTATAGCCAGGTGTTTTTCACGACCAGTGGAAGCTTTCGCTACTGCGTCCTATACATAAATTGGACGCTAAAAATGATGTTTCGAACTATCGTCCAATCTGTAAACTGTCTGTTATTCCTAAGCTATTCGAAAGTATTGCAACTAACTCCTTGTTAAGCACGTTTCACCCCATCAATATGGCTTCATTAAAGGTAGATCTTGTAAGACTAATTGTGTATCCTTTGCTAATTTCTCACTGAAGGTTATGGTGGATTCTGGTCAAGTTGACACTCTTCACACTGATTTCAGTAAAGCTTTCGATAGGGTAAACATTCGTCAGCTTCTTGCGAAGCTTAGTGTCTTTGGCTTTCATTCTTCTTTCCTAAAATGAATTTCTTCCTATCTATCGGACCGGAGGCAAATGATTGTTATTAATGATATAACATCTTGTTCTATTCGTGTACTCTCTGGTGTACCTCAGGGCAGCCATTTTGGTCCTATTCTTTTTATAATTTTTATTAACGATGTTTTTACAATTTATAGTTTTGATTCGTGCCTTTTGGTTTTGCTGATGACTTAAAGATTTTCGTGAGGATTATTAATACTCAAGATGTAGCTAACTTTAAACACGACCTTGTTAGTTTTTCTAGATGGTGCTGCCTAAATCATTTATCTTTGAATCTCTTCAAGTGCAGTCATGTTACCTTCACTGGAAGGTCTTCACCGGTACTACACCTGAATTATTCATTAATGGATCCCCAGTTGCCAAATGTAATCTTTCATCTGATCTTGGAGTCTTGCTTGTTTCCCATATGTCATTTTCCCAGCATATAGATTTCATTGTGAGCAAGGCTAACTCTCGTCTTGGCTGCGTCAGGCGTCGGGCTGCAGAGTTTTCGGACCCTTATACACTCAAAAGTCTATACAATTCTATGGTGAGACCAATGCTTGAGTTTTATTCTGTTGGTTTCTTACTATACTGCTCATAGCAATAGAGTCGAGGGCGTTCCAGCAGAGTTTCACCAGGTTCGTCCTGAGGAAGCTTAACTGGAGTACTGATCTACCTCCGTATCATGCTAGATGCCAATTAATTGACTTACAAAAATTGTCTACCAGATGGAAGACCCGGATGCTTATAAGTTTCTGGCGGATATATATAGACTTATTTAAAAATCTATATGTGAATCATTTTAAGGAAAATTGGTTGTCTTCACAATTAAAATGATTTTAGGCATCCCATTTCTAACTATAATAAGTAAAAAGTGGTAATGAATTTTTTACTCTTCCGAGATTCATTTTTTAATTTTCTCTGCTCATATGCAGTAAGTTGAGAATTGCCTGTAGACTCGTATTTTGTCTCGAAAGAGTAAAAAAAATCATTACCACTTTCCAATTATTAGAAGAAAAAAAACAACTCGGAATTTCACTATTAAGTGAACTTTCATATTGGGGTAGCTCATCCAAGTGTATGGGATAAATCTGAAAGATTATCTAATTGAAAATATTTACAGGGTTGACCAAAAATTAATCCTGAAAGTTTAGAATTTTCATATATAAAGAAAACCACAACCATCTTCCATCTAGTGGGCAGTTTTGGAAACTTCTTTTCAATAATGTATTTTCGATATTTTCAATATTTTAACGATTTATTTTTTTTTTCAATATTAGACCGAATATTTTGATGTTATCAATTTCGATAGGACCAAGTATAATTTGCCAAACTAAAATCTCCAGCAAAAAATTTTTTAATCTGAATCACTTGACTTTTTCATCCCACAAACTGAGGAAAACTGTTTTTATTGTTTTGTACAACATTTTTACACACATTCTTAAAAATAAACATATATTAAGAAAATTTATATAAATTTTTGTTAAATCTCATCTTATAAACATAGATGGCAGCACTAAAAAGCACTTGAAACATATTTTTCTGAACAAACTAAAATGGAAAAAAAAATCTGGTGGTGGTAAATTCTTATCACAGAATAAAATCATTCGATTTCATTTGATTTTCTTGAAATTTGTGCCCATCCACGATGAATCTTCTAATCTCTATTTTTCCGACGAATTCCAAACGTCTCTCATGAATTGGTACACAAACAATTCAAATTCTGTCAAATGTGCCGCTGAAATGTGAAATATAAAATTGCTCTACTTATGTACGCACGTACGTACATACATACATACATACCTGTCTAGTTCTCCCTAGCATTCTTTTGAGCAGATATTAAAATTCCATTGGATGATAATAAATTCCATTCATTCGAAGAACATAAATTTCGTTTTCACTTGCTTGCGGGCGAAATGATAAGCTCTGTAAAAATTTCCATTCTCAGATAATTTTTCAATGAGATTGGTAGATGGGTCGTGGGTGAGTGAGTGGGTGGGTGGGTGGGTGTGTAGGTCAACAAGGAATTTCCCATCTGAAGGACATATATTCATTGACTTTTCAGTTTTTTTTCCCATTTTTTTTCATTTTTTTTTTCGACGGGAAAAATACTTATTCATTAAAATCTCCGCCTTCATTCTGTGAAAAGCAAAAACCAAACCATGATGCTCTGTGATATTTGTTTTTTTATATTATAATATAAAACTTGGTAGGAAGGAGGAATAAATTTCCAGAAAAAAAAAATAAAAAATACAAAAAAAAAATGAACAGAAAAAAAAATTATAATCCAAGTAATCCCCATTAATTGGCATTTGGCTCACGCGCAATTATCGCATTTCGGACCCAACCCTCGTAAATCGGATGCGGGGCTCCATTTAAGGCTTTTGCCAAAGAATTGTTTTTTTTTTCTGTTTTTCATACTTTTTGCTTTTTCGGCAAAAAATGAGAAAAACTTCAAAACGGCTTCATCAATTATTGCGATCCGTGCTGTGCTGTGCTGTCACATTTCGATGCAAAAATCTTGAGATAATGCCAAGAAGGCAGCAAAGCAGGACTTGAAAGCTTTTTAATGACGGAGTAAATGTGCCTCACACTTAACTTATATTACGCATTCCGTCCGGGTGTTCCAGTGGTATGACAGCGGGTTATGGTGGTGGTGGCCAATAATTGTAAATTTCGTAATTGAAGGAATTCAATCATACATTGAAAATCGCCATGGCTTGAATAGCATCTACCAACCTAAATATATACCTGTGGTAGGTATTTGCTCATCTTTTATACCTTCTTTATACCTAAACCTATTGAATGAAAACATTAACAATCTCATGGTAGTTGGTGATTGCATCGTAATCGTATGCTTTTGCTTACTAATATAAGTCGGTCAGGTGAACACTGAGATTGAATAGGTTATAGCGAAGGTATTTCACGTAATTTTTGGAAAAATAGAATCTAGTCCATGGCAGCAGTTAAGCGCGCCCTGATTGAGTTGAACACCGCGAAAGATTGATGGGCCACCCACTGTTATTCTTCTTACATACCTACCTACATATGTGTAATTGGGAAAAGTTCCAGACTCGACTCCTATAGGTCATAGTGGCCAGTAATAGTAGCAGTACTTTAGAACAGCTTATCTGGATGAATTTATGGTATAGAATTTCCAGAAATGCGAAATGTGTGATAATGTTTTACCTGGTAATTTACATTTACAAATTCGGTGTTCCGCGGTCGTGTGTGAAATTGGTGCTAATATTAAATTGGGAAGAGGAGTTGTGAAGAATTTCGATTTTTTAAGCCTGCTGCGCCGCCGTACCGTGAACATTGTGATTTCATCGTGATTTTTTCTTGATTGTTTTACGGAATTTATGGTTTTGTGCCGAGCATTCAACTTGGGGAGAGGTATGTTATATGGATGATAAAACTCACTTTTGAGAATTGCAACGAATCCAGTGACTTCTTGAATAACAACTTCTGTCCTGGTAGAATTATTTGATTCATTGCAGCATGTTAAATCACTGAGTTAAGTAATATTTCAGGGCTATCTTGAATGACATGACATGAACTTAATGGACAAAGATCGATATAATTAGAGGCTCCATTAGTATCAGACCTGTAAAGTACTTAAGTACATTGGTACTTAAGTACTAGTAACAGTACCAGTACCTGGACTTTTACTTGAAAAATTTTAAAGTACCAGTACCGGGACTTGTACTTGTACTTAAAATATTTCAAGTCCAGGTACTGGTACTTGTACTTGGAATTTTACAGGTCTGCTTAGTATAAACCCATAAGGCAAAGAAGTAGTAGTAGAAGGCAATTCGTGGTGACAAAAGGCAATCCTGGCAACTTTTCTGTAAGAATGTAGATGGCGTTGACGAAATCTTTCAAAATGTTGAAAGATTCAAACTAAAAATAAGTACCTTACCGAAAATAAAGAACGGGTTCATATTTTTCGGGGGGCATTAGAGAAATTCTTATAAAAAAAAAATACTTTCCAAATTGTCCTACACATTGTCGCACATACCGTGGCTCAGACATTCTTCTACCACAAGTTCTGCGAGCCGTTTCGTTGAACTCTTCTGTGAATCACTTAATTTGCAACAGCTAGTCGATGCACCAACGCGAATTCCTGATGTAGCTGGAGATAAAGCTAATTTACTCGACTTGTTTCTAACATCTCATCCTGACAAATATTCCATCTCAGTCGGTTCCCGTCTCGGTAATTCAGACCATTGTTTAATCACGGCTCAATTTACCACCTCAAACCTGTGCCGCCCTACTTCTCCACCTACAAGTAGGCTTCTTTGGCACTATAAGAATGCTGATTGGGAAAGTTTCAATAAGTGTCTTAGAGAAATTGATTGGTCGGTCTGTTTTGCTGCGAGGGATGTTGATGAATGCTCATTAGAATTTAGTAACATACTAAATCTTGGCATGCGTGAATACATTCCGTATTCTTACAGCAGATCTCAACAACAGAATCGCTCCTGCCTTAAGGATAAGTGCAACCAAGCTATTAAAGCGAAAGTGTCTGCTTTTCGCGCCCATCAATTGCATCCATGTCCGGAATTGAAACAAGTCTACAAGACTGCACGGAACACCTGCAAGTCCATTATCCAGAGAGAAAAATTTCTTTTTGACCAGAATATTGGACAAAGAATCTTGGCAAGCCGCAAAGATAGCAAAGGTTTCTGGTTCCTGGTCAAAACCATCAGGAACAACTTCACCAGTTCCTCTATAGATTCACTATTTAATAATGGTGAAGTGATTGTTGACTCCCTGGATAAAGCTAATCTTTTAGCTGCTAGATTCGGTTCAAATTCTCGTCTTCCACCCACTTCACATCCACTTGTTTTGCATCTGCCGTGTGGATGTGTACAAGAGCCAATACACATCCGTACTAGAGATGTGTTTAAGGTCCTTAAAGGGATTAACGTCTCCAAAGCCGCAGGTCCTAATGGCTTTTCGTCCGTGTTTATTAAAAGCTGTGCGTCTTCCTTGGCTAAACCTCTGCGCAAACTATTCTACTTGTCTTATTCGACAGGAAAATTCCAAACTGCTTGGAAACTAGCTCACGTTCAGCCTATTCCCAAGAAAGGAGAGGGTAGCGATCCCTCAAATTATCGACCAATTGCGATCACTTCGATTCTTTCAAAGGTTTTTGAATCTGTCATTAACTCCGAATTAGTGAAGTATCTAGAAACTAATCATCTCATCAAAGATCGCCAATATGGGTTCCGAGCTGGACGCTCATCTGGAGGCTTGCTGACCTTTCTTACGGAACGTTGGAACCGTAGTCTTCACAATTTTGGTGAGTCTAAAATCGTTGCCCTAGATATTTCAAGGAGCTTTTGATAGAGTCTGGCATCCAGCCCTTTTAGACAAACTGAAAGCACTCGGTCTCTCTGCTCCTCTTCTATTATTAATTGAAAGTTTCCTATCTGGACGCCAAATACGTGTTGTATTAGATGGCGTTACATTTGAACGGCATCCCATAAATGTCGATGTGCCTCAAGGCTCTGTTATCTGTCCAACTCTCTTTTTAATTTTCATTAATGATCTGCTTTCCCTTACTTTCAATCCCATCCATAGCTTCGCTGATGCCTCAGTACCCTTGATTTCGCATACTCCGAGATTGCATGATTAGAGCATTGAATAACGATCTTGCCAATATCCTCCCTTGGGGCAAGGTGAATAGCATCGAATACAATGCATCTAAGACCCAAAGCTGTCTCATCTCATTAAAACAAGATCATAACTTAACCACACCCGTTCCTTTGTAGTAAGTTAAACTGGACAGATCACATCTTCTCTGTTGCCAAAGAAGCATCGAAATGTCAAATCTAGCGCGCTCCTCTACAAGTCTTACATTAGACCTAGAATGGAATACAATTCCCATGTATGGGTTGGGGCTGGTCGCACAGCCTTAGCTTCATTGGATATTGTCCAAAAGAGAGCCTTCAAGCTGATTGGCTATTTGGCAATAACTTGTGACATCGATCGAGCACCGCCGCAATGTTGGGTGCATTTCACTCCTTTATCGCTACATGCATGGTCAGTGCTCTGATGAAATATCTAGTCTAATCCCTTGTAGAATAATTCCTGCACGCAATACTCGCGCTGCAAACGGCGCACATCTTTTAACCCTTCAAATTACTTTCGGCCGTACAGTAAAATTCCGAGATGCTTTTTTATCCCGAATAGTGCGAATGTGGAACAGTTTACCATCTTCTGTTTTTCCTCCGGCATACAATCTGCGGAAGTTTAAGGGCGACATACATCGGCACCTCCGTCACTCTCCTTATATCCCCTAATCCTTTCCCTATCTCCTTCCTGCCATGCTGTGCTTTGCATCATAGGGTATCCCCTGCGTTTGACTTAACAATATAAAAAAAAAAAAAACTTTTTATACGTGCACTGAGCTCCCACGCTAGATAAAATGGAGCTCAACACAACCATGGAGAAGCTTCAGTTAATTTGGTTTATAAGCATTCCTATTTGTTATATGTTCTAAGAGTCATACCAATCGAAATCCATGACTTCAATGATACTATCAGGAAGATTTGATTAAATTTATTGCTATTGCTAATACCAATAAAATGGTCGTATTCACCAGGTAGGTACGACATCTTTCCAGTATTTTTTCTGCCAATTAACTTTTCATAACTTCCCATAAATTGAGTTGTAACCAAAAACTCCTATCCCTGTAGTTTCTTTATAGCTACTGCGGGTTGAATAAGTTAATCGACATCCAAAGTCGATTTAAGTCATAACCGTAACGCATTTAGTGACAAATTTCAAAACCAAAATCAATTTGGCATAGAAACTTTCGGAACGACACGGTTCTGATCGAGTCTTCCGGTCTATGAATGAAAAATGAACTTAAGCGAAGATTGGGATAAAACGTTGGTACCTTAGTTGGTATAGGGTATAGAATACAAATAATAACATCTCTAGGTTCGAGTGTCAATCGCCGGAAATAAAAATCTTTTTTTCCGATAACCACAACAACCAGGATGTAGATGATTTAAGGATTAATTTCACATCGGCAATTAAAAGACATAGGCAGATGTCGAAATAAATTTTCCCGAATCACGATTCATTCGACATCGACCTACGTTAACTAACTCCAATAGCCAGTTGACGTAGAGCATAATATTTTTATTGGAAAAAATTCGACATAAATCATCAGCTACCCAAAAACCAATTCACAAAGGTCGATGTTGAACAAAGTTGTTACCGATACCGTCATTTGTCGAAAAAACATTGGTCATCAACTTTGACGTTGATTTGATACCATGTGTCGAGGTCATCATCTTTGTTTGAATGAGCATATATGAGATCCCATTTATTTGGTGATAGTTAGACTTTTGGAAAAATTCAAAGTGTCAGGTGTCATAGCTTGACGAACTGTTGATATGCACAACTTGGTCAACACTGGTTAGAGAAAATACGCTACTGATGTCTTATAAGATCAATTTTTGTTGTCAAACCAACTCTGCATTTAATAAAACTTACTCAGAATTATTTCCATCCCCCCCCCCCCCACCCCCATTTGTTCAAAACAAAAAAAAATCCATAATGTCCAAAATTGACAATATTCTTTAAGTCTTTAATTCTTAAAGCCCGTCCCAAATGCATAGATTTTCAAGGAAAATTTTCCTAAACAAACACAGCTGTAAATAAAGGCAAAGTAATTACGAGAGCAGCACAACTGGCACTTGTATCCTGTATAGCTGGTGTGATAGCAAAACAAAACAGGACCAAAACATACCGAAATTCCTCAGTTACCAAGGCGCTTGAATATTTAAATTTTATCATTGTGTAAATTTTGAGTGACGTAAACAAATAAAACGTAGTTGAAGTGCCACGTTCTGTCTACATTGAGTTAACTCATGATTTAACGTCCTTCAGAACTTATTTGACCGACAGCTGTTTAACTGTTTCTTATATCGCAAATTGCATCTGCATCTTCAAGAATATCATGAAGAAGGTGATTACCTTTCCGTCTCTATAGAACAACCCTTGCAGCAGGGAGGAATGTTGAACTTAATTTGATAGCCAACTGCGATACGAAAACCGTTGTTGCCCAGCAGAGAGCGAACAAGTCTCAGATTTTATCTCTCCCCCAAAATTAAAAAAAAAAAACAAAAAAAGTGTGGATAAAATCTGAAGAGAAAACGTTAAGAAAACTCAAAACGACGTTAAACAAAGCGACAGGAAACACATGACGTTTCTCAGAAACAGCAAAATTGGGGTCTGGTCCTTTTTTCAAGATGATGACGAACTATATAAGAGTGGAGCTGAAATGAAAGTGCCAGCAGGAGCAGCACTTCTGCCCCCCATGACATCAATTTAGGGTCTTGATTAATTGGCTGCTGCCACAACAGGGCACGAGAAACTTTCAAGAGTTTTCGTGTGAATCATCATCAAATGCTGGGTAGCTCCTTGGCTTTGTTCAACACCTGTCGAACTCTATTACTCTTCTCGGAGACTTTGTGTCCTTTATCCTTAAAGGAAGTTTATTTCGCCAGTACACAGGTGATGCTTGGTCTGCTAGTAAATTGAATCTCTCTATCTCTCTCTCTCTCTCTCTCTCTCTCTCTCTCTCTCTCCCTCTCTCCCCCTCTCTCCCTGCCTCTCTCCCTGCCTTTCTTTTTCTGAATCTTATCTTTTCTGGTATACCAACCACATAGAAAGCGGCGTGGCGGATGGAAAGCTCCTGTACATAGTTGAAGAGAAAATTTGAAAGGCGAGCATTATCCTTTTTTAATTACCTGGATGCAAATTGACCAACTAATGACTTGCAATTAGGAGGAGGATGCGATGCTTATAGCGAAATAACTTTGTAACTAAGTTTTGAAAAATGGTCGTCGAAATGCTGCTTAAAATGGGCAGTCAGTCGAGCTGTAAAAAGAGCCCTTGTTTATGTATGTAGTAGCTCCAGCTAGTTCTATGTACAGTACATGTACGTACACCTGTAGGATACCCGTTAGTTCACCATTGTTTCGGATTATAACCTCTAAAAATACATACCACAAGGAATTTAATTACATCAACAGGGGAGCGGAATAGCTCAACGGGAGACTACTCTAAGGTGATTAAGAGGTTCCCTCGACAATGGAGGCAGTGAAAGTTTTACGACAATTAAAATCTGCTGTCGTTTGTAGAGGAATGGCACTAAAGGGGTTTTGTAAAAGTTGATTTTATAGTTGTTTTCTGGGCTTGACCATAATTATTATGTCGAAAGGGAAGTGTGCGGTGGAGGTGGGAAGGTATTTATGAGTTTACTAATTTTTTTTTTCATGGAATTATGTTGAGAGCTTATTTTAAATTAGGCAACTGGTGGGATATAGCGAAGCTGTGAAATAAATTGTGGGAAATTTAGAAAAGGACTTGTTTTTTTTTTGAACATTCTTAGAGGATGAGGATGAAAAGTCCATTATTGCACTACTAGAAATCTACAAATGACTACTTTTTTTTATAGGTTTTTTTTAGCGAGTTGGTATACCAATAGCAAAGCCGGCTATTGTGCGAGTATTGCGAATGATTGTAATTCATTATTGTTTTTTATTTGATTGAAAAATATTATTTTCCTCTGTACCTACTTCTGGTACACCTTCTCAATTTTTCCAAGGCCTTGGTGCAAAGTTCATTATCGTTTGCTCGTTCACAATTCCTAAATTATGATTCTTTGATTTTATGTGTTTTAGCGAATTTAATTATAAATCTTGTACTGTTTTTTGCAATAGAGATTTTTCTACTTCTTTATCAACTAAATTATGGTGTACCGCAAGGATTCATCCTGGACCTTTCCACTTTTATTAATGTTCTTTCCATTTGCTTTTCAATTTTCTAAGTAACATTTTCATATGAAGTTCAATTTATTTTTAAATCAGCAGCTTGTGTTGAAAATGTCATTCAATGTATGACCAACGATCTATCTGTGCTAGTAAATGGTTCAAACAATATAAGCGCTAACAGTCAATAACAACCCAGTGGGAAATGGAAGCATAAAATCATGAAATATAGAAGCCTTCCTTGGAAGTTGTGGATGCATGACTCTTGGTTTCCAACTTCATTTCTTTTTTATATGGTCATGTCCGCGGGCAGAAGCAATGCTTTCGGTTTGCTCTTCGTGAACTTTCATGTCAGCAATTAGGAAGCATTGGTGTGCATCTTTTGCAGCAATAAAGACGGTATGTGACGTGCCCTTTTGGAGGCAATAAAGTAGGCAAGTTAATGTGCCCTTTTGGAAGCAATAAAGAATGCATAGGGATTCGCGTCTTTCTATGCAATAAAGATTGTATGTTGGTTTGCTCTTTTGGCAGCAGTTGTGTAATCTAGTCTCATTCGTGAGGGGGGAGAGCCGGTATAAAGGACAACTCAGTTTTTTGGTATTTCAAATATAAAATTTTATTAAGATTCAATAATCCAATTAGCTTAACCTAAACAGAAGAAGAGGAACAGAATTAAGCATCTTTCAACAAAATGTACAAAACAAAAATAAAAATGCCCTTTGTCAGTACGTGACAGCACGAAGGTAGCAAACTACTCGGTACTAGTGCGTAACAGCACAAGGGTAGCATAATGCTCGGTGCTAGTACGTGACAGCACAAGGATAGCAAATAGCTCGGTGCTAGTACGTGACAACTAAAGGATAGCAAAATGCTTGGTGCTAGTACGTGACAGCACAAGGGTAGTAAAATGCTCGGTGTTAGTGCGTGACAGCACGAAGGTAGCAAACTACTCGGTACTAGTGCGTGACACACAAGGGTAGCAAAATGCTCGGTGCTAGTACGTGACAGCACAAGGGTAGCAAATTGCTCGGTGCTAGTACGTGACAGCACAAAGGTAGTAAAATGCTCGGTGCTATGCTAGTGCGTGACAGCACAAGAGTAGCAAACTACTCGGTACTAGTGCGTGACAGCACAAGGGTAGCAAAATGCTCGGTACTGTGCGTGACAGCACAAGGGTAGCAAAATGCTCGGTGCTAGTACGTGACAGCACAAGGGTAGCAAAATGTTCGGTGCTAGTACGTGACAGCACAAGGGTAGCAAATTGCTTCTATAGAAAAAATAGGACGCTCAGGTTAACCCTGATCAGAATTATCTTCTGTATAAAAGGATAGGAAATTCAGGTTATCCTTGACCACAATTACCTTCTGTGGAAAAGGTAAGAAACACGATTCTTTATAACTCAGTTTAGCTCTGATACAGATCAACTCTGCCACAAGAATAGTGCCATCTACAAGTCAAGTCAAGTCAAGTCAAGTGTGTTTTGCTCATTTGCTTCTCGGAGTTGTCGTCGTTTTCCTCGATGTAACCTTTTTTGTTTCCTTTTTTATCCTTGGGGCTCATCTTTAGCCCTCAGTCCGATTTGGTGACGTCGTTTTTTCCTTTTTGATAGTTGTCCTTAATATTCCTTGAAACTTTGCGTTTCGTTGTCGTTTTTTTTTCCTTTCCGGGTGATGCGCTAAATCAGGCGTACCTACTGTATGTCGTTCTCTCTTTGCAGTTAGTTGTTAATGGGAGGACAGGAGAAGGAGAAGGGGAAGGATAGGATGTGGATTATTGGGAGAGTTTAGAAATCGTTGGTTCCTAAAGAATTGGTGTACTTCAGAGACCTTCTCTAAGTAAAGGTGGCTGAATTGTGATTACCCACGATAGTAATCACCTTTATGGTCGTAAAAACTTATTCTACCATTATGTAGACGGTAGATGTTTCTAGCCTCGGGCTTTATTAGGAGAAGGGGGGAAAGGTATTTAAAGTTCTCCGGTATGTGAAGATCTGGCAAGCTGTTTATAATTGGGTTTGGGGTAAGTTGGCATTGTGGCTAGTTGCTTCTCGGCAAGTTCGAATAAAAATTCCTGGATGTTACCCCCATTGGCCGCCTCGTAAACTACTTCGCTACGAAAGTATTTTTCGTTGGCTCTTCTATGGCGTCCTGTGCAAGCTCTAAGCATTTTCCTTTCAAGTTTGCTAAGACGTTCCAAATCGATTGCAAAATAGGAAAGCAGTATGTCATTACAGGTCTTATAAGTTGCTTGTATAGCAAAAGTTTGGTCTTCGTTGAGAGTCCGTTTCTGACGTGGATTATTGGGCTGAACAGGTTGTAAGCGCTATTGGCTTTGTTAATGGTCGCCTTCGCGTGATAATTCAACTTAAAGAGTTCCTGGAAGTTCACATCTAGGTACTTGGCCTTTTCTGTGGGTTTAATGATTCCAGAGTTGTAAATAGCCTCTATGGATTTGGATTTGAATGCTTGCCGGTTTCGTCCAATTGAGGGTTTCCGAATGCAGATTAGCTCAGATTTTTGGACATTTATTTTTATCCCCCATTTTATATGATAGGAGTCCAGCTTATTTAGGTGAAGGTTGACTTTGTGTATAGCCAAATGCGAGCAGCGAGATTGAGCGTTAGTAAGGGAGTCGTCTGCATACATAGAGAAGTGTTGTCCCATTTTCGTTTAGAGGTTGGTTTGAAGTGTACAGGTTGAAGAGTATATCGGACCTAGGATAGAACCCTGGGGGACGCCTGCTTCAATTGCCTTGAGTGGTGATTTGTGGGTTTCGAGTTACACATAGAAATTCCTAGAAGTTAGGAAACTGTGGATAAGCCTATTGAGGTGTGGAGAGAAACTGAACTGGTTTAGCTTTTTTATTTTGCAAGTATTTTTATAAAAGCAATTTTTTCGCAAGTCAAAATCCGTTTTTCATATCGGCTTCAAATTTATGAAAGCCATACTCGTCTTTTTTGACAAATTCTGCAAAAATAAATAAGCATTTCCGTCCGATTAGTTCCTTGATATTCTATACAAAATAAAAAAATATATTTATTCAGCTGTCTGCATAGTTTTCAAAATCATAGTCATCAAATCGTGATCAGGTATACTTTTGAATTTTTTGTCGATATTTTCCAAATTTTCCTGGTTTCTAATGGGAAATAAAATAAATTTACGGGTTTGACGATATAATTTTGCAATTATTTTTTGTATTAAAATTATCTGTCTGGTCAAAATTTCTTGTTGTTTATTTATTGCCTCTGTTTGATTTTTTAGCATCAAAATCAATTAATTGCTCTGCTCTAAAAATAATATTATAATTATCAATGTGCGATAAGTGCAATATATTTCTTTTTACCTAGTCGGTTGCAGGTTTTCAAAAGTAATTTCTCTTTAGTAGTTTGTTCTGGGACAATATCCATATTTGTAATATCATTTTCTTTATCCTTAAAAGTATTTTGTACTTGCCCTAAAGTAGATAAAGTGATGAGGATTCATATTTTTCCTCAGACCTAAAAGTCTTGTTTAAAGAACTCATTTCGCTGAAAAATAAATAAGTATCATTTAAGTATAAATTAAATAATAATTAACACTTTCATACATTAGGAAATACAATGATATAGCATTGGAATAAATACAAAACCATTGCCTGAAGGTAAACATACTATCTTTTGTTCTTCTTCATTAAGATCGCTTACGTAACAAATACCCAAAGTTCGTCGGGATTCAAAAGGTTCTTCGAAATAATTTTCAATCCCAATCAGTTTCTTTAAGAAATCCCATTATTTTTAAAGGTATCAAAGGATGTATGGTAACAGTAGTTATTAGGTTTAGTTTAGTTCAGTTAAATAAAAAATGCCAAAGTCATACCGTCTGTATATAGGTGAGGAACTAATAATGGACATTCTCCTGGACCTAACTTTTTTCTATCTTCTTTTATTCTACTCCTTTCAAGATTTCTGAGAAGTTATCCACGTTACCATATGTTTTTACAAATGCTGATAAGTGTAGCGATTTATGAACATTATAATTTATTTTGTCTTTGCCCTACAAAAACACAAAGTTGTGAACAAAAGTTTTCAGCATTTCTTGGATGACATTTAAATTTTTTTGTAAATTTTTTGGGCAAGAAATTAATCTATAATCTATATGCCTCATGTAACAAAGCAAGAGAAAATGAGTATATAAATCATCATTTAATACTTCTTTAAATAGTACAATTCAAGTGTATAAAATAAGCTGGCGAAACTATGTCGCTTTCCATCTAGGAAACTCATCAAAGCTCCTCGGTTTTCTGAAAAATTCTCAAGGTATAAAAGCACCCATAGATTCGGTCGGTAGCAAAACGCCGAAATTTGACTCTGGATAGCTTCAGTTGAGTGAGGGGTCCAAATGACAACAGTTGGGTTGAGTTCGAATTAATTCTTTATTCTCTTGCGTCCCTATTACAAATGTAAAATGATCAGTATTAGTAAATTTCTTGTCTAGGCTTCCTAACTAGTGGTTTCCGTTGCTCACGTACCACCACTAGTCCTCCATTGTTCACGTACTGGTCACAGGATAGCTTTTCCGTTGTACACGTACTGACTATTGAATTCCGTTTGTTCACGTACTACCAATAGCTCTCCGTACTTCACGTACTGGCTCACAGCCAGGGTTTGGACGTGGAGAAGGATTTTCTAGGTCTCCCGGACAAGCTAGTTCAACTTGCTAGAAATGTTGTGCAGGAAATTCGGGTAGTCGGATGAAGGTGTCTAGTGAATCTATATTGCCCTACTTATAATATCGATTCAAAAAGATATTGTGAATTATACGAAGGAAAATTTCCTATAGAAAACTTCACACATAGTTCTATTAATATCTAGTCATGTACAGGTTCGTTACCGGTTTAACCTGATTACTTAAGTGTTGCTTTTGAAAATTGTTTAATTTAATTCTGTTATGTTTGTTTTTCCAGATTAAATGTAATAATTTTTTTTTTTGGTAATCGGTAGTCAAGCAAGTTGCAAATTGCGATACCATTTTTATATTTACTTCTTCTAAGCGATGAACATTTTGTTGAAAACACCTGCTGTGATATAACATATATGTTCGGCTTTTAAAATTTGCATTCGGTCTTAAAGAAGCAATTTTTGTACCTACTATAGACAAGGCGGTTATTGATTCTTCGGCCTTTTTGTGTGCATTTCGGACATCAATTTTCTGAAGTGTGACCCACAGTACCAGTAAGAAATGCTCTTGGAGGAGCATCACAGATAAATACTCTTATTACTTTCATGAGTATTTTCTTTCCACTAACTTCAAAACCGTCCTTTTCAAGTTGCTTAATTTCGTCCACAAATTCAACCATATATTCATTTGTGCTATCAGGTTTGGATTTTGCAAGATATGCCCCGACCAAAAATGGTTCTATAGTTGTACATTCCGAAATAACTCCTAATGTCGGCCATAAGGTTTGAATCGAACTTTTGAATAATGGTAGACCATCCACGCCAACAGCAAAACATTCCGCTAATATTAGGTTTAATAACTTTAAACTTTTTTCTAACCCAAAGTGGAAATATTCTCCCGGAAAAACTATTCGTAATTGAATTTGATTATATTTTGTTTTTAACAAGTTTTTGCACTTTTGGGCACATTTAAACATTCTTCGGTTAAAATTGTCAATAGATTCTGTACTTTATATACCAATCTGCTAAACGATCACTGATATTAATTTCACTAGCGGATAAGGTATTTAGAATATCACAATACGTGTTGTATTAGATGGCGTGTTACATCTGAACCGCATCCCATAAATGCCGGTGTGCCTCAAGGCTCTGTTATCTCTCCAACTCTCTTTTTAATTTTCATTAATGATCTGCTTTCCCTTGCGTTCAATCCCATCCATAGCATCGCTGATGGCAGTACCCTTGATTTCGCCTACTCCTTTGACATTCTTGCGGACTCCAGGGGGAATTCGGCTTGTGTTAAACAAAATTGCATGACTAGATCATTGAATTGCTAATATCCTCGCTTGGGGAAAAGCGAATCGCATCGAATTCAATACATCTAAGACCCAAAGCTGTCTAACTCATCCGAAAGATGATCGACACGTCTGAAACAAGGTAAAGGTAATCTTCGGCAATAAACAATATTATTAGAAACTTAAAGAACGGTAATAGGTCTCTGGCGAATTATATGAACATTGCCAACAAACCCATAATCATTAATTTAAAACTTCATTCAAAACAAAATTCAATTCGTTCAACCCAACACGAATATTGTCGCGCCGAATTATATATGCTATGAGAAATGAGGTATTTTTTGACGAGTCATGGAATGTGGTCTGATGATGCATGTCATATAGGTTTGGCAATCTATAGGAAACTTGTCGAACCATTGTGATATTTGATTTAACGAGCTATGTCATATGTTTTAGAAATCAATGAGACATAATTTGACCAAGTATGGGATATAATTGAGCAAGACATGGCAAGTGAATTGTCGAACCGTAGAATACGGTTAATCAAACTTAAGTGATCTAAGGCATACTGAATTTTTGTCCAATAGTCAAGTACATCGCACTTACCATTCTAGACAAATTTCAAGTCTTTTGAATTCCGCGTGGTAAAGCTGAGAAGTATGTACAAGACACACTTTAACTGCCCTGTCCATTTCCTTAAAATTTAACTATCAAAAACCAACTTTCATAGTGTATTATTCGACAGCTACCACTACTACTACTATATATATGAAACGAATAACGTGGACATAAAAACCAGGAACTTCGCTCAACAGGCTTAACTCGAGAATTCGATGAATTTCTTGAATTTTTGGGTGTTGGTTGTCTCCATATCAGAAAGAAACCAACTAAAAAATTCCAAAAACTTCAAAATTGAATTCTCTTGGTTGATTACATCGCTGTTGTTCCCAACAGATCTGAAAAGTGAAATTGAATCAATTCCGACACAGTCAACCTGAAGTAACCCCCAGCATCCCATAATTCGTCCTTAAAATTCCCAAATCGCAAGTAGGTCAAATTCTTTTATCATAAAACAAAAAAAAAAAGTAACAACCAGGATGGGACTGACTAAAGTCGACGAAGAGTTTCTTCCCTTTACTCTCTGTTATCCACCATATCTAGAACAAGGATGTATAGAGGGGAGAAGGGGGGGGGGGGGGGGAGGGAGGTTAGGCTAGTCCATACAATCAGTCCATTCGAATCAACGGATCAACTTTATTTTTGGACAATTAATTTTGTTTTTCATTGTTCACTAAACAGATTTTCATCAGGGTAATCCACAAGGATTAGTATCCTTCTATATGTCTGTCCATGGCAGTCTATTTCCCACATGATTTGCCGTACACCTGATATATATACTTACACAGAAGCGGGTAGCAATAGTCCCAGTGCGGGTCAGAGGCAATTTATATGCATATCGAAACATTGAAGCACTCCAAATGCCGAATCCTTGTGATTCGTATGGTTTTAAACTGACCACAATTCTTTTGAAAAATTAATGTTCGTCGGTTTTGAGAGCCCCATTTTTTTTGTGTGTTGTTGTTCTTTTTTTTCGTTTTTTTTTTTTACAACAGTTTTCCAATGCAGGCAGCACAGTATGTACATATGTAGGAGTCACCCAGGAGAGCAGTCGATATCTCCTCATTGATTATTCATAGCTGAGGAAGCCATTTGAGTATATTTCTTCGTCATGATTCTCCAGGAGTTCTATTTTGTTTGTTGTTCTTCTTTTTCTTTTGTATAATTTCATTGTTTTCTGTTGTTCTTATAGGGCTAGCCATATATCGGTCGAGGGAGTTTTAGCCCATAATCCTTATCACATCAGACCCATTTAGTCGCCGTCGTATTCGTCGTCGTCCTTTTCTTAGTATTGTGGTGCCGAAGTTAGTAGTGGTGGTGGTGGTGGTGGTTGTAGTGTCAGGTCTGGTTAAACTCACCAAGGGATAGCAATAAATAAGCAAAGAAACGAGTAAAGTTCCGATTTTAAATGCTTGAAACGGTCAGAATATAAATTCTCATCGATGCTATGTGTCCCTCTCGAGTACCTACCCACCATACTACTTTTGACACTTTGAAAGTCAAATGAGGGTTGCCTGCCTTACTGCCGGTATCCACTCCTTTTTCAATGCCTTTCTGGAATATATAAAATGTTTGTGGCGGCGTTCTTCTATGTAGTAAAGGATAAAGGATATATGGCAAAACGTATTGACTTTCAAAGTTTTTCCAAAGGATATATATTCGTGGAAATGGAATTTTCACTCAATTCAATCTTCAGGGCTAATTTTATGCTCACATTTTGTTGAATGAAACATTGAAAAAAGGGATGCTTTTAAGGACACAGAGAGAGTGAGAGAGAGAGAGAGGGAACATCTATCATTGGAGCGATTGCGAAATTTTCACTATTGAGTGAGTACGAAAAAAAAGGTGGATCTGTTTAAAAATGGAACGCATTTTCCGGTTGACTTTCTCACAAGACTCGTTTAACTCTATCAACGACAATTTGTGGTTCTGGACTGCATTTAATCATGCACCTATCTACTCAAATTAAAATCTAAAGGTGAAGGTATAAAGGAAAATAAACTTGTCCATAGTATTCGCCACAAGTTTCCAATAATTACAAAAAAAAAGGGGAAAAAAAACGTTCCGATTGAACGCACTGCATAAAGTCGAATGAATCCGGTCCTCCGCATATATATGAACGCGCGCAATTTTAAACTACTTACATGGCCTAGAGAAAACAACTCAGTCAGTCAGATAAAAGTTGAAGATCGAAAGAAGAATGTCTGAAGAATCTTAGTGCAAGGCCGTCGCCGACGACGATAACAGCTGTGTGGTAATTAATTCACAATGCAAGCAAAAAAAATAAAAGAGAACTATGGACGCTGCAAGCTGCAGCATGCTGTACTGAAAGCAGAAGCCTCTACCATCCTATCCTATCCGAGAAACTATGTATGGAGAAGTTCTTGTTCAATGGTTCGTGCAATCCAGTTCAGTTTTTCGTTTGGGTCAACACACTTATTATAAACATTTCACTTCTTCAACATAATTGAAGATTTTTTTTAGCGCGCATGCGCGAATCGCTTAACCAAAAGTAAAATGAGCTCTTACAAAGGAAGCCACAGCAAAAGTTACTTAACCGTTTAAAATTGGTTTTTTCTGTGTTTCGAATTATTTTGAATGCATCGCGAACAGAAATTTTAGTCTAGATTAATGTTTTTGCGTTCGTATATGTGTGTGAATTGTAGACAGAGTGAGAGAGAGAGAGAGAGATGGAGAGGGAGATAGAAGTTACAAATCTTTGAATTGCATACAATTTACACCTTCGGCAATCTTTGTCCATCATTACCATCTTCTACATATGTGCATTACAGAAGGAACTTAAAGAAAATTTGCCTCACTTTGGAGAGCTGATCTTAATTTCTTAGACTCGTTTTCATTTCTTTTGTTTTTGTTTGTTTTTTTTTTAGAAAATTTAGAAAAAGCTGTTTTTCGTGTTCGTTTTGAATAGAAATGGCACGATCGAAATTTTCGATAAGATTTAGATCAGTTCAGTTTCTTCGATAATTGTGCATTTCTCTCTGATCATGTTGACTTTGATAAATGTTGATCACATGATCAACCCGATGATCAACGATTTTGCTTTTTGGTCCTAGCTTTGGCCTCTGCAAAGCAACCGTAGTAGACCCGCTCTTTCATGAAAGTTGTCTATTCTAGTAAAGATATTAGCTATACACGGGTGTGATCTCGTCGAGCTTCATCCGCACACACCAATACCCAATAGTCGAGGATTTCTAATTTGGTTTTTCTTCTTCACTTCTCGATAGGAGCATGTGGCTGTCTTGTAGCTTTTCTATTGAATCTGTTATGCGAAAATCTGTTTCACTTCTTGAATGTATAAAATTTGCGTGAAGTAGCTATTTCAATCCTGGGGCTGCTATCTGTTCCTTATTAAGGAAGAGAGGGTCCCTACTCGTCATCATCGATTTCGTCCAAATTCACAGTATAAGTAGGGCTTGACTAGAAATGAAAGTGACGCAAGTGGGAGCTTCAGATGACAAAACGAAACCGAAATAATGCATACGGTAGGGGAGCCCGGGGTTTTGTAGGCTTTACCCCTGCAAAATGCTCAAATTTGCAAATTTTCGCGGAAGTTGTCGCGGTTAAATTGCAAGAGAATTTGAACGAAAACGCAAAAAGTCATTCGGGTAAAATGCCAACTACAGAGGAGGTATGTCGATTTTCGATTCTGTAAGTGGCATTTCTGTGCGTTTTCAAAGATCTCCGGTAGATGGCGAAAAGTGGGTATGCAAAATTTTTATAGATTTAATTTTTTTTTTTAAATAGGTAAATGACAACCGATCTTTCAGAAATTTTGTGCAGATAATTTCTTAATAGAAGTGCATCCATAAAAAGAAAATTGGATTAATTGATAAGTTGTAGAAAAACATTTTGAAATGAATTTTTCAGACAGAATTTTGGCCGTCGATAATTAAAATTCGCATCTTAATCAAAAGGGGAGGGAAAATATGTTCAAAAAATCACAAAAAAAAAACTAGCAAATGGAATTTTGCACTTCTCTCAGAACACCCGAATTCGGGAAATGAGGAATTTTTCATATGAATGACCTTTTGACATTGAATTTTTTATCCGATTTTGATGAGATTATGTATGAATATCCTACAAAGATGATAAAATATAAAATAAATACCCGTACTCCTGGAAAATAATTTAATTTACTATAATAATATATAAGTAACCCATGACGGGTTACCAATCTGTAACCCGCTGCCGTACGAATCAATGAACTTAACAAAAATAATTTTGAATTTCGTTTGGAATTTGGCCGAGAGATAAATGTGCAAGCTTTAATTAATTAACGTAAGTTGAAAGTCATTAGCAAACCTCGCAATCTTATTTTGGAAAATGCTCCTAAACTAATTGGGGTAATGACTTTTGGTTTTCCATATTAGAAAGATAACAGGTTACAGATAATTGCAATGAAAAGAAATTGGCTTAAATGTTACACACGCAAGATGGTAATTATCAAAGTTTTCCGAAAAGTGTTAATTTTAACCCCGGATTCGCATACATTATGGATTATTTCGGTTTCGCTTGGCCATCTGGAGCTCCCATTTGCGTCACTTTAATTTCTAGTGAAGCGTAACATATCATGTGAATTGGGACGAAATCGATGATGACGAGTAGAAACCCTCTCGTTGTTGGTACTACTTTGTTGTGTTGTAGAGGCGCTACTACTGCAGAGCAGCTGTAACCAAAGGGTAAGCCAGCAATGCCTTGGACCAATATAAAATCAGCGATGCCTAGACATGATGTATGGATAGACGCAATTTTTTCTTGGAAATTTATTGGACATTTTTTCCTTAGAAGGTCGACAACGGCACACATTGTACGATTGTATCTGAAAAAAACTCCAGTCGTCCACCAGACTGAATAAAAATTCTCCGGAAACATTTTCTGTAAATTTCTAAGAAGAAAATGCTATGCTTATCAACGAGTCTATGCTCATAAAAAGTGTCCCAAACAACCGTTGTCGACCTTCAATAATGCATAACAATTCTAAAAGTTTCCAGTAAATTTCTAAGAAAAAATTGCGGTCTTCCCTACATCAGGTCCAGCCATCGTGGATTTTATATTCTATCGAGGCGTTGTCTGCTTCCCAGCCTTTGTATGATTTTAGTTTGGTTATGCTCTTACGACATATCCCTTGTTGAACCCCTTGTCCTTACTTCAGTTGCACAGCTTTGTTTTTGAGCGAAGCATGAGTAAAACTGTTCAAAATGGTACAAGTGGCGCCATCTGACATTATAACAAGGAAGCATTTTCGAAATCACTAGATGTAGATACTTCTATACACAAGAGTTCTATCATAGATGGCACAAGAACTAGATGTCGCATGGCATACTAGAGCAGAGTATACAAATTGTGAAATCGGTAGTGCATTCTGGAATGGACATGTTTTAGAGCGTGCCGAAAGCAAATGTTTTTCTAATAGAAATTTTGTAATTTGATCGACTGCCTCAACACTTCAGATACGAAAAAATATGAATCACTCGACGTATACGTCATTTCAAATGTTGTGGTCTATTTAGGAATGGACCACCCAGCCATTTATATTTTGTATACTTTTGTAGTACTGCATGCGATATCTAGTTCTTGTGCTATCTATGGCTCTATACACAAGGCTTCTACTCACGCCATGGTTTAAAACTCCGTTTTCTTGGAGTTCATCTTATGTATTTGCTGGAAGAGAAATGTGAGGTTATTTTCTTTATAGATAACTAGAGGTAGTCCGTCTGCGTTGCCCGGCGATAATATAAATACCTCGATGGGTTGGGGTAGGGGTGGGGTGATTAGAAATGCATAATATCTAAGCTATTATTTGATTCGATCACGTGATTTCGTACTCTACGGTTTCAAACTGTGTGTTTGTGTCATTCATATGTATGGAAAAGTGTAGGTCTCTAAGTCGACGCGTTGTCAGGCAGTGTCCATAAATACGTAAAACACGAACTTTTTGTATGGCAACCCTACGAAGGAGTTGCCCGATTGGTCCCATTTTCTAATTGTATTGGCAATTTTTATAAAAGCGCCTTGTCCAAAATATGAGCTTTCCACCTCGACGCCTTCTCAGCCAGCTACCAAGCATATAGTGAAAACAAAAGATTTGTATGCCAACACCGACTTAGTCCATTTTTGAAATTTTATTTACCATTGCTATGAAAGCACCACGTACCAAATTTTTTGTATGGCAACCCTACGAAGGAGTTGCCCGATTGGTCCCATTTTTGAACTTAATTTACATTTTTTAAAAAAGGCCCGTATACAAAATTTCAGCTCTCTACGCGTAGTCAGGCAGTGTCTAAACATATAGTAAAAAACCACAGTTTTGTATTACAACATTAAGAAAGGGTTGCCCGATTTAGTCTATTTTTTAAATTTTATTTACTATTGCTATGAAAACACCACATACCAAATTTCAGCTCTCGACGTGTATTCGTTATCAGGCAGTGTCCAAATATGTATTCAAAAACGAAATATTTGTATGGCAACCCTACGAAGGAGTTGTACGATTTAGTCTATTTTTGAGCTTGTATTTGCAACAGCGCCATCTATCGTGTACAAAGCTATCCTATCTTTCAAGCTTGAACCAATTAAGCACAATCACAAAAATTCATTGAAATCGGTTAGGCCGCTTAGGAGAGTTGCATGTACGAGCCCAGTGACACGTGATTTTTATATAAATTAAGATATGAGAAAGGAGAAATTAGAAAAAAAAATCAACAAAAAATTTAGCTAGCTTAAAATGTACCCATGCCATTATAAAGCTGTGAATCTTGAAGATTGCATATAGTTCACTGTTTATCATTAATTTCTCGAGCTCTATCTTAAACAGAGTGCAGAACTTCTATAGTACAAAAATAATCCAACCCCCCATAAATAATGTTCTTTATTGTTACCTACGCCTCTGATCGAAATTTCACAAAAATATGTTACACTTGGCAGGGATGCCCACTATATGGAATAAAAAAGAATGCTGTCCACAGTGAGCTATTTGCAAAATACAAATCTGAACTATGTCGATCTAGAGATAATGGCGGTTAAGTTGAATGCAAATATTCATTAACATTGTCTACATGCCAAAAAGTAGGTAAATAAAAAGTCAATGAAATAATTACTTGGAAGAATTTTTCCTATACTTCATGGGACTCATATTCATTAAGCAAAGCATCTCAAGTTCGAGTCCATGATTAGATAATTTGCAACTTTCTTCGAGGCTCATCTGAGTTCACTTAGAAGGTACTTGGCCGTCGTTGGCGTAAAATCTAAGAAAAATTCAACCAGGAATAATTTTGACAGCTGTCAAAAAGCAGATGGCGTGGCGTTTATTTATTTAACCCCGAAATACCTTCAATTCAGCTAAAGGAAGGCGGAGTTTATAGTATACTAGAGTACCCTCGAAATTTAAGAAGAAGACGAAACTTTGTATGAAAAATAAGAAAATTTATCGGAAGAGATTCAGCTTAGAAGAAGAAGAAGAACAATGTGTGTGTGAAAAGGAGGAAAAGAAGTGAGTTACCATTTTCTTGGGCCTCTTTATCGAAATTTTAACATCTTTCGCGAAAACCCAGTATTATTTTTCAGTGTTTGAACACCATAAATTGTCAGTGACAGGAGCCCAAAGTTTTCCTCTCATTAGATTACCTCTAAACAGTGCAATTGTTCAACGATTCAAATATGTCCAAATTTACCAACCACTAAATGGCTGCTTGATCTAAATTTCATTTTCTCTCCATCTGACCCATTTATCTATCCCACGAGATTTTCCTTACTTTTGTTGATTGACCTGTAAAATAAAAAATAAAAAATCCCACTTTGATGAACTTTATTTCCTTTACAATCTAAGCATTTCCATAGCTATGTACCACACAAATAAAAACCGTAAACATACATATAAACCAGAAATCTTAAATCGTTCATTAAATCCCACAGGATTCAACTTATAACGCCATGAAAAAATTCCCATCTCTTTCCGCTTTCAGCAATAAAAAATATTTTTTCTTCTTCAAATAGTCATAGCACACCTAAAATTTTACCGCAATTCACCTGAAAGTGCTGCATCGTCCATACAGCAACAAATAATCCTTGCTCTATCTCTCTCTCTCTATAGATGGACATGGACGGGACTTATTAATGCGATTCCATAGATTAAACCCTACCTCAACAGCCTCTCGTATAACTTCATAACTTTGAAGGGAACACATGTTCTCGCCATGGGACTAGCACATAAAATTCTCTACATAAGAAGGAGCTATGGTGGTGTACTTGGGAACCATTTTCTTGTTATTTACTAGACCATGAGATGTTCCCTGAATCATCCTGGATAGTATATGTAGTAAGATACCCTACTCTACCAGGGCAGTTTCTGTCTGAACGTCCGCTATGAGACAGAGAGAGGATCCTTTCTAGATATGCCTAGGCACCGAATCTATCTTTAAAAATTCACAAGGAACGAACGATAGCATACTCCCCCCAGCCACCATGGTCTCCTATTATAATAAAGAGCACCATCTGGTTCTGTCTGAAAAAAATTCGTCTGTCCATCCGGACTCTAGAGTCAGTCCCGGGTGCCTTTCCGTCCCGACTAATGGTAAAGAGGTGGTGTTGTAACATGCAGAGATGATGCACATGTGGCACTTTCGCCTTTCGCTTTTAACCGAGATTTTGTTGAAATTTTGTCATGTGTGCGAGCATAGATGCACGGCCCAGTCCAAGTTTGGTATACGAAGGACGGACGACGTATGTGATGAGGCGATAACACACATCTCACTGAATCTGATGAATGGAGTAGGAATGGGATTAAGTTACGGTCGTACTTTATCTTGATAAGGAGCTCTTTTCGGACCAAAAGTGGCACAATTCCTTCTCTATATGTATAGTACTAGATAAAGGGATTCTGGTGTTACTGTCTTGTTGCTTTCTGGTCCGTGGATTTATTTGTGATTATACGATTCAAATGTGGACCGAAGCTAAAAGGAACGGAAATTTGGATTCTAGAGGAAACATTAGCATCAATTATTGACGACAACTATAGACCATTATGGAATACATTCCAAAATCCTTTTAGACAACGTATGTGAATGTATTCGGATTCCTGGACTGTCTATGACTGGTTAAACTGACCCCAAATATATCAACAAATCCATAGCCATTTAGAGCACCTCTTCTAGCCTTCAAGGAGAGATGCAAAGAATCTCGTCTGCTTGCTAGAAGAAGTGCCTTTCATATGTGAACCAATAAGAGCCATAAGTGCTAATGAAAACAGAGTTAAAGTTCTTTTGCACTTGGTGGTGCTGATGTTCAGAAGATGGGTTTTGAAAAAAATATTTCAACTGCTTTAAGATAGAATCACTTTTCCTTTCAATGGGTGCATTCAATCTACACAAACCGCTGTTGGTTTTAAAATTAGCCACCACGATCTGTTGTTGACCAAATAGTTGGGCGGGCCGACATTCTCTTCTTGGGTTTCTCGGGGCTTGGGATTCATTAAACGTAAAAGCAGCTGCTGTTGCTGATTTTGTTTTTTTTTTTCGTTGCAAATTTTTACACACTACTCCCACAGCGGCGAGGTTATTGGTTTCGTCGTGGTTAAATCAGAAATTTTTAATGCAAACACATTCACCGAGAAATGGAAATGTTATTGGTGGAGCTGTCATCAGAAGGCTTTTTTTAAACTAATTTTTATGGACAGATGAAGCTCTGTGTGGTGTACCTGCGCTATGTGATATTCTGGGTATAATTAATTGTCGAACAAGTACTCGATAAAAAGAAAAAAAAATGATAAATTTGCCATAATTGTCTTACCTTGAATGTACAATTTTTGTAATTATTAAATACAGGCGTGTGATGGTTGGTAGTAAATGGGTATGAGGGCAAAAAAAAAATCTTCAGAGGTTAGTCAGGTAGTTACAGCAAGGTCGAATCGGCCTCATTTTTCAGCACCATCGAAATGATCCTTGTCAAAGTGTCAAAAATGAATACAACAAAAAAAGATTTCAAACGAAATTACCTTTTTTGGTTTTTTTTGTGTATTTTTTTTCAAAGGGTCTAGTAGCAGATGATCCTCTCTCGAACTTTTTGACGAACTTGTGATTGTAGTGAAATGCGAACTTTTTTTTGATATGTAGAAAGAAAATTCGAACTCCAAGTGTATCACGTTGATGGAATTTCTGAATCATATAAAGTGTCTAATGTAGAATGACATCCTTTCTGCAATATTTTGCAGCATTAGGTGTTTCGTCAAATTAATTCGTTTGATGACTTAGATTTGAAGGGTATGCAAGTTTAGTTCATAGCTACATGAACCAGTTCTCCAACAAACGGCATTTCTCATTTAAACAATGTGCTAGACAATATTGAACTCTGAGTTATTATAAAATCATACGTCGTCAAATATCATTAAATATTCCTCAACTAAGTTAGCTTGCGACAAGTACTTAGACCGCCAATAAATCTACTATAGATTTCGAATCAATCTGCCTAACCTTGGGAAATATCTGAAATTTGATAGACGACCTCTTGCACATAGTTTTGACAAGACGACATAAGTGGAGTTGTATGGTTCACAGTTGATAAATTTTCGAGTAAGACTACTAATAAAAAGCCAAGAGTTTCAAGAAGTCTTTTGCAATTTAATAAGCATATCATGAGCACGATAAGTCTACGTCGAAGTAAGAAGTGAAGATTGACGGTAAGATGCATAATAACTGCATTAACAGTGTACAAATCCCAACTTCTCTTTTTTACTCTCATGTCGAACTTGAACTTCTTCGATGCTATGTAATTCCTAGTTATATCCTGAGTTTCTAATAAAATGCGGTAAAAATGTGAGTTTCTCTCTCTCTCTCTGAATTATTTCTGTGCTAAATCACAGAGTTTCTGATGTACTCTTGGAGAGGTGTCCGATAAGCAGAGGACTTTCAAACTAAACAGAAATAAAAAAAGTAATGGTCTATCGCAAGGTTCAGTTCCTACACCATTACTTTTCACATAATACCTCTGATCTTGCGATTATTGCTTGTCGCAACAAATTTATTCATCAACATCTAAAGTCGATGAAGATTTGTAAATCTTAAAAAGGATATTCCGCCGTGAGTATGGAGACTTAACGACAGCCGTTGAGTCAAGAGTTTAAAGTGTTCTTCCATTAATGAACGAAAGAAGTCGCTTGGAGTACCGACATCTATTAGTATCGTTTTGTCTTGGCAAGATAAAGGTGTAAAAAACTCTTGCTTTCTAATGCGGCCTGGTTTCTTTTCCCGCAGGACTATGCAACTCTTCTCTGTGCTGGAAAGTTCATCGATAACTTTTGTAAATAGGTGCCTTCGTTGATTTCTAAGCTCGTTGAATCAGAGCAATATTGACAGTGAAATAAACAGAAGAATCGTGAAACTAAATTGACTGAAATTAGGCAATGTTGCCTCCCAAGCATGCCCAGAAACACATTGAGAATCAAAAGACAAAAATTCAAACAGAAGCTGGAGCAACAAATATGGAATGAAATTAAGGCTGTCGCTTAAAAGAGAGTCCAATGTAGTATAGGTCATTGAGATGTTTATAAAAAATATGAAAGGTTTCTTATCTGTAAGAATAATAACATTCTGCTTGCAAATGCTTGTGAGTGGTTCGGGGGGGGGGGGGGGGGGTAATATACGGACTACTAAAAGGGAATGCCCACTTTTCATACAACCTTAGGCCCCAGATGAACACGCATGAGAGATGGATGCAGTTTAATACTCTGAACATAATTTATTAACAAATTTTATTTCAATTAAGCGGGGGAAAGCTTTGGCGATCGAATGTAACTTGAGCTACTTTCTTGGATGATAAAGTGGACTTTTCTACTTCTTGCGATTGCACGGAATTCGTGCGTCAAGGACTTCTTATAAGAAAAAATGTTCACAACAGACCACCGTGAAGGAGAGAACTACAAAAATATCTGTAGCAACTGGGGTGTATGTGACCCAAGAGCATGAAAATGGGTTTTTCGGTTGCAAAAACGTCTCGAGAAAGTTTTCTGAATTGAGAAAAAATGTACACCACCAGATAGTACTTGACGAGACCATTAATTTGATATGCGACATGCCGTATTGGAACTACCCACCCCCCGTCGCCCGCCGGGGGGGGGGGGGGTCCTATCCCGACCTTTAAAGTATTCAGAAAAAAGGATTGTAGCTGGTAATAGGCTTAGGCAAACGGTGAAGCCCGTTTTCCGATCGAACATAAACCTAACGAGTTAAAGTCGATTTAAAGTATGAAAAACTTAGTACCTCAGTTTGAATAAAAAAAAGGGGGAATACTAAAAAAAATTAGTATAGGGATCGCTATTTAAGTCCCTGAGTATAGGACTGTGGGTACTCAAACTTCTTCTGAGGATCTAAGAAATTCGATTTTGTACTAGATTTACCAAAATGTACTAGATCAAACTTTGAACCCCTGCCCAAGCTTTCCCCCGCTTAATTGAAATAAGCATTGTTCATAAAATATGTTCAGAATATTAGAATGCATCGTTTAAGACATCTCTCATGAATATTCATGCAGTGTCTAAAATAGGCATTCCCTTTTTCGTAAATTTTCTCTAGTTATAGAAAATTTTTATAAGGCAAAAACTTCACTGATGATAGATACCCCGATTACAAAAGACAAAATCATAATTGTGTGAAACTCCTTCGGTCTATAGCCCTGAATTTATGCAGCTCATCACATCCATCAAAATCTACCAGGTTTCAATCATAAGAATAATAATTCCATTCATATCAGATTTGAGGAGGCCTCCCTCAATGTTTTGTGAATAGTTTTAGTAGTTTATACTCCCTGTAGATTTTCATTAAAAACAAATTAAATTAATTTTTAGCCCTGAAATTTACCCCTGACAAAATTCAAACGTGTTTTAAAATGTAAAAATTTGCTGGGTGTCTCCTTGTATCACCCAGACCAGAATTCATACTTAACTTTCCCAGAAATTACAGAAAAAAAAAAATAAAAAGAAATTTATCAAAACTAATTTTCTTATAAATTATATAAATTTTCCAAAAAATTGAAATGTACGCATTTAATAAGTTTTCAATCCCTGAAAAAATGTTGCACCAGAACGTCGGATGCTGTGCATGTAAATAAAACTAAAAACGACTTCATCATACACCAGAATTGCTCAATATGTTGAGATAGTTGGATAGAAATTAGTTGCAGCAGAATGAAAAACAGAAGTAGAGCCACTGGTAGAAAGTATGAATGTGCAGAAACTGTTGTAAACATTCTCTCTACAAACATACGATGGTCGTTTGGCTGCGCTATTCTGCTGCTGCTACTGCTGTTGCTGCTGCTATCCTATGTGTTTGCTTGCTGTGCTGGTCGTCTCGAGTTCTGTCTGCGGCTGTTGTTGCGATGGTCCCTGCTCTGCGGCGTCTGCCGTTGCCGTCTGCTGCTCCTATCTGTGGCTGTGCTGTGTGGGGAGATCTGACTCTGCCTGAGTCGAGTCTGTTTCTGTAGCTGCTGTCGTTCTGCTAAACTTCTGCTTTTCTTGTCAGTCGTTCGCCGGCATTTGTTGCATTTGGTTGTAGTAGGCCTAGGTAGGTTAGTTAATTGCGTTGCGTGTTCCGTTCGAATTTTTCTGGTGCTGCGATTCAACAAATCATTTCGATCGACATGTCGGAAGAAGTGGGATAGCGTGAACCGCGTGTTGCATGAATTTCAACTTGTTTTTGGCATTTCAAAGTGTTTTTTTTAGTGCTTTTAAAGAAGGATCATTTGCACGAAAATAATTATACAAGAAAGTGAATCCGAATACATTCCTCAGGTGTTTCTTTGGTATTTCTTGAAAAAAGAAAAAAAGAAAAAACAAGTGCTAAAATCAGGTGAAAGGAGTTTTGTTGTGAGTTGTACCAACGATAACCAAGTCCCGTTGCTTGTTGTTGTCATCATTATCATCATCACATCACCTCGACACCAGCAGCGTCATAAATTTTTCTGTTGTCTGCCTGTCACCACATGATTTTTTTTGTTTTTTTTTTTACCTAAGTGAAGTGTGCATGATCAAATTTCAATTTAGTTTTTAAATTCGGGAAAAAAAGAGTAAATTATCAAATTATCCTGGAAAAACTAGGGAATCAGGTGCTACACATACATACATACATACATACCTTAAACATTTTGGGAGGAAAAGGAAATATTCAACAGTTGCAGGAGTCCTCGTTGTCCGTTACACACAGAATTCAGGTGAGTTTTGTTTGGAATTTTCTTTCTAAAAAAACAAAAAAACAAAATGTGCAAAGCAAACTAGTGCTGCTGGGTGCTCCGCTGTGCTGCGCTGGTTTCCCGTTTTGGCCTTCTTTTTTCCCCATTCTTCAGGGCAAAGTTGATCGGTCTTAAATGAGTTTTTTTGAGTGTTGCACAGAGGTAAAGAACCGGTTTTTCGGCTCAGCCAGACCGGCCGCCTCACTGTGAGACTGTTGTGTGTTGTTGTTGTTGTTTTATTTCATGATGGCATTATAGACTTGGACCTGGTTGGTGTACTTGGTAGGTTAGAGGTAGTTGCGGTTGTTAGTCGTCGCTCGTCGCATTGATTGGTCGAATATTTTATTTTTGTATTGCTCCCAAATAATTGCGAGATTTTGATATCATCACCACCAGACCAGCACCGCACCACAGAGTTCCCATTTAGAGGTGCCAGGCCAGGACAGGATTGCAAGTAAGTTCCTCCTCTGGTTTATTGCTGGATTTTTACTTTCATTTTGACCTTCGAAATTTTTGTTTGCAATAAATTTAAAGAGTTCTTCGAAATTGACTTGTTTTTTTTTTACGTTTAAGGAAGGACTTAAATGAAAAGTGAAACATTTTTCTTAAATTCTTTTCATCTTTGAAAATCTGAACTTCTGTTGGGTTGCTCTTTTCAATTTTAATTCCTTTTGATGGAGGAAGGAAACGAAATCCATTTAATTGTTAGCCCGGAATAGTAGAATTAATCACGGAATTCTTTAGTAATTTACGAAAATGCAACGAACTTCAGGTTGGTTTCCTTTAAAAAAGAATTTGGTTTCGCCCCCTGATGGTGATAAAAAAATTTAAAGTCTTCCTAGAAAAATTTCTTAATTTCAATATTTTTCTATAAATGTTTTAATTGCGTTAAAATAAATTTTATGATAAAAATTATTTGTGGTAACATTGCACCGCCAATCTAACTAAAATGCTGAAAAGTTCACTAAAATTAAAAATTAAATTAAAATTTTTAGTCAACTGGACAGCGGCGCACTAAGTTTTTTTTTTCTTAAGGGGGAATCGAAATTGATATCGAATTGAAACTATAATTTCAATATCTTCCAACTCCGTCGGAAGTTTCAAAAGTGTTTAGAATCATCTTTCATCTGAAGAAAGATTAGAAAAATAAGAAATCAGGATGAGATCTATATTAGAAACTATTCTACCAACGCCACTGCAATAATATTCGGTTCGGATGATTTATCTGATATTTTTTATCATTTCCTCAACGAATACCTACTTAACTGCAATTTGTACTTTTTTTATTTATTCTCCTGAATTAAGTTTTACTGAAGGACATATAATTAAGAACCTTCGGACTCGAACCGGTCTTATGTTCTTCTGGGGGCTAGATAATGCAGAGCTATTTATAGTTGGCATATACCTACCTACCTAATTAATACTTTCTTGAGAATTGCGTTGCCCGACTAAAGGACGACCTATTACGAATAAATACGTGGGCCCAACATAATAAATTACTCCTAAATCCAGTTTGATTTTAATTGATTTTCCTGGGGTAGTATTGAAATGAATTTCTTGTACTATACCCGTTGCAAGGAAAGTAACTAATCTAGGAATTGTGGTAAATAAGAAGATAAATTGTTGCGACTATATCAATTCTATGCAGATCAAAGTCTATGGATTTCAGCTAATATTTTGTCAACTGATCTCAAGCTAAAACTTGTTAAAACGCTGATTTTCCCTTATTTTACTTATGGTAGAATTGGTTTTCCTAAACTAGATATAGTGTGTCTGCTGGCGTAAGATTTAATGATTGTATTCGTTTCATTTTTGGGTCAAACATCTTTCATATCTACGACCCCGATTATTACTCGTTTAACGATTATTTAATTCAGTCCGTTAATATTTTTATATAATCTACTAAGGACGGACGGGCAAACCCGAATGACAGTGTTTTTTTCGAATTTACAACGTAGAGAAATCACAGCTTAATTATAGGTTAGGTTTGGTAAAAGGGGTTGTCGCTAGCCAACTAGCCTGCATCACTTAGACCTCTTGTAGGTCCAGGTCTAGGGGCACATAGACCTCATGGCGTAACCTTTCGAGCCGCTCCAGATCCATCCCGCTTCACTTGAGAAAGTCAGGATATTTCCAAGACTCTTTACCTAGATCTATCCTGTTTCCCTCAGTTCGCTCAGACTTGAAAAGAAATAGCTACCCAATAGCCTACTTCTTTTATGCATTGCATCGAAGCAGGGCATTCGCAAAGCGCTTGTTTGACAGATTCGATTTTCTCCGAGTCCTTACAGCTCCAGCAGAAATCGTTTGCCGCTATATCCAGTCTTCTAGCATGTTCCTTAATAGCCAAGTGACCCGTAATAGATTCATGGTATTTTTTCTGCTGCCACTAAGTAATTCCATTCTCCTTTTCCTGTCATATGCAGGCCACAATTGCCTTGCAATACGGCAGGTATTCCTGCTGATGATTTCCTCTTTTAAAGCTCCGATTGGGATGATCACATAAGCTATCGCTGCGGAGCTATCCAATTCAGAGCCCTTTTTGGCCAATTCATAAGCCATCTTCTTGCATGAGATATTCTTATGTCCAGGTACCGAGGCTAATGATATCTACCTCATGTCCCGGAATTTGATCTATACCATGCATTTATGCAACGTTTTACCATCCAATATTAAAGCTGCGAGCACTGTCGATGCATTCAGAATACTTATGGCATCTTATCTGGCCCATATTTATCTCCATCAACGGTTTTAGCTTTTATTTTTTATACCCTAGATGAAATTTAAAGGTTATACTTAGTTTGTCATTCCGTTTGTAACACCTCGAAATATGTAGTGATGGTAGAGCAAAATGGATTGGACACCCACGCAATGCTATGCGTGTTATTTTGATTTTTGCATGTCCGTTCGTCCGTCTGTGCGCACTTAGAAAGCTGAAATTTTGTATACGGATTCTAAAAAAAAAAGTAAATTAAATTCGAAAATAAGACAAATCGGGCAACTCCTTCGTCGGGTTGCCATACAAAAATTTGGTTTTCCACTATATATTTGGACACTGCCTGAGAACACGTTGACATTGAAAGCTGAAATTTGGTACATGGTGTTTTCATAGTAATAAGAAATAAAATTTTAAAAAATGGAATAAATCGGGCAATCCTTCCTCGTGTTCTAGCCATTTTTGTTGTACAAAAATTTTGTTTAGAATATGAAATCCTATATAAAATTGGTTATAATATTTTTTCTGTCCGACGAACCGTTCTAGAAATATATTCCAAAAACCACTTAAAAAATCAAACTTGTATAGATCGGTGACCATACGAAATTTTATATGGGCATTCATCTAGGTTGTCCTAAGAACTGGTCTTACCTTTTTTAATTGTTAGATAAATAAAAACAAAACCGGGCATCAGAATAATGAAGATTGTCGATGGTTCGCACGAAGTGCACGAGGAAGTTAAAAAAAAAAAAATTAATAAAAATTAAAGAAATTAAGCAGTAACAATTACTTTTGCAGTTAGTTACTTCTTCAAGACTTTCGACTGAGTTTGGAAAACTTTTTTTAACCAAAATACAAAATTCAAAGCATGAAAATAAAAAATACCCTGCTGACCGTATAATAAGTGTAGTCAGGGCCAGATAGAGGGGGGCCATGAGGGCCATATAGCACGGGCCCCAAGCATACGGAGCGGCCTCTAAATCCATGGTAACTGTAACTGCAATAAAAATACTTTTTTGTTATAAATTTTAAAATAACTAAAATTTTGCAGAAAAATTTTGCATAGCATTCTTTGTGCCTTCTACTTTATATTGTTTGAATTTCGAATGATTCCTTCCTATATGTTCTATTTATGTGTAATATGTAGGCATACACGTACCTACTAATACTATTCTAATAGAAAGAAAAATGATATCGAATAAGTTTAGGGGTGTTGGTGTAGTTTTGCGTCGCGACTGTTTATGATTGTTTCTTTTGGAAAAATATTCGGACTGACTTATTCAGAGTGGCCCATAATTAACTTCCCCCTCTTTGCAAATTAATTTTTTTGTTTTTTAAGGATTTGAAAAATTTTCAAAAAATGAAATCTGAAAAATGGCCACCTGCAACCACGCTCTTTTTATGACGTCTTTAATTAAAATTTGTATATGGTGACAGAATTTCATTTAAAAAAATTATGCCTAAAAACCCCATTAGTTTCTTTTTCGTACATATACAAAATTTCCGTCTTTAATTCTTAAAAAAAAAAAAAAAAAATAAAAATAGACAGTTATAAAATTAACTAAAATTTACTGACGTGTCAAATAGTAAAATTAATTACGGACCACCCCATCTACTGAATTTGATACATTTTTCATTCAATTTCTTTCAATCCCGTCGTTCCTATTTTTCTGTCCACGTTTAAAGTGAAATTATATTGAGTGAACCCTAGTAGAAACTGCTGACAGTTTTACCTTGTCTCCTGCCCCGGGGCAAGGAACAGTTATTTTGTAAACCAATACTAATTTGATTGAAAAATATCAAGGTGTTTGCAATTCACAAAGAAACATATAGAAAATTAAGTCCCGATAAGCCTCCTGATGAGCATTCATTAAATCTCATCGAAGGACTCATTGGATAGCATGAAACTGCTCCTATTCACTAAACCAGCAATAAATAAATATTTATTATTGTCATCACCTTGTCAGATGACATTTCTACTAAGAAAACTTGATTTTGTGATTTATTTATTGAAGTTTTTAAATTAATTTTTTGATTTGTTTTCCGCGGGTAGACTGTCGCCGATATGCTGAACAAGACGTTATGCCCAAATCCTTACGCTTCAGCGTATCAGATTTTGATTTGTAACCGGATTTTGAATTCGGAAAATAATATTAAATCAATCGTAAATGCAGATTATCATTTATGAACTAATCATGACACTCATTGACATGCTCATTACTAAACTCATCGTAACACTCATTGCTGTGCTCATTAATAATCTCATCGTAACACTCATTGACATGCTCATTAATAAGCTCATCGTGATCCTCATTGACATACTCATTAATAAGCTCATCGTGACGCATCGAAGTGCTCATCTAATATTGTAAAATGCACAAAAGAGAAACATAGTATACATTTCGAAATAAGTGAAAGAGATGGAATACCTCATGCACACTGTGAATAAGTAAATAAATGATTTTTTTCCCCGGTTTTGATTCAAACGCGAATAAATTTCATCAGTATGTTCATCTGATTGTTTATGATGAGGAGCTCATTGATGAGCTAATCATGATACCTACATTACCAGGGAAGTTTCTCCAATGTTTGTATTGCACTCAGTGTGCGAGCACAGTGCAGGTATATAAAGCTAGCCGAATTAATGAAGGAGTAGTCAAGTTATTCTAACAAGAGTGGAAGGTGTTTTGAATCCTTATACGAGAAATCTGTAATTTATTTAAAATTCTATGGTGTTTCGACGATCGATTTAAATTGGAAGGCAATAAAAACCTCAACGCAAATATTACAACAGAAATATTCAATTTCATATAAAACATGCAACGAATTGATTTTTATGAAGAAGATTTAATCAATCAACTTTAATTCAGAATTAACTCCAATAAAGTTGCTACAAATATCACCCCCCACTACTAATTACAACGGGTTCTGATGGGATACCTCCAGCGTTTTTTAAGTCATGTTGCCTCTCTCTGGCAACCCCGCTTAGAATTATTTTCCAAAAATCCCTCGATAGTGGTGGTTTTCCTCAGCTATGGAAAAATTCTTTTATCATACCTGTCTACAAAAAAAAACAGTTAAAAAGATATCTCTAACTATAGGCCTATTGTAAAATTATCTTGCATGCCCAAATTATTCGAATCTATCATCTACTCTCCGTTATCAATTTCCTGCAAGAATTTGCTCTCTTCAAACCAACATGGGTTTATTTCGGGCCGATCTACAACCACTAACTTATTGGAATTTGTCTCTGATACCATTCACGGGTTTGTAAAAGGCAACAAGACAGATTGTATTTATACAGACTTTAGTAAGGTTTTCGACAAGCTATCTCACTCCGTGATACTGTTTAAAATGGAAAAGTATGGGTTTCCCACAACGTTCCTAAAATGGAGGGAATCATATCTAGATAACAGAACATACCAAAACTATATCCGCCATTTCATCTCTAGAGTCTTGAAAGCTTCGTCTGGCGTACCGCAAGGGAGTCAATTTCGCCCGTTGCTATTTATTCTATCTATTGACGATATTGTCTTCGTAGTGAATCACTGCAAAGTCTTAATTTATGCTGATGATATTAAACTTTTCAGTCAGATTAAATTTTTTATGATTGTCAACTCAGACAGGATGACTTCCACAAATTTTACGATTGGTCCAAAAGCAATAATTTGGTACTCAATATCGACAAATGTGAGGCAATGACTATCCACAGGAATCTGAATCCTATCTCTTATGTCTATGGGTTCTCGGCTTCCTCGATTCGCCGCGTTAGTTCTGTCTGTGACTTGGGTGTCAAATGTAACCATAGATTGGAGTTTAACTCCCACATAAACCACATGGTATCGAAGAGTAGTTCTATGCTGGGCTTTATAAAACGTTGCTCACATGGTATCGAAGAGTAGTTCTATGCTGGGCTTTATAAAACGTTGCTCCCGAGAGTTCTCGAATCCCTCCATAACATTACGTTTATATACTTGTTTTGTGAGACCACTTCTTGAATCCGCTAGCCAGGTCTGGTCTCCTTTTTACAGTACACACATCGTCGGTATCGAGTCAGTGAAACTTCCTGCGCTTTGCTCTTAGGGACCTACCCTGGAATAACTAATTGATTTCTCCACCCTATAAGGATCGCTTGCAACTCTTGAATATGCACTCGCTTGAGAAACGTCTATGTTTAGTGTAACATACTAATACTAACGCCAACTAAGTGATGACCCGCGCATGTAGTGTTGACCGTTTATTTATTAAACGTGTCCACGCAGCGCGCTTGTGTTAATCTGGTTCGGATAGTCAAGTAAAAAAAAACATACTAGAAACAAATTTATTTGAATTGTTTCCATATTTGTTTGTAGCACCACTAAGAATATTTTTGAGCGCTTCCGTTGCTTCCGCAGAATGGAGCTTTAGCGTTTTAAAAAAAGTGAAGAATTTTAATAGATCGACAATCAGTCAAGTATGTACGTTTACATATGGCTCTGTATACTTGAAGTACACTTGAAGTAATCAAAATATTATGAAAACACGCATTCAATGCGTAAATTTCAATTCAAGTAATTGAAAAATTAAATTCAAATCAAGTAATTGAATTGAATTGAAATTCAAGTAGATTTCAAGTCAAGTACTCAAGCATTTATGTAAACATACTTGTGAATGTCTCAAGAAAGGTTAAACGACTTATCAATGCCACTTAAAAATTCTAACATTGCGCGGACTTTTCAACGATTATAAAAGAATTATCAGAAAACAAGGCTCGAAAGGCATATTTAAAATAAATTTAATTCCTTTCACTTCTCACTCAGTCCAATTTTATTATAGTTAGGTATATTTTTTGAAATTTTTTTTTACTGCAAATAAGGTTTAAGATTTAATTTAATTAAAATTCATAAATGTTTACAAAAAAAAACCTTTTTTGTATATGATTTATTTAGTTGAGATATTTTAATGATTTTAACAAGACTGGGAGGACCCCATTTTTCTGGTGGTTCGTCCAGGCCCCATGTAAGCTCTGTCAGGCCCTAAGTGTAGTACTAAACATGTATGATTTATAGTCAGTCGATTATTAACATCGTTGTCCCTCAGGGTTCTCGTCTGCATCCCAACTTTGTTTTTATATGTTAAATTAATTATTAAATGGCAGTTTTTCTCTGACTTGTTTGATTCTATTGGAGTTTCTATCCACAACCAAATTTATATATTTTTTCTTAATACTCTTATTAATTTATAATTCAAATCCCACTTAGGGTGAGTTCATATCTCCATTACTAATTTTTACATAGTAGACACATACACTCACAGCTCCATTTATTCTTTTCCTTTGATTTTAAGCTTATGGCGTTTCTGTCTTTTGCAAATTTTATAAAATTAATTTTATGATTTGCCTCCTCCAATTTTATATCCATAGGAGATATGAAAATTCTGCTGTTGAAGGATAGCAGCTTCATCATACACAATAATGTCCGAATTAAGATAACAACAATAACAACAACAACAGCCCGAAGCACTTTTTCTTTTGGGGGTTGTTTTTTTTCTCCCCCCTAAAATACATATTCGTAATTCTAGCTACTGGGTGGGTGTTGTTGGTATTCATATCAGAACCAAAAAGAATAGAGAGGTTCCCTTACTTAATTTAGATAATTTTTTCTGTTCTGCTACGTTTTCATAGTAGAGAAGTAGTAGGTATAGAGTAGAGGATATGAAGTCTCCCTCCCCTCCCAACACTCCCTACCCAGCCACACACAAAGAATTAAATATTAATTAAGTAAGTAGAGGTACATGAAATTGTTCAGACAAGTCTTATACGCTAAGTAGATTAAAAGGAAGGCAGCAGAATTAATATGACATCGATATACACCCGTGCATACATATACAAATTATAAAATATTCTTCGGTGATGCGATGGTAAGATATTCCTTGTACACACCCCTTGTTCCTACAAACCAACAATTTTCATCCTTATTGGTACTACTGTACGTAAATACGTACGTGGTATATATAGCACGATTATACATAGGTTTGGCAGTTTGCCAAAAATCTTGTGAAAGAACATCTTATGTCACGTGATATGCCATCTTCCATTACTCTTAAATCATGTTACCTTTTGCGTTTGTGAATTTTCCATCCCAATGGATTGAGTAGGTATATAATTTCTCAAAATTTCTGCATTTATTCATTGATTTTATAAAGTGCGCACCCTTATTATCCTGCTTAAATTCATTTTCCGTTCTAAATCTAAATGCCACTCTTTCTTCCCTATACTGTTGTCCTGCTGCGGTATACGATAATCATTTGTTCAACAATTGCACAGATTGTTGTCAACATAATTCCCTGTTCTTAAAATTCCTTGGAGATTTCATGTAATCTCCGGTAGGGAAGAACTATACCATCCTCTACCTATCTATAATACCACCACCGCCACTATATATATACCATAACCATCCTTCCAAGAAATTTGGAGTGGAATAATTTCTCTCCTTGTCACCTTGGCGTGTTCCAGATGGATGAATTTCGGCAAACCGCTTCAACTTCAACAATCCAGAACTGAGCAACAGCCAGCCATGCCAGCCAGCCAAACCAAGCCAACCAACCAACCACCCAACCAATTTGTTTGCGAATTAAATTCCCCAGAAGAGATATGAAAAGTGAATCCGGTGATGAGTAATTCGTCGCCGATTTATTAAGCAAAATGCCTAATGGGTGGTTAAATTGAATTCGAGTTTTCCCGTTGCCATTACTCTCGCCATTTTTTGGGGGTTGCCTTTCCTTCGGCGGATGTGAAAAATTCATGCTGCGGTGACGGCGGGGTGGGGAAAGTGCTGTGAAACGAGACACTACTAAGGAAAAACAACTTCAAAAGAGATAAAGTGACATTAGTCACGACGACGACTATACGCCACGCACGCTTAACACATAAAATTGCAAGAATTATTGACATGTCAAAATTTGAACATCCGTCGTTAAGTATAAGAAGGACACCATGAAATTTATTGGATCCCATAAATTTACTTTGTTTTTACCCAAGGGAGTAATCTATAGAGAATCGCTCGCGATTTTTGTAGAAGAAAAAGTATAAGAGAAAAAAAAAAATCCTTCACCGAAATAGTAGTAAGGTGTCCGTCTATCCTTAAAACTTTTTCCCACTTTGTATATACAGAAGAAAACTCTTCTGGTTCTGGATGAACATGAAGTACCTATTTCTTGGTTGGTGAGAGGTACATAAAAAAACAAAAAAAAAACAGGAGGTGCAAGTCTCTTAAGTACTTCAGAGGATCCTCCACTCTAGGGAGATTTATATAATAGTGTGAATGAATCTGAAGTGAGAATATATGTAAAAGTAGGTATGGGACCACCACCACTACCACCATCTTATCTTTCACAGAGTACTTTTGTGTTCCTTTCTGGTCACATTTTAATTTTGTTAATTTCATTTTCACATTTTTTTCGAATGAATGTTATACGCAGGTAGGTAGATAGGTAGATAGAGGTCGTCCATGGAGTGCTGCTACTCTTTTTTCTGCTGTAGATAACATTAATGAAAGTGAGGAATTTTTTCATATCTTCTACTGGCCCATTTGTATGGAAAAAGCAGTATTTTCTCCCTATACTAGGGACGCATATTTCTAGAATAATTTCCTGATGTTACTCTTTTCATGATTTTCTTATTCGTCCATTTCGCCCAGAGGAAGATTTTAATCTTTTTTTTTTTAATTTTTTTTTTTGCAACACTATTAAAAAAGTAAAGAAGGCGAAAAGAAAAATGGCATTTCATTGCACTTTCTGGAATCCTTTCGTATCCTTTACCGTACTTACTATAGTTTTGTTTTTTGTGTGTGTGTGTGTCTGTTGGAGGGGAGGGGTATAGGAAGGAGAATATAAAGCGGTATCCCTTTTTTTTCTTCCTCTTGCATTCAGTGGAATGCGGCGGTACAGTGTGTTTGTGCAATTACTACACTTTCGCAAACAGATGGGGAAATTGCTTTTAATTCCTTTCATGATAACTAATTGCAGCTTTGTTCTTGGGTTGGGTTACTTCTTTACTATACACAACGCGGACGATATGAAAATAGTCCTGTTTTTATCCTCTTTGGATATAGCTGCTATGTATATGTACATATTTCACCAAAGATTTGTGGCGGTAATAAAATATAGGATCTTGTATACCTACCTACCTATACTACATAAAAATAAACAGCAAATTGCTTACTGCTGCATTCCTTTTTACAAATTTTAGGAATTATTGTTTGCATTACTTTTGAAAATTTCGCACAAAAACTTAAGCTCGATTAAAAAAGATCTGCAGGACGAAGACATATTGTGGTAATGTGGTAAGCTTACTTAGGGATTGTTGTGTTAAATTGCTTTTGTATAGTAGTTGCTGTATAATTTATATTTTGAACGTTTTACAGAAATGCGGACGATTTGAGAAATGCAATCTATGATTTATATTGTATATCTAGTTAGTTAGAATCTATCTACATAGTATCGATTAAGGTTTTCATGGTTTTATAGTTTAAAAGTAAGCTGAAAATAAATGTTAATGGCTTATGTAAAGCTTAAATGATAGCATCACTCTTGCGGCAGAAACTATCTTGAAAATTTACTTTGATGGTATGAAAAAAGGAATAAGATTTCTTTTGAAAGGGTTTATTTAGCACATATTAAAGTATAAAAAACAAATTGTTATAATTTTTTCATATACATAATGGCGGCGACTTGGCCTGCCATCTTGAAAACAGAGCTCATCTTGAAAAGCGTGTTTTTTTTGTTTACATATATCTTCACGGGAGGACGGTTTTCCCGTAAATTAGGTATACGACCTGGAGCAAAAATCAAAAAAGAAATTTCAATCTATATTTTATTAGTTATGGGACTGCATAGGGTTTTTTTTTTGTATCAAATTTTGAAAAAAATGGTGCACTTTTGAAGAAATAAATTCGAAGTTTTACCGAAAAAATAAGCAGTAAATAGTTTATATAAAAAAGGTATGCATGTAATTAAAAAACATACGTACACCCATAGATAATGTAAATGTGAAGCTACTATCAAAATTTTAAATCGATCCATGCAAAGGTGCTCGAGTAATTCGTCCTCCCTGTTTGAAAAAAAAAAAAACGTTTCAAAATAATCGCGTTTAAAGTTGAAAGAGTACTTAAATCCTTGAAATTGTTTTCACTTATAATCTGCAATACTTGCCCCATACATTGCTGCATTTATTATAGCATTTGCGCACCCTGGTGGTGAGCTCAGCGCGCGCTCCAAGGCGCTGTGAATTGAACATTTTGAAAAAAAAAAATTTCGCTTCAAGACCAACTGCATATTGTTTTCGTGACCCCAAAGAATTAAAAAAAAATAATTTTTCCAAAATCCCAAATTAATTTTAACAGTTTTTTAGCTTCAATTGTTTTCCAAAAAGATGGCAGCACTGTGTAAGTGTGAAATTATTCAATATTTTGAATTAATGTACTGAACAAGTTTTGGTTTTTTACATTTTTCGATAAATTAAAAATTAAATAAATTACTAGTAAAAAAACATGAATTTTCTTTATTTTTTATTCACGTAAGTCGCAAAAATTTGCCCCTTACTACAAAACTATATGAAATTGTTAAATTCAAATACGAGGTGTAATCAATAAATAACTGGACTGTTTCTAAAAATATTCCTAATTATACCCTAGATGAAATCTATAAGGTATACTAAGTTTGTCATTCCGTTTGTAACACCTCGAAATAATGATGGTAGAGCAAAATGAATTGGACACCCACGCATAATATGAAAAGTTATTTTGATTTTTGCATATTCGTCCGTACGTCTGACGTCAATTAAGTTGGGACCGCCATTTCATGGTAGAAAAGATTTGAATACGTCAAAATTTAGGGCTAAATTAGGGCTAATTTAATGCCATTTCCACGAATTTAATGCTCTTCTATTTTTCAAAAAAATCCATAGATAATCCAGTATTATTAAAAGTCAGGACCACCACTACTGATAATAGGTTTAGTAGCATTGTTACAAGAGCGTGCAATAGTGGCATTAAATTAGCCCTAATTGAGCCTTAAATTTTGACGTATTCAAAACTTTTCTACCATGAAATGGCGGTCCCAACTTAATTGACGTGTCCATCTGTGCGCAAGATAACTCCAGAACGCGTTCACTTAGAAAGCTGAAATTTTGTATACGGTCTTTCAAAAAAAAAAAAAAGGTAAATTAAGTTCGAAAATGAGACAAATCGGGCAACTCCTTCGTGGCGTTGCCATACAAAAATTTCGTTTTCCACTATATATTTGGACACTGCCTGAGAACGCGTCGACGTAGAGAGCTGAAATTTGGTACATTGTGTTTTCATGGTACTAGCAAAAAAATTTTGAAAAATGGACTAAATCGAGCAACTTTTTTTGGGAGTTGCCATATAAAAATTTAGGTTTTTTGCGTATACTGTGAAAACGATTAGTCTAAGACATTTTTATTGTACTAAGAACTTCTTCAGAATACGAAATCCTATAAAATTGGTTATAATCATTTTTCTGTCCGACAAACCGTTCTAGAAATATATACGAAAAAACACTGCCAAAATCAAAATTGCTCAAATGGGTGACCATACGAAATTTCATATGGACATTCATCTAGGGTATCAGAAGAATTGGTCTTAGATCAATTCTAGCTTTTTTACTTGTATTTAAATAATTACATTTGAGGATGTGTCACCTTCAAAATAATGTCCTTCTGTAGTAATACACCAAGTTCAGCGTTAAGCTTAATTAAGCAAGCATTATCTTTGATTCAGCTTTAACAACCACCGCCGCCGGCGATTCAGTGTCAATCTCATAAATGTCTCAAAACGTCGACCTCCATTGCGCATCAACTTCATTTTTGTGAAGTGCGGTGCGTGGTTATGGTGAAAAAGCCAGTTCTGATTGCCTCTGTAATTCTAGTATTTATCCACAAACGTCCTCTCTCAAACGTCTCCTTTAAGTCATCACAATTAAAATTAGCATTAACTGTCTGCCTATGAGGGGGGAGGAACTCTAATTTGCTGTGTGCAATTGCTTCCATTTCAAACAAAAACCAACTTTTAGCTTGTTTTGGTTTTTTGAGACGTAGTGCGTTTCGGACTTGGAACAACTGTTGCCTTGTTGTTTTACTGTCACGACGTGTTACATTTTGTCAAAATTGTTTTTAACAACTGTTCAAAATCTTCTATAACTTTTCAATTTATCGCTGTTTATCGAATAGCGCGTGAATATTTATGTAATAATTGTCATTTTAATATTTCCAACTCGTTATTTATTAATGTCCACGTATCTTCAGATATCTATACCACACATTTTTACATTTTTTACTTCGGTACAGTAGTATTTGTTTTTTTACTTTTTCTAGTTTAACAATAAGAATTGCTATTTGAAGTTTCTTATTAATACTTATATAGTTTCTTAGAAAACACTTTAATTTGGCTTGGGTCTTACATACCTACTTGAAGGGAGAGTAAGCTGAGATTATCATTCGCCTTGCAGATATAAGAATTTTCAACGTCACCTAGCATACATCTGAAGCGAAAACTGCTCATATAAATTTTTTAATTCACTTATATAAAAGCAAAACAAAAAAACAATAGAGGTCCAAGTATAGAGCCTTAAGGTACACCTGAGATATGCTTTTAAAATACAATTTAATAACAGTAACAACCCGTAAGCAGCTGAAAATCTTAAACATGGGCTTGGAGGAATATTATTATTATTATTCATAAAATCATATAAAGGTACAACAAGAGATACATATCGTATACTAGAACCAATAGAAATAATTTAAGAAAAAATTTTCTTGAAAGTTCAGAGAGACTAAAAGTTAATATAAATGAAAAAGGAGCAAGAGTATACGCTAAGCCAACACCCAGAAGATTACTTAGAACTAATTACAAAAAAAAAAAAATGAAATTAAAATCTACTTAAGCATAACTTTATGTGGACTCAATCGATGAAAAAATAGGAAATAAGAGTTACGATGCCTCTTAAACGCACTGAGAATGCCTGTGCGCTGAATACTACATGGAAGAGCGTTCCACGATCGAAACGCCTGGACAAAGTAGGAACCAGCCAAGATAGATGTACGGTAGCGTTAAATCAAAAGATTGCGACCTCTCCGAGACTGTAGAAAATTAATATGTTCTGCTATAGATAACCAGGTGCATCGTTGTGAATAATTTTAAACAAGAAAATTAAATTAATTCGTTTAACATGAGCTTCGAGAGAGCAGTAATGTGGTCATATGTGCGTAGGCCATAAATGAATCTTATGCAGTCATTGAATGCCACATCTAGAGTTTCCTGCGGCAGACTGAGTCCACACGGCTGAAGACTAGTCGTCCACTAAAGAAATACAGCTTTAGACGCATACTAACACTTAGAATGCTGGCAAATAACCACAGGCGACGTAAGCCAAAGTAAATTTTAGCCAAACAAGCATTAATGTGGTCACAACATTTCATATGAACATTAAGGGGGTATTCTAGTCTAGAGTCCCGAATTTTAGGTGATTTTTGAAGTGCCGTAAAAAAAAGGCAATCAATATTTTCCTATCCATTTTTTTATGAGTTATTTATTAACATTGCACGAATACAGAAAAAAATTAAAAAATTAAAAAAGTTAAAAATTCAAAAAATTAGCAGCTGATTAAGGGGGGGGCCTCAAAAAATTGGCGCGTGATCATTGCCCACGATTCCAACCCGCCTAGCAATCCGAAAAAATAAATAAAAAAGATTATTAGTCTAGAGTAATGTCGCTATGTCCGGAACTAGGGAAAAGTTGAAAAATTTTTTTTTCACAAAATGGCCGCTGCCTAAAAAAAAAGCAATTTTTGTACCACTTTTTTTACTTTTTCGAATTTTTTAAAAATAGTAAAAATTGAAATTTTGGGATGCGGCTAGTTCCGGACATAGACAAGTCTATAAAGAAGACTCTCAAAAAAATTTCAAGTAAATCGGTCCAGTAGAACCAGAGAAATCGTGTGCATCGTCTTGAAAAAGGCAGTTTCGAGAAAAACGCGTTTAAGGTGTAACACCACTGTAAATTTTTTGAAAAATCGTTTTTTTTTAGTTTGGCTTAAAAAATAGTTTAAATTCTCTAGAATAAGAAAAAAAACGTCCCGTGCGAGAAAAAAAATTTTTTTCCTTTGAAAATGGAGGTCGCCACCAAGCGCGTCAAACTTGCTCCGAAACATGTCCCGGGAAGATGGCTGTGGAGCCGCCATTTTGTTTTTTTTTTCGCTGTCAAAAATTTATCAATAAAGTTCAATGTATGCCCGATAATACCCTTAAAAGGTTTTTTTCAAACACCTTTAATTTTGCGAGAAAAAAATTCGTGAAAAAACCTTTTTTTTTTAGTCGTTACGGAGGCGTTACCCCTTAAAGTCCATACGTCCACGTGGTTTGGAAGTTGGAATTCAACTGTTAGCAGCTGGATGCAAGTGAACACTAAATATAAAGATACAAATTTGAAAAATCCTCTTGTAGGCATATTCTTGAATAGTTAAACTTTGAAAATATGAAAAAAAAACGATTTTTTTCGAATTTCTAGACTAGAATACCCCCTTAAGGATAATTCCAAGATTTCGTACCTTGTCGGCAAATGGCAAAATATTCCCACCTAACCAGACAGAGGGAAGAGACAGTGGATCTTTGAAGCCCAATGCCATGCACTGTGACTTTCCCGCATTTATCTTTAATTTATTCGATATGGACCATTGCAAAATCCTATCCAAATCTCTGTTAATACGCTCTACACAATCTTCCATAAGCCCAACTGGTCGACTCAGGTAGATCTGCACATCATCTGCATATTTATGTATACGTACATCTTGTAAAACTTTCGGAAGATCATTTATGAAAAGACTAAACAGTAGGGGACCAAGAACAGATCCCTGGGGTACACCGCAAACTAGTGGAAGAATATTCGCCTAGTTTTTGGAAATGAGGATATCAACTAATTAGATGATTGAATAATGTGGAAAAGAAATTAACGTTGCAGTAATTAATGTATGGATTGATGTATGAATTTCATAAGGTTCTTCATGCCATTAATGACAATACTATATACCAACAAAATGTTACATAAGTCATGGCTAAAATTATCACTAATAAAACGATTAACAAGCACAATTTGCTCAGAGAAGCGATCAATAAATTTTGCTGCATATACATATACGCTATATAATTATAATATATTAACTGCAACAACTATATAACTGTAATAAATTATCAAATTTCACATTCACTTTCATTTAAAAAAAAATAAAAAAATATATTTTTTTCGTCCTATCCACAACGTTATAAACCAAACCAAACAATCTTCAACCAATCATTTTACATTTATACCTTCTCATAAAATATATAGAAAACCACAAAATTAGCAAAATTAATTGCAAAAAAAAAAAACAAAAACAAACGATGAGTATCGCTCATTGATTAAATTCACTGATTAAGCCATTCAAGTGCCACATAAACTCTTTTAACATTATACAAATATCGACGCGCGCAGCTTTTAATATAAATCTAACAAAAAAAGGTATGTAGCTGCACAGCTGCTACTGAATTTGTAGTATATGTGGTTTAAATTATCATCATGAAATCGAAAAGATCAAAAGTGAAGGATATTGTGAAAGTGTCGACCCAATAAAATTCATTTCAACAATCCCAAAAAAAAAAATATTAAATTTTATAATTATAAACTAAGCCCACACACAACAAAACAAAATAAGAACAACAATCGGGCGCGCATCAAATTGATTTTATTCAAGATAAAATATATAAGCCGAGCTGAGAAAATCATAAGCCGCGCTTTTGTCGAAACAAATTTCCGCATGTCACCAGGTCTCGACCACAGTCAACACAATTTGTGAACTTTTACTTTCTAAATGTCGTCGCCGACGCCGCCGCCGCCACAGACGACTACGACGACAACGGACGATGCGACTCAAACGTCGGGAATTGTTATAGTAGGTGTCTTCGAGATTCATCATCCTCATTACATCGCGCCATTGGTTAATTTCAAGAGTCAAACTGGGTACTTACTCTGGAGGCGAAAAGGAATATTAAAATCTTCAAACAATCGCTCTGCAGTTCAACCTCTTATGGATCGCATGATCCATGATGAAAATTGTGAAATTGTTTTCTTCTTATCATCTCATAAACAAATACCTGAAATGGAAAAGTTGTTTTTTTTTATTGTTGTTTTAATTTTTCTATTTTTTGTTGTTTGTTATTTATTGATGGATATAAATGTGAAAATGATTGCGATTTTAACGATTTGTAATAAATCCTACCTACCCAAATAAGACTGAATTCAAACGTCAGCTGCTGGTTATACATACAAAAGATCAGCAGCTGTAAATAGTACTATCAAAAAATCTTCGCTCTGGTGCATTCCTCAAACCGGCTGGCTCGAATAATTGTCGTTAATCTGACGACGACAACGACAATCCTTGAATCGAAACGGAACACAATTAAATTGCGCGAATTCCATTTGAACTGGGTGTGCAGCAGCAACTCGCAGCAAATCGCTTTCCATCTTCGACATTTATTGGAAGAGTGCAATCACCTCCTCCTCATCTTGCGAGGTGTACGCGAAGTGATAATTTGACTTAGTCAACTCATGATCAGCTGATTTGCATTATCTCAAAACTATTTAGCTGGTTTTTGTTTTTGTTTTTTTTTTGATCTCTAGAAAGTGTTAATTTAGCGCGATCGGGAGATTTGTTGTTCTTTTTTTATTTTTTTTTTTTTATTTACCACCGCTCATCGCCCACCAAATCTTACTACACCAATTACCACTTTAAAATGAGCATGAAATTAGCACGCCGCCGCCCGGGTATCTCGCCTGCGCGATATAAAGTGCCAATGAGATTCACTTGTTTTTGATTTATGATCTCCCGTATTCAAAGTATGGAGAGGTATGATGAAGGTTTGGTGGTGATCATCTTTCGAAATATTACTTTCAGCTAAATACTGTTTAGCGGCTGATTAAATGTGTTAACTAACTTGTATCGAGTCAGTTTATTTTTTCTTTTCTTTTCTTGTTGCTGTGAGAGATCGAATATTGAAAAAAAAAAAAAGATTTTTTTTTTTTCTGAACGAAAGATGAGACATCTTTCATTTTTTTTTTGCATGGGTGGATTTAACGATGTTTAATTTATTTTTGGGGTCGATGTTGATTATGCAGACTTTTATATATTTTTGGACTCTGATTTACGTCCGTGTATAAATTTAAAAAAGGAAATGTTTCCCATCTTAATATGGAATTTTAAAAATTCTCAACATTTTAAGTGGAATTTCAGTGAAGATCGCAGCTCGGTGACAAATCAATTTGATTTTTTCCTTTTATGTGAATAAACTGCGTTTGTAGAAAAATTTGTTTACGTTTAACGTTTTAACTTACGAGATTCGAAGAAATTTGTGTCAAGGCCTCAGCATTAAAAAAACCAATTAATATTGGTAAATTTTTTATATTTATATGAGAGGTTCTAAAACGAAAAACTGTAAAATTTATGCGAGATGGCTCTACAGGGCAGGGCGGTGGTGTAAATATCATCGCAATTAAAGTTTCGGAGTTACAAACAAGAGGTCATATAATGGAGGATGAGAGATTTCATTCTATGAGAGTTATGATGATTGATATATTCTATATAAAAACAGTAAAAAAGGTAGAATTGGTCTAAGACCAATTGTTAGGATATCCTAGATGAATGCCTATATAAAATTTCGTATTTCTATGCAAGTTTGATTTTTGAAGTGGTTTTTCGCATATATTTCTAGAAAGACTTAATTAATAAAATGCGTTCCTAACAAAAATTTTACGTAGAGAAAAACACGCAATTTTGAAACACTAATAAGCATATTTCTATGTATGTAGACAATTTATTTTAAAAATGTAATCTTTGCAAAAGGCCGAATTATACAGGATATTTTCGTCTAGGTGGTCAATAGAGCAGGAGGTGATAATACTCCCTTAGACAAGAAAAAATTGCATGGCAGGGGTTATAAAAAAAACTAGAGGTCAAAGTAAAAAAATGGTAAGAAAACCCGAATTTTTAGTTGAGACCCTCATAGCTCCCCCATCCTGAGAGGAGAGGGATATGGGGCTGGTTGAGTCGTTGGAAAGGCCATGAGGTTCTGCATACAATGAGCTCTTAACTCTGACCCTACGCTCTGTACTTTTTAAGAAAAAGGGTATTTTGTGAAAATACTAGCTTTTTTTCTTTTTTCTTAAGCAATCTGTAACTCTTAAACGGTTGATATGCCCCCCCCCCCCCCCACCCACTTCCTGCTCTATTGACTACCTAGGCAGAAACATCCTGTATAACATTTCGTATCGCTTACCAACTCAACTTCTGCCGAAATCAATTCATATCTCTGCCAGTAAGTTTAGATCTGTAGTATAACAGTTATGGGTGTTCGTCAGCACACGCCACGAGTATTAAACTTATTCACAGTGGTCAAAGTCTCTTAAATAGAAAAATGATTTCAATTATCATCATTGCTTTAAAAATAACGAAAAAAAACCATTTTAGATTTTTAGGTTCATTCAAAATTTAAAAATTTAATTCTACTCTCCATTGATCACAGCATCATCAGTTTTGAGTGAATGCATTATATTTAATATTTTCACCCAAAAGTACCGCTGTTCACGTACTTAGAAAATATGCTGACGTCACATTTCCCCTTTTATAAAGTTTTAGTTCAAATCTACCCAAGGAAAAACTTTGTGGTAACTTGTGTAACAAGTGTCACACAAATTTAAATTTAGACACCAATATGTGGCCCTGGTTTTACTAATTAAGCCAAATTAGTATTAAACAGTGAAATTTATTGAATTTTTATTTAACGCTTGCTAAAACATGCTTCTTTTCATTTCAAAGTCAAATAATGTTAGCTTGACAGTTGGTACTTGTTATTTTCGCTTTCTTGCCAACAAAAACACACAAAGTTGTACATGTGCTCTCTAAATTTGACAAATTAAACATTTTCACCCAAAACAAAAAAGCCCCAAGAAGTACGTGAACAGACCTAATTTTTCATTCCAAATGAATTGTCAGTTTGAGAATTCCCGTTACTTTTGTAGTGATAAACACTCGTTCCAAAAATTACTGCTTATAATTGTGATATCAGCAAAAACACTGGTATAACAGTTTTTGGCAGAAAGTTATTTTTTTTTTTTTAAACTACTAAAAGTAAAACACTCGAATCTTGTTTTAGTGGATGCTAACTTCAAGTTGTGCTATAGAAAGTATTTAGTGTTTTGAATTTTAGACATTTATATTTCTTTAGATTGTTATAACAAGCATAAAAAACCCACGCATGGTTATGCATTCTCTGAGATCACAAAATTCCACGATCACTTAACTTTAACCCTATATTTGATTTCTGTACGAAATAGATATCAAAACTAAGGTCCTTCCAGTCGATTGACTATCGTCAGCATTCTGATAAAATAAATATTCCTGTCTCTAAAAACTAGTTCTAGCCTTTGGTGTATGCCAATAATTTTCTTGTACTACTCGAATTGTTATACATATAATAGTTTAACATGTATCGTAATGTTACTTACTGTTATAACAAGATGAAGACGAGTATCGTTTAAAGGCCCATCCCAATACTAGTTTATATTTTTATTTGCTTCCGTCTACAACAGTATAACAGTTATGTAATTAATGAATTTTCTTGATTTTTTAATTACTCGGTACCAGTATTGGTATTGCTCATGTTATCATTCGAGCTAATTTATGGAATTGTATTTTATAAGCCTAAAGTTTTATAAAAACTGTTATATGTATAACACAAAATTTAAAAAAATTGTCAATGTCGAAGACGAAAACTTCCTCTTCTTTTTGAGCGAACATTTTTTCGACCTAAGATTTATAACAACTTTTTTTTTTCTCTAAACTGTAATACATGTGTGCCTATTATCTCATATTGAAATTTTAGCTTATATTTTTTTTTTATGATTGAAATGAATATGGATGGTATTGAAATTTTTTATACTTTTCCATGAAGAAACGTAGGTACTTATATTACAAAAAAAAACTACATATATTTCCGAAGTACCCACTCTAAATTAATTTGCTCTTCTATACTCTTACTACATGCTCTACCCAACAAACCACCTGTTTAGTACTCGGAACATTTTCCCATTTTAAATAATGAACTCTCAACGAAACACTGAAATAGTAATGTCAAGAGATTTTTAAAAATTTGCTTCCGTTATTTCTTCATCCAGAAGAGATGAGATGCGGCTTTCAACCGGGAATTAATATATCCAAAGCAGCAAAGATTATCTCTTGGTTTTGGATATGAAAAACTTTCAACTTTTGCATTATGTTATATGACGCTACTTTCCTGATACATAGTTAGATACCTACATACATACATACATATTATGTAGGTAGTACTTATATGTGCATGCAAATATGCACAGAGTGTTCCCATATTCATTAGTGAAATACTAAAATGTTTCTGTAATGCATTCATTCTTTGTTTTTCATTTTTGTTAAATAATTGGATTACAAAATTTTCATTTATCACTTTTGTGCGCTTCGTTTTCCTTTCACAGTGTAAAACTAAGGCGGGCATCATATACACAACTGGGTTATTCAGAGCTTAGAGCTACATAATTATACTTAATCTATAGCTCTAGCTACAACTACATTATATACTATATAGGTAGGTGTAGAGTGTGCATTAGTTGAAATCCCCAGTGATGAGAGATAGAAGAAGCAAGTCAACTTTCACACAATCGTCAGAAATTTACAACACCACAGAAATGGATTTTCACTTTCTGATTCTGCTATTTCAATTTCATCCTGTACGCAGAGGTGATACGTTGTTTTTGTGTTCTAAATAATTAACAACCACCTTTTATTCATTTTCACGTTTTTTTTTTATTTTATTTATTTAAATATAATCCATGCTAAGCTGGAAATTAATTTTCCAAAGAACCATAGTCGTTGAGAAATGAAAGAGCCCTTCAATAAACGGTGATGGACGACGGCATACTTTTGTTGATGTTTTGATTAAAAACATAAAAAATCACCGCTGGGAAATATTCATTTTTCATAAGGTTATCGGCTGGAGATATTAAAACAAACAAAAATATGATTTCTCTGTTAAAATTGTTTTTTTTTTGTTTTTTTTTCTGCAATTCACTTTTTTTATGTACTATAGCTAGGTATATGTATGCCATGATAAAAAGGACTCTGAGTTTTGTTTGTATTGTATACATCAAAGGATGAAATGAAACCATTTTTAAAAATTGAAACGACAGGGGGTCATGTCAGTCAAGAACAATGAAATTTTATGATGGAATGGAATTGTTTGTTTTGTTGTTCTTAAAAAAAAAAAAACAAAACAAAAAACAACAACACAAAAAGAGAGGAAATAAAAGGATTACAAAGTTTTTAAAAATTATTATTAAAATGGGGGAAGTCGGTATAAGATTTTCTGTTTGATTGTAGGTGGTCGTTACCCATTTTAAAAGTTCAATTATAGATACACCAACCAACATTGCGTTGGTAGTGACATTATATGATATCAAACGAATATCGTTTAGAATATCCGAATTCATCTTCTTGCAAGCATGAATGAAATCAACAACAATTATAACTTTTTGGTTAAAATACTGCTTGAATAGACACAAAAGGATTTTGTTTTTCTCCAATTCTAACTTTGAATTCCAAAAAGTTTTTCTTGTGGTGTATACTTATACACCACCTTTCACTTTCACATAAAATATCTGAAAATTATTTCTCTTTCGAAATTCATCGATTCAGTTGAATTGAATGAACTAAATTCGAGGAAAATTAATAATAATAATTTACGAAACCTTTGGTAACAACTGTATTAGAAAATACGGAGAGGAATCAATATCAAAGGAAATGAAATTCAGTTGAACGTGCTAAGGTTAAGGTTCACAGATATACCAACATAAAATCGATAATAATTTGTGGAAAAAATGAAAAATTAATAAAATATTTCTTACCTTGAAAGTTGGATATCTCTAAAAAATTAATTCTGAAAAGGTTTTCTTTCAAAAGAAGAAGAGTAAAATAATAAGTAAACAAAATGTATTTATGTATTTTTCTCTAGTGTGTAGAGGATGAGTATAATTGGTTTTTTGTTTTTAATAAATAAATATTTCAAACCTGATGGACTGGTAGAAGTGGAGAGAGAAGTTATCGAAATGTAGATGCATATAGTATTTAATGTTAGAAAATCTGTTGTTTGCCATATAAAAACAATTTCAAAATTACCTTTAGAGAAAATGGAAGACGTTTCACACTAACATTTAGAATTCCTCAGTTCGCCTTTTTTCTTTTCGAAAAATCTTCACAGTAACTTTTTTTTTGTTCATATTCGGTGAGTTATGCCTCGGTTTCTCAACATTTTTAGAATATCATATTTATAATATCAGCTACAGCAATTCTAACCGCGCCTTATGTAGTACTATTTTTGGTTATGACTTCGTCTATCCCTGATATAAAATTATTAAGAATCATATCAATTCTATTGCATATACTACCTCGTCGTAAAATTACATTGTGTGTGTGTGTGGGTAGACCCAGGATATTTTAAGTAAATTTTGTACACATTTAAAGTTGCACCAAGATTCTACGTCTATAAGTCTACTAAATTTCTTGTGTAAATTTACATTTATTTGTGTAAATTTACATTTATTTGTGTAAATTTACATTTATTTGTGTAAATTTACATTTATTTGTGTAAATTCACACATATTTATAATATCTACATCAAATGCGTTATATTATATAAGAAACATTAAATTACAGCCCATAAGACAGTAAAAACGAGACCGTGTAGTACAAAGAAAATAATTTTTTAGAGTGTATTGTTCGGAATGTGAGGGCGGTAATTTGCTTGAAAATCGGCAAGCAATATAAAAGGACATGTGCATGCTAGTCTAATGCAATACGGCTCTGGACATGTATATGTCAGACTGTATCCTTTCCCTCCGTACCTATGTAGTTTTACTAATCTCTGAAATCTGGATTTAACAAGTAAAAAGCTAGAATTGGTCAAGACCAATTCTTATGATACCCTAAATGTATGCTCGTATGAAATTTTGTATGGTTACCGATCTATGCAAGTTTGATTTTTGAAGTAGTTTTTTGCATATATTTTTAGAACGTTCCGTCAGACAGAAACAAATGATTATAACCAATTTTATAGGATTTCGTATTCTGAAGATGTTTTTAGTACAATAAAAATGTCTAGGACTGATCGTTTTCCCAGTATATGTAAAAATTCTAAATTTTTATATGGCAACACCAATAAGGGGTTGCCTGATTTGTCACAGTTTCGAACTTAATTTTAATTTTTGTTTAAAGTCCGCTCTCGAGTTATCTTGAGCGCAGACAGTCAGACAGACAGACGGACGGACGGACAGACGGACATGCAAAAATCAAAAGAACTTTTAAAATTATTCGTGGGTGTCCAATCCATATTATTCTACCATCATTATTTCTGTGCGTTACAAACGGAATGACAAACTTAGTATATCCTTTAGATTCCATCTAGAGTATAATAAAATAAATAAAAAACGAGTTTTCAAAAACAAAACTGAGGCCAAGCCGCATGAAAAAGTAGAAAATAAACTTTTGTTCACACACAGAGGTGGACTCAGATTTTTTGATTGGGACATTTCTCTTGAATATTCTTTCTCTTCATGAATCAAATCACTTATTACCTCTGATTGGTCATACTGAAATATATCAGTGATTGTCAGCTAATAAAATATGAGTCCACCTCTGTGTGTGACTGTGAAGAAAAGTTTATTTTCTACTTTTTCATCCGGCTTGGCCTCAGTTTTGATTGAAAACTCATTTTTTACTTATTTTATTTTCTGCCTTTTCACGTTAACTAAATTGTTATTACGTGCTGCATGGAGATATTTTAAAACAATTTTTAAGTCATTGTTTGGTGCCGATCCGAAAACAAAAATTTTTTGAGTATCAAATCGTTGAAGTACTGCAACGGTTTTCTGAAATTCAGATTATGTTTTAAACAGCGCTTTTTAGCTGTATTCCAACTTGATATGAATTTTCCCGATTTTCCATGTTTTCCACAGACTTTTCCTATTACTATGAAATTTTTTAAAAATTTACATGAATTTTCCTCGATTTTTCATGAAGTTTCCATGATTGTCGAAGAGAAAGTATTGATGCCAGTAGGATGGGAAAAAAATGATTCCGCATAGCTTATAAAACTTTATTGTCGAAACATTTTTCGGAAAAGTCGAAAAATTCCGGAAATTTCAGAAAAATTGGAAAATTCTGCACTTTTCCTGAAACTACTAATGAAACACTAATCATATCGATGAAAATTTGTCCGATGATTTTCCCGCTTTTCCGGGTTTTCCACAAAAGCGACTTTATGCAACTCATTTCGCTCTACAACTTTGTCTTAGGTTGCAAAACGCTCAAACGCTTCCTTGGTCTGAAAAACTCCGGAAAAGCGTTTACATGAATTTTCCTCGATTTTTTCTGCAAGTTTTCACCATTGTCGGAGAGAAAGTAATGATGCCAGTTGATAGGGAACTTGATCCTGCATAATTTAGAAAACTTTTTTACTGGAAAATTTTCCGGAAAAGTCGGAAAATTCCGGATTTTTTTTTCGGAAAATTTGGAAAACTCTGCATTTTTCCTGAAACGGATTTATCACTAATCAAATTTGTACCAAATTTTAAAATAATTTTTCCCGATTTTCCGGGTTTTCCATGGAAATTTCCGGTTTTGATAGATTGAATTGTCACGCGACATGAACCTGTATGCCAAATTTCAGCTCGCTTTGATGACGAAAAGTGGGTCTACGAGAGTGTCGAAAATAGTAAAAAAGAAATATATAAATAAATAGACAGACAAATTCGTGTACAAGTTAGAGGGAATGGCCTCAAAAAGGACCATTTTTGCCAATTCCACTCTATAAAATTGTCCGTCCCACAGAGCCCTTACATTCCATAGTCCAATCACATATGTCTTTATTTATCGACAAAAGCCATTGCCGTAGAAACAGCCCCAGTAATGGTGTACCGCAAAGTTCCATTCTAGGTCCTTCCCCATTCGAAATTTGTATAAATATTTTTAAATTTAAAATTCATTTCTATTTCGATAACATAAACATTTATGTTAACTTTGTTCCTCCAACGACATCTACATATGTAAGCTGTGGAATGCATGTAAAAATATCTCTTGATAATTTTATCTCTATAAAATTTTAATGATTACATCTCCTCCAACGACCTTGAACGACCTTCACAGGTATGACACAACAATTCTGAATCGTTTCAATTTTGAAATACCAATCCAAGGTAAATAATCGTGTGGTTATCTCCGACACACAATCATCAAGTGCTTTTCTCCAATATCAATTTCAAGTCTTTTTTGTTTCTTTTTTTATTATACCTCAGCGTGTCTTATCTTCACAATTCTGTTAACACGGTTTTAGGTCCGGTAGAGTTTATCTATACATATTCACTTTATATGCATCTCATACGAAAACTCAATTTCTTCATGTAAATATGAAATTCTACAGGGAAATATATTGACCAAAAGTGCAATACCTACTTGCTTGCACTTCTCCTCGTACCATGTATGTACTTAGGTATGGATATGTACTCCTGCATATGTAAACTCAACCCGTAAAATTTATTATGCACTTAAAATCTAAACTACATAATATTATGGCACCTCCTGCAGTTTATCTGTGAATCTCATCTTTTTTTATTTTATTTTTTATTTCATGCTCTTATCTAGATATGGTTAGTTGCCATAGTTTTGTTTTTTTTTTTTTATATTTGAGTCGAGCATAGAACTAGCTGTATATAAATAAAGCCCCTTTGGGCAGAGACCAACAGACCGAAATTTTTCATGTATGTTGTAAAAATTTTCATAAAACATATTTCTTGACTCATCAGCGTTGATATAATTCACCTCAAGGGAGAGAAAAGTGAAAAAAATTGTTGGTCATAAAACGTTTTGAATATTAATGATCTCTCGATAAATTTTATTTTTTAGGACCATGTCCTACTACATAAAACCGCGTGGGTTATTTATTCTTGATCAGAGAGTGCAATTTATAATCGAGGATAAATGATTTGCTGCTAAATGCCCGGTGTCCTTTATCAATCACTCTTAAAGTGCCTCAAGCAATATTATTTGAATGTAAAATTCTTATTAAAAAGAGATAATTTTGTTAGCAGAGCTTTGAGCATTGCCAACATATTAGTCATTAACTGTGTTTTGTTTTTTTTTTCAGGTGTAAGATCAGGTTTTATACATGCATAATATTCGAAAAAAAACTAGAACTAGATTGATTTTGTAATTAGAAAATTGAACTTGTTCCTTGATCAGAGCAGTGTGAGTAATCATAACCATTAGCCCTGACTATGATGGCTGAGTAATTTCATTCGTTTCGAGTGTAAATAGATTGAGCAAAAATGAAGTAATCTCTATGAACATATAGAAATCATTGAAAATTTATTAAAAGTTGTCGTCGATATTTGATAGAAATTATGTAGACTCAGTTAAAAGTCATGCGCACTTGAGACTCTATCGATGTAGGAGATGAAGGAATTAGCAAAATAGTTAAAATAGTTACATAGATAGATTTTTAGATTGTATGATATGGTTGACGGATATCTGTCCGCGCAATAATTCGAAAATTCTCCAAATCTGTGGTACTTTTTCGTTAATTCTTAATTAGCCATACAATTTTTTTTTTATTGAGAAATTTAAAATTTAAATACATCGCCATTTTATATGATTTTGGTTTTAATTTCAAAAATTTCAGAATTAATTTCGAATGGGTTGACATACGTAAATTCCAATTTTTCTTCTTCATATATATATTGGAATATTTGATAGAGATGTATTCATGTAGATACAAGAAGGTGAACCTTTTGGTAACAGTACTAGAGCTGAAAGTATCCGAATAATTTGCTGTCTGGATTATCAGGAATAATTAAGATTCGATTCCTCAAATCCAGGTATCCGGTTAATCTGGATCTTAGCATCTGAATCCGAACTAATCGCATCCGAACTATACGAATTATCCAGATCCGAACTATCCGAATTATCCAGATCCAAACTATCCAAATTATCCGGATCCAAACTATCCAAATTATCCGGATCCAAACTATTCGAATTATTCGGATCCGAACTATTCGAATTATCCGGATCCAAATTATTCGAATTATTCGGATCCGAACTATTCTAATTATCCGGATCCAGACTAAGCAATAAAGGTCTAAAAATTCCTCCAGATTACATTGTTTCATTGGGAAGAGGGAAATTTATATTTTCCCAATAAAACAATGAAATCTGGAGGAAATTTTGAAACTTTTTTGCTTAGTCTGGATTCGGATAGTTCAGATCCAGATTCGAATATTTAGGATCCAGATCCAGATAGTTCGGATCCAGATTCGGATATTTAAGATCCAGATCCGGATAGTTTGGATCCAGATCGGATAGTTTGGATTCAGATCCGGATAACTCGGATCCAGATCGGATTGTTCAGATCCAGATCCGGATAGTTTGGATCCGGGTTTCAGGATAGTTCGCAGATCTCACTATCCGGATATCCGGATATTAGAAAATCCGGATCCAATTTTCAGCTCTAAATACTACCTACTTCTATTTTTCTTAATTCGAAAATGAGGTAAATCAGGCAACATGTGATATTAAAAAAAAAAAATCTAATTAAGGTGAGATACTATCTCACGAAATCTCTAATTGTGAATTAACAAAAAATAATAGCGGACCGAGGACAAATCCCTGAGGTATTCCATATGAAATAATTTATTGGAGGAAGAATTGTTAAATCAGAAGAAATTTCTTATTTTATTAGATCATTTAAAGCAATCGAAAAAACCTAGAACGGTCAGGTTTTAATCTTTGTTGACTGATGCAGCTATGTTTAGGATTACAACTTTTTTTTTAGGATTCCGCTATCAAGAAAATGATTACTTGGGGTATACAAAATATTGGAAAATACCTAAAAAAAAAAAATAGAATAGTCATAGAATGAATTTCTATTGAATTGCACCGTGCATTTCTTTTACGTTATCTCGGTATCTATATAAAAACGCATTGTTAAATTAGTTAAAAAATTAATAGATAAAGGTCATACCTATAAGGTCTAATTTTAAGTCTTTTTCTCTCTCTCTGTTTCATAATTTAGAGATGAAGTCCATTTCGACATACATACATACATGCATCCATACCTACCAAGGCTAAATCCTATTGTTATCCAACATCTCTTGCGCAGTGATTTGAAACAAATCTCTTTACACGAACTTGAACTTTTCATGCTCTGGTTTGAGAGTTGTATGTGCATCTTGTATTCGTATTAGTTCAGATTCGTATCTTTACCCTGTGTACGGACGTTATTTATTGCTTTGAATATTCGTAAATAATGATCACCTGGGGTTTTTAATTTCTTCATATATTTTAATGCCATGAAGGAAAAATTATAAATATTTTGTTGCATAATTTCAATAATCAATTACACACTGATTTAACGCACAGTGTGATAGTCGATCTCCTTTATACTTTAAAAATTAAATTAATTTGTTGATAATGATCATCTCTTGTCATTACGAGTTAACCTAGTCTTAAAATAGATAATCACTTAAAAACCTAGTTAAAAGTTAGGTGGAGAGTAAACGAACCTGAGAGAAAGTAAAGGGTGACTACTTAATTAGAACTATCACATGAATGTCTGTCTTAAATGTTTTTCCTGGTCTGTCCTAAATTTAAGTTTTGAAAATATATGCTGTTATTTATGCCAATAAATAAAAATATTGCAGCTGCGCAAAATTAAGATGCAAACATGGTGTTGAATCCTTTATTTTTTAAATTGTTCCAATGTGGAGGGAGGATTATGAAACATTAAATTGTATTTCATTGGACATGTCGTACTTGAAACGTAAAGTAGATTATTTCAGAAGCAGATCGAGATTTGGTTTCGTCACATAATAAGTTTGTAAGTTTGGTTTATAAGAAAAAGCTTTATACTACTATTTGATGATGCGTCATTACACTCTGATGTTATTATAAACTGGTTAATGATTATGTCCAAATTCAAATTAAGTAAGAGCAAGTATTGCCGGATTAAGGGTCTGGATTTTGCTTATCCGAGGCAAGAACCTATAGGATCGATCGTAATCATAGATAATAAGTATTAAAAGTGATGATCTTTTCAAATTAACTTGATCTCTGGTATTCTTCGAAAAAAAGTTCAACGTTGTAGAGTTCCACCAATTTTATACTCAGTCGATCCAATCACCTTCTTATTGTCTACGAAATTTTTAAATTATAACCAAATCTTAAAACTAGGTATGTTTCTAACTATAGCTTTTATGAAAATTTCGACGGCTTTATGGCAGCAACTTCAATAACTTCAATTCATTGATTATTTTTTGAGGCCAGCCCGTCCCTTTAACTCGTACACGAATTTGTCTGTCTGTATTATTTCTTTTTTTACTATTTTCGACACTCTCGTAGACCCAATTTTCGTCATCATAGCGAGCTGAAATTTGGCACACAAGTTCATGACGCGTGACAATTGAATCTATCAATTTGAACCGGAAATTTCCATGGAAAATCCAGAAAATCGGGAAAAACTCATTTGAAAATTTGGTAAAAATTTGATTAGTGATAAATCCGTTTCCGGAAAAATGCAGTTTTCCGATTTTTCCGGAATTTTCCGACTTTTCCGGAAAATTTTCCGGTAAAAAACTTTTCTAAATTATGCAGGATCAAGTTCCCTATCAACTGGCATCATTACGAGGAAAATTCATGTAAAACGCTTTTCCGGAGTTTTTCCAACCAAGGAAGCGTTTGAGCGTTTTGCAACCTAAGACAAAATTGTAGAGCGAACTGAGTTGCATAAAGTTGCTTTTGTGGAAAACTCCGCGAAAACCCGGAAAAGCGGAAAAATCATCGTACAAATTTTCATCGATATGATTAGTGATAAATCTGTTTGAGGAAAAATGCAGAATTTTCCAATTTTTCTGGATAATTTTCCGAAAATTTCCGGAATTTTCCGACAAAAAAGTTTTATGAGCTATGTGGAATCATTTTTTTTCCGTCCTACTGGCATCAATACTTTCTCTTCAACAATCATGAAAACTTGCATGAAAAATCGAGGAAATTTCATGTAAATTTTTAAAAAAATTTCATTGTAATAGGAAAAGTTTGTGGAGAACATGGGAAATCGGGAAAATTCATGTTATATGGGATCAAGTTGGAATACAGCTAAAAAGCGCTGTTAAAATCATAATTTGAATTTCAGAAAACCGTTGCAGTACTTCAACGATTTGATACTCGAAAAATTTTTGTTTTCGGATCGGCACCAAATATGGCTGAAAAATTGTTTTAAAATATTTCCATGCAGCACATAATAAAAATTTTGTTAACGTGAAAAGGCAGAAAATAAAATAAGTAAAAAACGAGCTTTCAAACAAAACTGAGGCCAAGCCGCATGAAAAAGTAGAAAATAAAGTTTTCTTCACATACAGAGGTGGACTCAGATTTTATTCGCTGACAATCACCGATATATTTCAGTATGATCAATCAGAGGTAATAAGTGATTTGATTCAGGAAGAGAAAGAATATTCAAGAGAAATGTGCCAATCAAAAAATCTGAGTCCACCTCTGTGTGTGAAAAAAGGTTTTTTACTTATTTTGTTTGTAATTCAAGCGCAGGGGGATGGGAGATCCAAAGCACGGAAGCAAAGATAACCTAATAAGAAGATAGGACACAGCCGAACAAAATTGAAGATTTTCCTTCTTTTCTAGAAAGAAACAAATAATGCCATATACTTTCGTGTTTTGTGTGAATGAGGGGGTGGGGGGGGGGGGGGGGGGACTGTTCTATGCATTACTGGTAACTGAGACACGGAGACACGGAGTTCAAAACAAAAATTGAGAGAACATAGGGTTACCCGAATTATAAAATCTTTTTGAATACCTTCTACCTTCCTTTCAAACTATTCATAATAATATACATCGGGTCACACTACCTCAATTTTTTAAAATAAAGATAAATTCCATTTTGGCTGAGAACGCGCTGACATACAGAGCTGAAATTTGCTACATTGTGTTTTCGTAGTAATTGCAAACAAAATTACAAAAATGGAATAAATCGGGCAACCCGTTCTTGGTGTTGTCATATAAAAATTTAGGTTTTTTATGGATACAGTAAAAACGATCAGTCCTAGACATTTTTATTGTACTAAAAACTTTTTCAGAATATAAAATCCTATAAAATTGTTTATAATCATTTTTTCTGTTCGACGAACTGCTCCTCCAGAAATATATGCGAAAAATCACTGCAAAAATAAAAATTGCTCAAATGGGTGACCATACGAAATTTCATTTAGAAGGTATCATAAGAATTGGTCTTAGACCAATCTTAGCTTTTTTACTTGTCATTTATAAGAAATTCCTTGTCGAACACATTATAAAATTCATATGCACACCCCCTACAGATCATGGAAAATTGATTCATTATCAGATCTATAAAACATCTGTCATCACACAACCATCATCATAACTCCAAAACAAACAAATGAAAATTATATGCCGGATATGTATATGACAACAATACCAAAACAAATAAAAAAAAAAGATCAAAAACCTCATAACAAAAGTGTCTCGCATACCTACCTGCAACTTTTAAATAGATGTATAGTCGCTAACTTCTTATCTTTGATCTACATATAAATTCTAAATTGCGATAGCTTCAACATACTTCAAGGTCCCTGCGAATAGATAAAGTGTCAACAAATCACTCCACCTCCGCCCATCTTAACCAATCCAGATCCAGACTAGATCAGACTTTATGTTGTTGTTGTTGTAAAAATTCGTCACGATCATGATAAGTCTAATGAAATTTAGATACATCTCTACATGTAGACACACGACAGAGCCATTAGATGTTGGATCTATTTCCTCACGATTCTCACATATTTCTCCCGCGTATGGGCAATTTGGATTCACCTTCATCTCCTTGACACTTTTTTTTTCTTTCATTCATATTCAACAGAAGTTGAAATAATTTTTAAGTTTGTTGTACATAGGTAAAAATGTGGTCCGTTCCAACTTTCTTTCAAAGGTTTCGAACTCTGAAACTGCTAATGACGACACATTTAATTAAAACAGTTAATCAAATGTACTTTTTCCTTAATTAGTCATTAGTTGAACGTTTTTTTTTAAAATCTTTTATCTTTTCTTATATCTTTGCAGATTTTTAGAAGTAATTGAAGACGAAATTCGGTTGACAGATTATACAGAAAAACATCTTTCTCACGTTTCTCAGCATCTCATCCAAGTCTTACTGTTTTTCGACGTTCTCATTTGCATTCACATATTGACGACGACGACGACGCCGATGACAACGACGCCTAATATCGCGGACATTTAAATTTGATGTGCAGTAAAATGCGATTTTATCAAATCCTTGCGGTTTCCGTGTTTCATTGAAAGACTTTTTCGTAGAAAAAAAAAATAATCACTTTTTTCTCCACGAGCATCACTCTTTTTACTAAAAGTTTACATAAATCGGTTCTCGATAGGTTCCGTTTCGTATATGGTGAGATAACTTTGTGATGGGAAAGTGGTTTTAAAATTGTGGTATTAACCGTTATGATGGTGCATACTTGTTGAATGTGAATAGCTGGATTAAAAAAAAAAAAAATTGAAAACGGTTTTGCTACTTAACTTCTGTGTCGGTTATATCTTTGCTGATAAATAAATTTATTTATTTTTTATGCTGCGCTTATGGTTTTGACTTAAAAAACAGAGATAAAAGTGACGAAGACGACATCAACGTGCAACCATTTTTCTTGGATTATTCATCATTGAAATTGGATTTTGTGGTGTTTTATTTATTCTGGAAGGAGAAAGGTAAGTCATTTTTGGTATTCTTGTTTTTGCTGTTGAAGGTTTTCTTGTGAGGTTTTTTTTTGAGATCTTGTTCCAAAGTCTTACGAGCATATGTGCAGATTTTATTTCTTTCCTTCTTGACTCGTCAATTCACCTGCATCTGCATATACATATGCGCGAATGTATATTATGTAGGAATTTACAAATATGTAAAATTACAGAATGATTGTAACTTATGCTTGTTGTTTTTTTCTTTTTTATTTTTCTTCAAAAATCCTTTTTCCACATGCAAAATTGTAGGAGGTCACACTTTCCATTATATTAGTATCTATTCTTCTACCTATGAACAAAAATTGTTCCTATAATCTACCGGTGCATGTAGATCTCTCATATATGATTATGATTCAGAAAATTTACATAAGTGTTGCATAATTTTTACGTCGCCCTGTGTCTGTGGGTGTGTGGGTGTGTAGTAGATGTAACAAAGTCAAAGTGAATTTTTATTTTTATATAAATTATAAATCGCGCGCCGGATGAGGAAAGAAAAGTTAAAAATATTTTATGAATTTTTATGGGAAAATTAGTAGAGATAAAAGAAATATTTTATTACCCGAAGGTAGTTTATTGTTGATTTGCATATTTGCCTGCTTTTTGAACGGAATTGTATTTAAATTGATTTGTTAAAGTTTAATATTGGAAAATATGACGTGGCCACAATAACGAACGTTGTTAATTATTGGGAAATTTTTATTGCAATTTCACTGTATATATGCGAAATAAGGATTGCTACATTTTCTATATTTTGATTTAATACTGGAGGGATTAGGTATCAGTATAAAAATTATTCATTATACACACAGTTCATTCAAAAAGTTCCGGGACTAATTTTGTATAAAATCTGTAATCATCGTTATCTCTTATTCAACGACGGAACTATGTAGTACGAGATTACAGCGCTCTAACCTCATTTAATGCCAATCTGTGGTCGTTCGAAATAAAGTTTTTTTTATTGCTGTGTCACAATTTACGCGACGACCAACGTGCAACGTATCAAATTTTGTTTTGAATTACGAACTAGTGGTTCCGAAACGTATGAAATGTTGAAAACTGCGTATGGCGATGACTGTTTATGCCGAACTAAGGTTTTCGCGATTGTAATGGGGGCGGTTTAAAAACGGTCGAGAATAGCTAGACGACGATCCTCGAGAAGGATGTCCCTCCACCTCGACTATCGACGAGAATGTCGAACGCGTACTTGCCGTACTGTCTTCTAATCTACGAGTTTCAGTAGAAGAGTTGTCAGCATTCTATAAAGATATCTTGGATCGATTTTTGAAGCATACTCGATGCGTGAAACCGAAATTTTACCGCACTGGTGATTGAGTTCTTCTGCATGACAATGCGCTGGCAAGTCAGTCACCGTAATCCCCCACGCACCTTACTCACCAGATCTCGCTCCAGCGGACTTTTTTCTGTTTCACAAACTGAAAATCACGATGAAGGGAGAACGTTTTGAAGATGTTGAGGCGATTAAAAGAATGAGACCAAAACGTTCTAAAATCCATTCCAAAAGAAGAGTTCTCCAGGTCGTTCCAGCGGCTATTGTAAAATTTGTATAGAAAGAGGAGGGAATTATGTTGAAAATTAAAAAAATAAAAACTTTTTCTAAACTCTTTTTTCTTTTCGTAAAAAAAATTAGTCTCGGAACTTTTTGAATGAACCTTGTATTTTTTCAAATTCAATAATTCACTCCCTAAATCCCGTCTAAAATTTTCAAGAGGTTCATAAATTTCTTAATCTGTCCCAAATATTTCACAAAAACATTTAAAGGAGTTAAAAGAGGAAGAAAATATTTTACAGGTAATGCACGTGCCCCTAAAAAAATCCATTAGATTACCTTCAATTAGTCCAATAACTGGTATTGATTTATGACTTGATTTAAATTTGAGGATGTGACTAATCAAGCGTGCATGGGCTAGTGGAGTTGCAGTACAGTCACCACATTATTATCATTCCTCTCGAAAACATTTGCTGTTTTAATAGATTACTGAAAATTGTTGTAGTTATTTCAGAAAAAGGTTTCACTTTGTTTCACCTTTGTTCTGGTGAAAACCTTAAATTCATAAAATGGGATTCAGGTAAGACGCACATTTTACGTTCTGATTTGAGAACGGTCAAATATTTTTGTGTGCTGTGAAGACTGACTTATAGACCACCAATTCGGCTTACTTCCAAGCCGAAAAAAAAACAAAAATAATAGGGTAAAATGTTGAGATAATTTCATTTGAATTCGAAAAAATGAATTTTTTGACTCAAAATTTTGACTTTGAAGGGATACACCTTCGAAGACATTAACAACAGGAAAAAGAATTGATTAGCCATCGATTAGAAAAAGACTCATTCCGATATTTAAAAAAACCTAGGAGATATTGGGAAACATGTTGAAGCACTTACTCAACACTGGGAAAAAACTTCAAATCCCCGTAGCTCCCAGGGGGGTGAAGTTAGACTCCTCTGCCATACATGTTTTTCGTTTCTTACTGAGATCTATCACGTCCTTTCATATGGCCATCCTAATTCGGGACACCCTGTATAGGTAGCTTGCGACTATTTCCGACAAGTGTGACCATTTTACGTGTATAAGTACTTGACAAATTTTAATACCAATATATTAAATCATGACAGGTTTATCGCTTCAAATCTTGTACTAAGAAAAATAGTCTCCACTTGTCACATATGTTTGTGAAATACATACATTTTTCCCATTGAAAATTGACATACTACATGCAAGGTTAATTGGAAAAACTTGTCAGTTTTCAATGAATTAATTTTTTATACATATATCTTTCATAACTTGGTGGTTTTTCTAACAAAAAACGTTACAACATAATTAATTTGTAAAATTACGCCTAAAAACATTATTATAAGTTGACAGGCCAAAATTTTTTGCCATTCTCACAACATTAGAACCTTAGATTATATAACAAAAAGGATAGCCTATGGGGAAGAAAAACTTAAGCATTTTCCTTCATGTATTAGAATCGCATCGATGGGTTTGTTTAGTCATGGAAGTCGTAAAATATGATATTTTCTGGTCGGGCAGATAATTTAGTGGTTGAAAATTTATTTCTTGGCGTTGCTTTTATATGACTGATATCATATACCTAGACACCCGATGACAATTTAATTGTAAGCAAACAAACCGGCATTGGAAAATGTTAAATTTGTTGTACCACAGCTGTTTATTTTTATAACTATTACACTTATATTTTATTTTAAACATTATAATTTATTATTGAATCTTATTAAACTCGCCTGAAAAACGACTTCCTGTACGGCAATAACCCCGATTGTTTCTGCAGCACAATACAACGCACTTCATCACCATAATTCTAGACTCCGGAGTCTCGATTATATTAAATCTCCTTCATAAAATATTTCACTATTTTTCTCACTATCACAAAAGTATAAATCAATTTTAATCATGTTTTCACTTACAAAATCACTAAAACAACACCAGAGTTGTTTTCGTAAATTCAAATAAATTCAGAAATGTCAGAAATGTCGAACTGACATTCTGCAAGAATGTTCTATTCCTATAAATTTGTAGCTGGTGAATTACAAGTAGCAAGTAATTACAAATAACTTTTGGTGAAACATAAAATGAAAAAATCCTACAAATTTCTCGTTGTAGAATACAACTACAATTTTGTAACAAAGAAATTTTGTGACTCTAAAAATATCAGTTTTACTTCAATTTTTTTTAAGAATCAGTTTTATGTAAATCATTTGTAAGTTCGTGAAGTATGCCACAGAAGTATACATATATGTGGTTAAATTAGTATAAGTGTAAATGATTTACCAGCATATTACTAAAATGTAAAAAACACAGTTAGGATCCTTTGACTTGTATTTATTGTGCAAAAAAAAAAAAAAAAAAAAACATATTAGCCACGAATATAACTAAATGGTTACAAATAACTGAGAAGTTATAAAAATGAAACTTGATGTTTATCGCTATTTGCTCTTTCTAATTCAGTCTCTAAGTGAAACTTCAACAAAGCTTAAAGTGCTACTTACATACATAATATATGACGTGAAAATGAGTTATATAATTGTAATAAATATAGAAAATGGTAAAAACAATTTATTTGTAGTGCCAGAAATGTGGAAACATAATGAAATTTTGTACGGGTATCTTGAGAGATGACATGCTTCAATATTTGCTTGTATCTTGATTCTTTTTAGTTGCTTACATACACAAATTTAAGTGTACAAAGACCTTCAGATAATTAAACTGCAACAATTATGGTTCAATAAACTTTTTTCTATATTACGTAGTTAAATAAATTTAACTCAACGATAATGTCGCGATAATTATAAAATTGTCAAGATTATTTTATTCGAAATATTGTTAACGTTCAGATAGCACAGAATGTTAATAAACTTTTAATATTGATTTTATATCAAAACTTTTTTTTTAAATCGTATTTTGGTTAGCTAACTAACTTGTTCGACATTAGTTATGAAATCGTAATCAGTATCAAATATTTATGTAACAATGTGGTTGCAGTGGTTTTCGTAGTTTCCGAATTATTCTGAGATCTGTATATGATACAAATACAAACCCAAGGGAGAAGAGAATTGAGCTATATAAATTTTTTTCGCAATGTTTTTTGTTGTAAGGTAATGATAGCTGCACTACGAAAATAACCAAACGGTTGAATATTGTAACTAATGAGTAACTGCAACTTTTTTTTGTTTTGTTTTTTGTTGGTGGCAACTTTAGGAGCAGGGATGTACAGTGCATCTTTATATAGCCTACCAAGTACCTATGTATTATGATTTTTTTTCTTTAATTTAGTTATAAAATAATACATGAATCGAGTCGAGTTAGTACTCTAATTTCACATGAATTTTAAAAAAATTTCTTAAAATTGTAATGCTGAATGTTTGTGTTCTTCTATAACTGCTAGAGCTGCATAAAACCAGCAATTTTTTTTATAATTACTCATATAGTTGCTATGAGTTCAGCGCATGTTCTTCTTTTGAAATAATTCCTGAGGTTTGTTGATAGATTTTTCTTCTTCTTGCATTAAATATTCTTCCTTAAACTCTCAAACACAGTATTACTAGCATCCTTTTCGTCTGTTGTACTAACAGAATTTTCAAACTTCAATAATAATAATAATTTATTCGAGGATTTGTACAAAAGATTACATCTTTTTATAATACAGTGAAAATGGGGAATTTAAAATATAATATAATGCAAGAAAAAAAAACAAAATAAAAATAAAATTTAAGAACAAATAAAACTATAATAATAATATAATAATTGCAACTAACTGAGATCAAAATAGATTAAAAAAAAATTTACAAATAATAAAAAAAAATAAAAAATAAAAATAAAATTGAAAAGGCCAGAATTTAATTTTATTCTAAGCTACGTAGCAAAATTGTGTCATCGGCACATTTTAGTTTAGGAAGAATCCAGCAAATGCTTCAGCTCATTCCTAAAATCAGATGTCCGAGATTGCCCTCTAACAGTAACCGGAACGGAATTTCATACACGAGAAATAACGGAAAAATAAGAACGTTGCCCACGAGGAATCCGAAAACTTACATGACGGGACGAATGCAAGAATTGCAAGTGACTAAATAAATACGAAGGGAACTCAGAGATTATTAAATTTCGTAGGAAAACTAATTATCTAATTTCTAAGTATGTATCCAAAGAGCATCCTAGTACAGAATTGCTTATAGAAATTCTCGACAGACGAATCAATCGAAGACCGCCATATACATATCTTTTGTAATAAGGAATTAACATGGTCACAACACTCCAATTTACTATTGAAAAAAAAAACACCAAGGTTCTTAACTTTCCTGGCATAAGACAAAAGTACTCCATTGAGATATATAGAGGAAAGATCTGAAAGCACAAGATCACTCCTATATAGAAGACCATACAAAAAGACTTCAGGTGATTCAACAAGAGTCGGTTGCTAGTGGCCCAATAAGATATATTTATTAAATCACGGTTAACTCGATGTATGCAGTCGTCCTCCATTAATCCAATTGGACGAGATATAAATATATCTGAACATCGTCAGCATACATTTGGTTGTTCACGTCTTCAATAATATCAGGGAGATCATTTATGAATATGCTAAAGAGAAGCGGCCCAAGAATTGAGCCTTGCGGAACACCACATTGACGCTAATCCACTTCGATTTAGAATCCCCAACTTTAACGTGCTGAGTGCGGTTGAAAAGGAAATCTGAAATCATTCTAGAAGAGGAATGAGAAAAATTATACATTTTTTGCAGTTTCGATAAATGTAAACTGTGATCGACGGTATCAAATGCTTTAGTGAAGTCGAGGGGTACTAACGTGAATTGCGTATATCAGCAGAAACTTTCAACAAGGCAGTTTCACTGCTATGACCAGAACGAAAACCGGACTGCCATTTCGAAATGAGTTATATATGAATTATGAAAAAATGTATTTATTAAATTCTAATTTGATAAAATTATTACAATTTCACTACATATGCCAAGTCTGTGTAGAATGCAATTATACCTGCCCCATTTACTTTCAAACTTTTAAGTGTTTGTGTCTGTGAGATTATGTTCACCTGATCTATAGCCTTGCAAATAAACTTTTAAAATCTGAAAAAAAAAAATGAAAATAAAAAGATTTTTGCGACTTATGAAATTTATTTTGGGGAGAACACATATAACAACAACAACAATAACAAAATGACAGCAGCTCTTTATAGCATCCTGATAAAATTTAAGTAACCAGACAAGAAATAAAACATAAAGCACACAACACTTCCGATTTTTTTGTCTGGGTCACACTATAGACTACACTGACCGTACAGCAGCTATTTTTAATACCCCCCCCCCCCCCCCCTCACCCTTCCCCTCTTTGCGTTTCAGCCTACCTCAATCTGTCTCTTGGCGGTGATATATATGTATGACCGCTGTCGGCGAATTTAAATAAAGCTGTTAAGTTCGTTGGGCCTCCTTTCTTTTGTAACTCAATATAATAATTCGAATTAAATTCGTGTGCTTATAATTAATATACAGAGCATCCGAAAATTGGGAAAATCGGGCTTAAATGAGACACAAAACCAGCAGCCTCGACACAAAATTTTATCATAAGCTCACACGGGAAATAAAATAATTTTTTAAGCTTTTCGTTGTTAATCGCGGAAAAGTGATTTATTGGTGATGCCCGTCTGCTGGTATAGGTAGAAAAACTTTTTTGAATTGATAAAATAAAAATATTTTTGTTTTTATGCACTTCGGTTATATACATATGTACATATGTCTGTCTGTTAGAGACGTTCTCCACATGTAGTTTTGTGTGTACATTGAAGAAATTTAAAAGTGAAAACGCCACAGTTTTGTATAACTAATATCGCGAAAGCAGAGTGAAATCTCTTAATTGATTGCTATCAATAGATGAATAGAGTGTGAATGAACTCTTGAACGTCTGAGGTTATCTTTCCATATATATAAATTTACCTGAAAAAAAATACGAGCTATGTAATCGACATAATATAAATATAGATAGCGTTTTACACTATATATATAATTTATTATATCAAAAAGGTTTAATAATGCTAATTATGACGTCTTAATGACATAAACAACAAGTTTTCTTATACATTTTGCATAAATACTCTATCTACCTTATACGAAAGCGTTTATATACATAAATATATGCGCGGTAATACTCTGCTCTGTTGTGTAGTGAAATGTGTACAGGTGAAATGCTACCTGATTTTGCACGAAAACAAGATTTTGAAGGCAAGTTTCTTTGAAGGTGTATACCTATTTGGTGCCTTTACTAGGGGCCGTTTAAAACTTGTTTAAAAATATTGAAAAGTGTTGTCTTACGGTAGAGAAAATTACATTTATAAAGTGTACCTACCTATGTCATATGCTCCATAGTTTGAGATAAAAATTAGTTGGATTTTTTTGTTTTTTGTTTTTTTAATTCTTATTCCTACCTTTGTTGTATTTTGTCTAACAGTTTCCTTTCCAATTATGGTAAATGTAGTCGACATACTGAACTAATGAAAACCAATCAAGTAGAGCTAAATGTTAATGTCCGATTGTGCATTTAAGTATTTGCTATAGGATTTTTAAGCGAATCTATTCCAGCAAAATGTGCTAAATTTCGTTCAAGAAATTGGTCTTAGAGCAGGTCGTAAATTTTTCAACAAACTTTGAATACGTTGCATGGAAAAGAAGCACAAAACTGCTTCTGTATTTGTGAACCTTACTGCAAAATATATACGGTAATGTTTCACAAACGGGCACGGTATACAAATTCTACACAAAAGTTGCAATGCAAGATAAATGCTTAGTAAACAGCTATTTTCAAGTTTTAATAAACAGCCGAAGAAGGAAATTTAAGCACCTAAATATATTGGATTACCACAAGGTTCAGTTGTGATCCTTTTAAATACGCGATAGGCCAGAAAATCTATTAAAAAAAAAGGATAACAGTATGTTGATGATCTATCTCTAGCCGTTCAACATCATAACATACGAGTTTCTGACTAAGTACTCATCAATCATCTTAGGGTGCTGAACACCAGGCAACTTTACCTAACTTCTTGTGTGATCTACCTTTCAGCTTACGATCTAGAATGATTTTTTAGCATAACGGTTCACCTTCGTAGTATGGTCGGCTGCGAGTTTGGCTAAATTAAAATTTCACCGAAAACTTGAATGGTTATGTAAAATAATAATTTCTTAATTTTCACTAAAAATTCGTAATCCGTGATCATGTAGATTCTCAGATATTGATTTTGAGTCAAATCAGACTAAAAATGACAAAATTTGCATTATCTCAGATCTAATCTTGAATTTCTAAAAATTAGACAACAAATTCGTAACTGGCTACTCTGATAGCCTCCAGATATTGATTTTGACTAAAATTTTAATTCGTTCGTCATCCTGAATATTTATTACAAAAGTGTATTGCCACGGGAACCACCATGTGGCCATACCAGAATTTTTAAGTTGAACAGTTATGGGAAAATTGAGTTTCTAAGATTTTTTTACATGTATAGTTACAAGTGAAGCAAAAAATAATAAAACATCTTTAAAGCTTACATTAAATGATTTCCTTTAAAAAATAAATGAATTTATGACATTTAAAAACGGTTGCACATACATATGTGAAGTGGTACGTAACATTTCAAATTTTGTAAAAAAGTGCTTCGTTTAGGAGCATTTAGGCGGAATAAAATAAATAAAAAACGAGTTTTCAAACAAAACTGAGGCCAAGTCGCATGAAAAAGTAGAACATAAACTTTTCTTCACACACAGAGGTGGACTCAGATTTTTTGATTGGGACATTTCTCTTGAATATTCTTTCTCTTCATGAATCAAATCACTTATTGCCTCTGATTGATCATACTGAAATATATCGGTGATTGTCAGCGAATAAAATCTGAGTCCACCTCTGTGTGTGAAGAAAAGTTTATTTTCTACTTTTTCATGCGTGGCCTCAGTTTTGTTTGAAAACTCGTTTTTTACTTATTTTATTTTCTGCCTTTTTCACGTTAACTAAATTGTTATTACGTGCTGCATGGAAATATTTTAAAACAATTTTTAAGTCATGTTTGGTGCCGATCCGAAAACAAAAATTTTTCGAGGATCAAATCGTTGAAGTACTGCAACGGTTTTCTGAAATTCAAATTATGTTTTAAACAGCGCTTTTTAGCTGTATTCCAACTTTATCCCATATAACATGAACTTTCCCGATTTTCCATGTTTTCCACAGACTTTTCCTATTACTATGAATTTTTTTAAAAATTCACATGCATTTTCCTCGATTTTTCATGCAAGTTTTCATTATTGTTGAAGAGAAAGTATTGATAACAGTAGGACGAAAAAAATGATTCCGCATAGCTTATAAAACATTTTTGTCGGAAAATTTTCCAGAAAAGTCGGAAAATTCCGGAAATTTTCGAAAAATTTTGCAGAAAAATTGGAAAATTCTGCATTTTTCTTGAAACAGATTTATCACTAATCATATCGATGAAAATTTATCCGACGATTTTCCCGCTTTTCCGGGTTTTCCACGGAGTTTTCCACAAAAGCAACTTTATGCAACTCATTTCCCTCTACAACTTTGTCTTAGGTTGCAAAACGCTCAAACGCTTTCTTAGTCTGAAAAACTCCGGAAAAGCGTTTTACATGAATTTTCATCGATTTTTTCTGCAAGCTTTCACCATTGTCGGAGAGAAAGTAGGTAATGATGCCAGTTGATAGGGAACTTGATCCTGCATAATTTAGAAAACTTTTTTACCGGAAAAGTCGGAAAATTCCGGAATTTTTTTTCGGAAAAATCGGAAAACTGAATTTTTCCTGAAACGGATTTATCACTAATCAAATTTGTACCAAATTTTCAAATGATTTTTCCCGATTTTCCGGGTTTTCAATGGAAATTTCCGGTTCAAATTTTGATAGATTCAATTGTCACGCGACATGAACATGTGTGCCAAATTTCAGCTCGTTGTCGAGAGTGTCGAACAAAATAGTAAAAAAGAAATATTTAGACAAATTCGTGCACGAGTTAAAGGGAATGGCCTCAAAAATCAGCAAAATTAGTTTTAAATTTGTTGATTTAACAATTTATAACTCCCGACAGAATAGAACGGAGAATGAGTTAGTTGATTTTTTTTATGCTTAGAGGTTTCGATATCTATGAATATATATATCTACTGGGTGCGCTGGGAATAACAGAGTAGGTACTCGATCTTTGGGTGCAAGGTCACATCGATATTATTGGGAACGAATGGCGGACGAATTTGCTAGTCCCGATGCAGCTTCGGATGTATCTTTCTCTACAAATGGGATCGGACCAAATCACCTTGCCTCTAATAATTCGGCTTGGTCCGACTATAATGTTATAATGAAGTACAGACAAGGGGTTCAAGGGATAAGATAACGAAAGTAAAACAAAAAGAAACGCCTCGCTAGAATATAAAATCAACGATATCTCGACCTTATGTAGGGAAGGCAGCAATTTTTTCTTAGAAAGGACCTTGACGGGATATGGTCCAAATGCTGCCCAGAAGTGGGAGTACCTCCAAGAAGTTTATTGCATTAATGTATAAATAAAAAAAAAATATCAGTTCGAGAGGAAATAAATTAACGTATTTTTTTAAGAGTTTTTTTAAGAGTCTCGCGTCATTTGTAATCCGTTTATACTGTGCGTAGTTTTGTATTTATCGTATCTGCTTTACTTGGACTCTCATATCTCCATGCAGGGTGCTCCCAAACCTAGGTTGGTTGGTTGTGGAACTTAATTGCGGGGTGGCAGACGAAGCCCGAATTTCGGTTTTTCCCCTCAGAGGAGGGGGAGGGGAATTGACTTTTGACTCCTCGGACAGACTTCGATGCGCTTCGGTTTATAGATTAGTGTTGGCCTGAGGAACAAAATGCACCACGTGTTCATTCTGGGCAGTACTTGGTCCATCTCCCATACAAAAACTGTTAATGTCCTTTACTGGAATTTTTTGCCTTAGAATTGTTATGCATTTTTGGCGGCCGACAACGAGTGCTTGGTCCACTAACAATTTTTATGAGCATAGACGAGTATATGAGCTATAAGAATTCATTTATTCTTAGAAATTTACAGAAGATGTTTCGGCTGAATTTTTATTCAGTCTGGTGGCCGTCTGGAGTTATTTTCAGATACAATTGTGCAGGACAATTTTAAGGAAAACAATTTCCAGTAAATTTCTAAGAAAAAAATTGGGGCTTCCCTACATCAGGTCCAGACATCTCTGATTTTATATTGGAGCGAGGCATTGCTGGCTTACCCTTTGGTTACGTTTGCTCAGCAGTCGTAATGCGTCTACAACACAACAAGGTAGGTACTACGTCAAATTCCGTTTCGCAATTGCAATATAGTTCTATACAGAAGGGTAATACCCTACGCAGACGGACAAAATTAATAATCATTCGTTCGTAATTGAATTTTTCAAAATCGCTTTACCTTTGAATTTGAATTTTAATTATTTAAAATGTGCTGTCAATTACATATAAAAATTGACAGGACTTTCATTTTAATTCGCAAAATCTTGGGTAACTTAATTTTTGAAAAAACCAATTACTAATGAATGATTATTGATTTTGTCCGTCTGCCTAAGGATATTCCAAAGGAACGATGGGATAAATCTAACGCAAATTTAACGAAAAAGCTATTGGGCACTCTCTCTTCTCAGGGCTTACCTATACCGGATGGGACTTATAGACAATCCGGCATGCAGGGGATACGGAGAGAAATCCGAAACAGTGACTAATTTTTTTGTCACTGTCCGGTTCTCTCAGGAAAACGTTACAGATTCCTTGGCTCACACATCCTGGAAGAACTGTATGAACCAACTCTCCTTGGGGACCAGTTTTGAACTTTGTTCGAGTGTCCGTTTAAAACTTATCATGAGATATTTCCCATACGTCTGGAAGGTGAACAATGCTCCTTGTTGCGGTCTACATTCCACGAAAGTAAATATATTTTCTTGTTGGCCTTACAATCGCATGAAGTATATACACATACAACACTAAATGAGTTGTAGGAGGTATGTCTATTTAGGACTCCATTAAATGAAAATATTCTACAAACTTTCCAACTTGTATATTTTCCCAACCATCCTATAATGATTGTCAAGAATAAATAACACATGTCTTCTCACACAATAAAAAAACATCATTCCCTTAGGATCGTGTATTTGAATATCTCTCATTTAGTAGAATGGTTCTATCGAGGAGTAACATCATACTAAAAATAGAAATTCATGATCTATAAATTCTTAACAAAAATAAACAGAAATTAATGAGCAAACTGAACTCCTCGACGCTTAAAAATACCGCCATAGTCCGTATCTAGAGGTATATCTCTCGTGCTATGACGTGACTAACATTCATGAGAAACTCAAAATTATCTAAACTCGATTATAGTCGATGAAAAAGCGTGGAAAATACGCAGAAACACTCATTGGAGAATTAAAAACTGGTTTTAAATTTATTAAAAAAAAGAAAGAACTGATTACTGTTGTTGGATATTATTATGATTCTATATTTATGTCAAATCCCATACATACAAACATACCTGGGCTGATGATTATATTATGAGTAAGATATATAAAAAAATCTCTTAGTTTCCTAAAGATTGCTTCCTAAAAGCAGCCTAAGATTGAATTAATTAAATAATTTGAAATTTAAGAAACTTAAACAGTATTCAATTTTGAAAAGATGAGTGCGGGAAGCAATCTTTAAACATTCTTCATTTAAAATAAGTCTGAATACTTTTACAACTGCGGCCCAAGAAACTGTACTGTTACTTAGATTTGTAGGTACTGTAGATACAATAATTTAGCACAATTCCTAATTTGAATTTTCGGTCATTTTTGTGTAAATATGTGAGTAAGAAAAAGCATCTATGTACGTCCCATGTTTACCCGTTTTGCGTAAATAAAATTTTGTTGTTGATAATAATGCTAACTTGACATGAAATTAACATAACCATCTTCTGCCAATTGCTGCTAGAAAATTCTTGTCCCGCAATTTGCTTGTTGCAAAAAAAAAAAATCATCGTGTTTTTATTTATAGTATTAAATTTAGTTTTCGTTGCTAATTTCACGATAGTGCAAACATTTACTTTTGAATTTACAAACATAACGTGCAATTCTTCTAGGAAATTTGGAATTGAGATTGTCCCAGTCATTTAAAGGCTGGTCCAAAATCGACCGAAAGAACTTTACGACACTGTACGAAATTGATGTTTATTTACGAATGATTGACATTTGTAACGCCGCCGTGGTTGATCTTCTCAAAGCAGATCAATGTTAGTGTCACTACTTCATTTGGAGGGGCTATGTTTTGCCCTAAATAAACGTAACGTTGAGTAACGGTTATTATTTTAAAGGCCGCCACATACACTCAAGCAAATCATATGACTGGGTCATGCATGGCCCAGTCGTATGATTTGCCTGGTATAGCGTAAGTTTGAACTTGAGTTGAGAATGAAGTTTGCCATGAATTAAATCTGACGAAACTATTGCGTACAATCAAACCTGATGACTTTGCTATAGAAATGAATTAAAGTTTGAATAAAATTCATTGGGAATGGAGGCAAAAGTTAATATTTCCGATTTTGTCTAGTTCAATTCTATAGTCATAAGTCATAAGTTTTGCTTGTACACAATAGTTTTGGCCGATTTCACTCATGCTCTCTCAACTTAAGTTCCGACATTCGCTACAAACGCTCATGAAAATCAAACGACTGCGGCTATACACAACTCGCAAGATTTGCTTGAGTCTGTGTAGCGGCCTTAACATTTAACGTTTTATATGTATTTCAAAAAGTGCAAAAAAACAAAATAAATTTAACAAATATAAATTGATTGTACGTAAGTAAGCTTGCCCAAAATAAACTTAAACAGGCGCGTGCGTATACGTAAGCAGTGATCCTTACCGCACTTTACTTACGGCAATTTGACATTTAAACTTAACGAAATTTTCCTTACGGACGATTAAAACCTCGGCACCTTACGTAAGTAGCTCTATTTACGTATACGTTCATTTTGGACTAGCCTTAAAGTAAATGTCCCAAAATTCGAACATATAAATGCTTTTATGATATCTTTGATAAAAAATTTCTAGTAAATTTCTAAGGAAAAAAATGAGTCGAGGCATCGTTGATTTTATGAAGTGAGGCATTGCTCGCTTACACTTTGGATACGTCAGCAGCAAAGCCTAGTATTAAGGTCCGCGCTAAGATAAATTTTATATGAAAATTTAGTGCGCTAAAAGCTATTGGCGAAAATTCATCCTGAATTTTAGCGAGAGCAGTACTAAGGTCAACGCGCTAAATTTGCCTTTGGGTTTTGATTAGAGATGGCACCACCAGTAAATTTCCAAAAATTTATCCGCCCGGGCCGTTCTTTAGCGCGTTAAAAATATTTATTGTCTAAGATTTAATAAATTTATTGACTGGATTTTTTTAGTTAACGTAGTTTTGTACGGATGAATTGGATTTCTTCTCGCGGCGGTGTTTTCAATACCATTGTTATTTTGTTTTCTTGTATACATTATACATATTATTTTTATATTTTTAATATTTTAATAATATAATCGCGCGTTGTAATTCCGAACAAACATTATAAAATACTTCTTCTTCTTCTTTTTACTAATCTTTTCTCTGAGTCTCCGCTATAATATTTTAGCTGCTAAAGAATGGCCCGATATTGGAGAGACTCGCCAAAATTTAGTTTAGCGCGGACCTTAGTACTAGGCTCAAGTCGAGGCATCGTCGATTTTATATTGGAGCGAGGCGTTACAGATTTTTGTTCTATTTGCCGCCCAGTTTTTTGTTTATGCCTAAAAACTTCTCTTTACTTTGAGTTATTAGACTCGGTGCCCAAAATGCCAAATCTTTTCGAGTCTTTTGCACCTTAAATTATCTAAATTTAGCGTAAAAAATCTCAATAAAGGGATGGTGATCAATTTTTCGAAGGCTGTTGCTGGGTTTGCTTACAAAAAAAGTCCAAATAGTTCATAAATTGCTCATTTTGGGCACAGAGTGTAATAGACCAAATTAAAAGTTGAAAAAACAACACAATTTTGAGGTAATATATGTGAAATTTTCCATGAAATTGAATTACTCGACCTTAAAAGCACACAAAAATTATTACCATTTCATACTTCCATTTGCATAGACATCTGCTTATTATCCAATTACTAATTATATTTGCTTCCAATTTTGATCATTACTATACCTGCTATAATTGATAATTACAGCTGTTTTTTCTCCTACGTTTCTCCTTTACTTAATAGGGAAAAATTGAAATAGAAATTAGGAACGAGCACACATGTACCAACCTACGTACATAAATGAAAGCTGGGGTTTGTTTGAAATATGGTTTTTTGCTAAAATGGTAATTAATTTATTCTCCTCACCATGAAATCAACCAGTAACGGTTTGTTTTGCCATCTTTGTCCCCCATTATTACCTACTCTACTTGCTTACCTAAAAGTATAATACAAAACAAAAAAAAACATGATTTACTTTTCTATGACCTCTTGCTGAGGCTACTACAAATTATAAACCCATTATTTCCATCGTTGCTTTATTGCAGGCATTCTGCCTCTCTCTCTCACACACTTTTGTCTTTTATAGGAAGCCAAAAATGGTAATTAGCGTGATAAATTATCCGCCATGCATAAAGGGCTAGTAAAACGCAATAAATTTCTTGTTTCAAAACCCTTTTCTTCCTGTAATCCATTTCTTGATATTTGTCCCCCCTTTTGTTGTTGTTGTTTACATGACGAATAAAAATTCTAAAAAAAAAACTGTTTCTTGAGAATGACAATAAATAATCAAATTGGTACTAAATCATTTCAAAACCCTATCAATGTTTACTGTCCAATAGAGTGAACTCGATCGATTTCAATTTTAATGAGGGCCAAGATTTGATTTTTGATTCTTTTCATAATCAATTGAGAATGATTAGAGAAAATTAGGGAAGAGGATCAAAAGTGGTTATCGTTAAAACTCCATTAAATCACCTTCTCTCTCTCTCTCTCTCTCTTTCTAATGACCTTATAGAATTGAAAAGAAGAATTGCTCTGCATATTTATAGATACTACTGTAAGTCGGTCATCAGTCTAAAACAATTTATTAGTTCATGGCGATAAGTGGCAATTCCAAATGCTTTTGGGATGTCAGAATGAAATGAACAACTTCATTTCAATTAATTTTCCCTCTTCATCATAAATTAGTTCAGGGGAAGGATAAATTTCCCAAGGCAAAAAAAAACTTGGCGTTCCAAATTAATGCCCGAAGGGCCGATGCCTTCATAAAAGAGGATCGTAAATTGAGGAATTGTAACACCTACTTCCGTTATGGACAAATACATACTCTTTACTGTTATATATACATATGCATGCATATGTAGCTATGACCATATTCTGTTTGTCTCTGCATTACCATACCACAAACATACATAGATATTGGTGGTTACTCCCACGATTCGGATGTAAAGGAATACTTGAAATGGCCCACACAAAATTTCCTTTCCGCCATCATCTATGTATCCTCTGTTAGGCCAACTAGCCATAGCCATCTATAGCTAGTATATAGCAAGGGAATTAAAATTTCCTGACCCTTTTGCCATTTCAACATTTTCTTGTAAGTAGGTACATACAATGTACACTATACACGAGTAGAAATTATAGCAGGAGGAATGTCGGCAAAATATATTCACACATAAATAAAACGTGTTACAGCCCATGCTATGACGCCTTGACCACTAATCATAAGCCACTGGGCCTTCTTGAATTCAACTCAACTGTGTCGGCGGCGGCTGCCTGCCTGCCTTTACAACATATTTACAACAAGCTACGGCTCAGCGATTGCTTAGGCACACACTATGAGCACATTTCCTCTACCCGCAAGGATAAATCTGTAAAAAATCATGGAACACAACTGGGCTGGCTGGCTGGCTGGCTGGACTTCCAGAATGTTTTTAGAGCTCTCTGTACTGTGCCACAACTTGGGATTGCTATTATTGCATAAGAGGGATTGAAGCACGAAATGAACTCGTTAAGGAAAACTAACTATACTACGAAAAAGAGGATTTTTACGCAAAAGGAATAAGTTAGGGCGGTTTTACGTGGTTTAGTAGAAAGAACCCTTTCGCTGCTGCAGGAAAACGGAAAGTATATATCACTTCAAGACCCGGAACGGGACTTGTTCATTTTATGGAGACTATTTTTTTTTTTTTTACCAATTGTAATGTGTCTGGGAGAAGTTTTTCCCCTTTTTTTCCGGAATGTTTTCACTTAAATTGAAATGAAATTGGTCACTTTTATGGATTGTTGTTGTTATTGTTGGTTTGTAAGATTTATTGCCTTTTGAACGTAATTTGTTCATTGTTGAAATGGTTTTTGAATGGTTGAAAGCTTTTGATTAATCCAATGACATATGAAGATAAAGGAGCGAAACTGAAAGGGACCACTCAAACGTTTGTCTTTTCTGTTGTGTGTTTTAAGGATTAAAGTAAGAGAAAAGGACATATCAGGCTTGACCTGTTTCAAATATTCGCTATGTTTTGTTAGAACGCAATAAGTTGATAGGGTCATCCAAGATTACTAAGTAATTAGTAAGTTAGTTAGAGAGAGCGAGAGAGAGAGAGAGAGAGCGTTAGTCAGACCACCTAATTAGTAATTAGTATAATTAGCAATTAGTATAATTAGTATAATTAGTAATTAGTATAATTAGTAATTAGTATAATTCTCTCTCTGTCTTCCAGGTGTGATTTTCAACTCAGTTTTTTTATCTAGGTTAATTTCTAGATATTACATCCTATATCCTTAGTTCGAAACGCGTAAAACCCGTGGTGTCTCTAGGCTACTACCTGTTATTAGAATTATCAGATCGTCCGCATAGCGTACTAGTTTATATTCCTTTTGGATGAATATTAGCAAGAAACGAGCATCCATAATAATGGTGATAAAATATCATCAATTTTAGCGGGGACCCTCTGGGCTCTGCTTACTCTGCTTTCTCGTCACAGATCAGCAAAAATTAATTTTATCGCTCTACTTATTTTCTTCTCGATGATCTCGACACTTTATGATCCTCGTGAGTACCCCTTCTATTTTATATTCTAAGTTGGGGATATGAAAATTGTGTATGCCGAAGAAAAATATAATTTGCCTGTGACATATCACATCGTTATAAAAATCATCATTTATTTATTTAGGTCTACAGAGAAAAGCTCCTACAGACTAAGCATTAAAACTAACTTAACATTAAGTCAAAAGGATATAAATATATTCTATAAAAAGAAATGTAAAGAATATCTAAAGACGTAATTATCTATAAATTTGCATTACAGTATTTCTGAAACTATTACGTTCATCGGTAAGATCTACGAAAGTACAAACAACATTAAAATTTCGAGAGCAATGAGTGATGGGTTCATACTGACCGTACCAAGTTCTATGAGAAGAAATATATAATAAATCTCTAGATCGAATAGAAAAACCAGGCACATAAATTTTAAATAAGGCAATCAATTCGGGTGAGCAAATCTTGTAGCAGAAAACATCTCTGACAAACATAATACTGAAAGCCTTTCTACGAGACTCTTAAAGTTTGGAGCCCAAGTAACTGGCACCTGGCCTCGTATGAGGGAAGACCAACTTCCCAAATAAGCCCGCGCAGTGTATAGCGAGTAAATGATCTTTGTATAGATTCAATGCTTTTAATATGTAAAGCAGTATAAGGGCACCAGGCAACAGAGGAATACTCCAATATGGAGCGAACTAGTGAAACATATAAAGCTTTTAAAGTGTAAGGGTCTTGAAAAACAGTGCAGTTACGCTTAATGAAAGCGAGAATTTTAAATGCCTTGCAGGTGACATGCAAAGAGCAGTTCAACTTGTTATCAAAAATGATGCCAAGATCTTTAATCTCAGTAGGTCTGTCTACAGTAATGTCTTTAATCACGTAATCAAACAAAATAGGATTAATGCAACAAAGATAAAAGCTGAAACTCTTACACTTGCTAGGATTGAGCTCCAAACCATTTAACGAGCACCAAACTACAAGTTTATTTAGGTCATTTTGAAGATCTAGACAATCTGCTAGATCTCTATAATTCGCAAGAAAATTTTTAGGTCATCAGCGTACAAAAGACATTTAGCGAAAGAGAATAGTTTAACCACATCATTAATATAAATAATAAACAACAGAGGGCCAAGATGGCTGCCTTGAGGCACTCCTGATTTAATTATAAATTTACGAGATTTAACAAAATCCATTTTTACACACTGCGAGCGATTACTTAAGTACGAATTAATCCAATTAAGAAAGGAGGAGTGAAACCCGACGGCATGCAGTTTCCTTACAATCAGATCAATATTTACCCGGTCAAAAGCCTTAACAAAGTCAGTATGTATAGATAACGTCGACTTGCGTACCATTTTCAATTTCGTTAATACAAAAAATTTTAAATAATACCAAATTGGTTGTTGAGGACTTACCCTTCCCGAGGACATGTTGCTGGGAGCAAATCATTTCTTTTACGTGAAAATATATCCTGTTCGTTATTATGCTTTCAAAACACTTGGGAATAGGTAGAAGTTTGGAAATTCCTCTGTAGTTTTTAATGAAATGCCGAGAACCTGCTTTGTGTATGGGAGTAATAAAAGAAAATTTCTACTGGTCTAGAAAAAGTCCTAGTCTAAGTGAAACATTGAAAATTATTGTTAAAGCTGGTACGAGAGTAGCATTGCAGTTTCTTAGTAAAATATTAGGAACTAAATCATGTCCGTAAAAAACATCATTGTTTAAAGAGCTGAGCTAAGTAGTTTTCAATTTCATTAAGATCCAAAGACATGGAACCAAAATCAATAGCAGCATCAGAGGTATCCCAAATAGAGTAGAGGGAAAGAGATGGATCTGAAACATAAACATAGTCGAACCAGTCAGCAAATAAGTCGCAGCTTTCTTGTAAGTTGTTTGAGATCACATTATCATCATTAAAAAATAAGTAGGTATAGAGCGAAAACTTCAGCTCTCCATTCAATTTTGTACTGGTGATGATCTTCTTCTTTTCGCCTTTCAACTTTGAACCTAGGATATACTGTGAAATGTGTTTGTGTGTACGAAACTCATATCAAATTTCTTTATTTCACTTTTAATGTGTCGTTGATCCTGTCCTGAGCACTCCAACCATCTAACAAATTTTTAGATATCACAGTACAAATACCTATTCACAGATGTTTGCAATCAACAGATCTACATTTTTCAGCAAACGACAGAATTTCCTTTAAAATGTGCTTGTACAGGTTTAGATCTATTTTAATCGAGATCTCTTTATTTATTTATTAGTTAATAAAATTTTTGTAGAATGATAAAATCATAAATCAATAAAAATCACAATGCGTGTTTAATAAAGGGTTTTCCAATAAGAGGTGTTATTCTAATTAGTCCGCTATTTCGGTAGATGTCACTTTTGGAGCTGTCATTTTTTGACATTTGACAAGTAGAAACTACGCCATTAATAAAAATGGAACGATACACGATTCAACAACGCATTGAAATCATTAAAATTCACTATAAAAATGGTGAAAATGTGGCAGAGACGGTTCGTAAAACTCGAACATTTTTGGGTCGTCGTGAAGCACCTTGTCGGACCGCAATACAGAAATTGGTAGAAAAATTCAAGCTGTCGGGACAAGTTAGTGATGTGAAGAATAAAACCCGTGCACGTCGCTCAAGAACAGCCGAGAATATTGCTGCTGTAGCCGAAAGTGTTGAAGAAAACCCAGGTTTGTCCATTCCTCGTCGTTCTTTGAAATTAGGCATTCCACAAACGTCATTACAGCGTATTTTGCATAAAGATTTGGGTCCTAAGGCTTATAAAGTTCAGTTAACACAAGAACTCAAGCCGGCCGATCATCAACAACGTCGAGTCTTTGCTGATTGAGTCCTTGAAATGCATGAAAATGATCCGGAATTCCATCGAAAACTCATCTTGAGTGATGGGGCCCATTTCCACCTCGATAGCTTCGTCAACAAGCAAAATTGTCGCATCTGGGGTTCGGAAAACCCAAGAGTTATTGTTGAAAAGCCTCTCTGTCCTCAACGTGTGACTGTTTGGTGCGGTTTATGGTCCCGCGGGGTCATTGGACCTTACTTTTTCGAAAATGAGGCTGGAGCAACAGTTACGGTGAATGGATTGCGCTTTCGACAGATAATTAATGATTTTTTATGGCCGGAATTGGATGGTATTGATCTGGACAACGTTTATTTTCAACAAGACGGCGCTACGTGCCATACAAGCAACGAAACCATTGATCTTTTACGGGAAAAGTTTCCGGACCGTGTTATCTCTCGAAGAGGTGATCACAATTGGCCACCGAGATCTTGTGACTTAACACCTTGCGACTTCTTCCTTTGGGGCCACGTGAAAGAGAAGGTCTACGCCAACAGCCCAGCGTCGATTCAAGACCTCAAAGATGGAATTCGTGAGGCTATCGAGGGCATAGGGCAGCCACTTTGCGATTTGGTTATGGAAAATTTTATGAAAAGGATATGGTCCTGTAGGCGTGGTCGTGGTAGTCATTTGGCTGATGTTATCTTCCATTATTAACGGCATACCTTCCTCTTTATAATGAAATAAAGATTTGATCATTTATCTCAAAAAATGGCATTTTTCTTTGAATATCAAAATAGCACCTCTTATTGGAAAACCCTGTACTTATTTAGAAGGAACTTGTTGTAAAATATTTTGTAGGTTATGACATAATTATCCATGTAGTAGCCCTCCTGAATTTTTATAGTGTACCAACTATAAAAAATAAAAAAAAAATAGAGGAGACAACTGTCAATTAACCTATTTTCTTGTTGCTGTTAGTTTCCAAAAAAAACCCCCCCTCCAATTGCATTTTTGTTGTAAACTTCATGGTTGTTTAATTTTAATCGCAATCAATTTGTCAGTCAGCTCTTTTTAAAGCACTTTAATTTGCATTTTTTAAGATGGGAGGCAATTTTCATTTAGAATTTTCTTATTTCACTTTCCCATCTCCTCCTCCTCTTCAATGCAAATATCTTGGCTCTATGTAATCGGTTACAAGTAGAAGATATCTGTAACCTACTCAATTTTGTATCTATGTATAGAGGATGCTTGAAATATTTCCATCGGGTATATTTAGAAATTTCAATATTAGCCAATATTCTCGGTTGAAATTCAAAAGGATATTTTCAATTCGTCAGACATGAATACATACATATATGCGCGCTACCTTACCTTAAAAGCATCTATTCAAGTCAATTCTGAAAACTATTTGCCATTAGAAAGATGAGATGCTTGAAAGTAGGTACACATACCATATATAGTTACTGCTTGCTTCATTCAAGCAAATTTTCATCAAAGTGTGGAAATCTGAAAGGTGAATCGAATCTTGTGAAAAGAGCTCACTTCATGAGAGTTGAATATAGTTAAATGTATCTAGGTCTGTCACAAAAGCGATACATTTCCACTATGTCTGTGTCATCATTTTTTAGCTTATAAAATAAAATGCCAAAATAGAGAAATTTCATCTGAAAATTTTAAATTTACATAAAAGTTATGCACATAATTCACCAAGACTTGCCGAATCGCAATTATTATTCGATGGGAAACTTGAAAAAAAAAAAAAACCAGAATAAATTACGACTACCGACATGGAAATTTTCCTCGAGTTTCATATTTGCACTAAAAATTGCTAACCATTAGCATAATTCTTTACCACTTGCAGAACCAACTAGCACACTTGCAAGTCACCTCAAATCACTATAATCTGCCCAATAATGGACGTGTTTCGTATATATACATCTATGTTCATCTGTATATATATATGTATATCTAGATATAGAGCAATAAGAACCGCACAGAGAATCCATTCTGGGCCAATCTTCAATATCCAGACTAAACAGTTACTGGAAAGAACGCAATTTCATCAAATTACTGGCACCTCTTCTAAATGCAAATCACAGAGGAATGAAAATGCAGGTGAATGTAGATGGTGCGGACTCTGCTGGATTACGTGATTTTAACAACATCACATCTGTGTACGTACTACAGATAACCACACCAGTCTTAAAGATAAAAGATTTCTTTTTTTTTTGTTAAAGATTCAAAACCACAAGAGTTTCAAGATGAGAGAGATGAGATCTATATTGATCTAGGGAAGTGGTGCGTATGCGAATAGTTTATTTAAACACACAACACTTTCTGAGTGCTCGAATCAAACGAGCTCATAATCATAATTTACTTTTAGGTTAGATTTTTATCCACAGTGTATAGCATACATTCTTTTCGCTATATCATCATTACAGTCAGTCAGTCACAATCTAACACTGGCCTAACGTTACAAGAAAAAAAAAACAATTCCAACTCTATGGGAACTGGACTTGTTCGATCTATTTCGGTCACGACCGATCGAAAGAAGGAAAAACTGCGATTTAATAAACCGGTGCGCGGTACCTCTATAATATGTACTATATAGATAGGTGTATAAGCAAAGCAAAGTGGTAATTGGAAATAGCATCTTGGATCTGGAGAAGGAGGAGGAGGAATTATGTAAATGACTCATCCCAAAGCATCCGGCACCACTGATGAAAATTGCGAAATAAGAATTCCGGAAAAAAAAGGGCAGGCAACAAGGAAGGCAACAAGATTCATGGATTTTATGTAGTTAATGTAGTCTTGCTGGTAGAATGGCCTCTTGAGCACAAAGAAAACATGAAATCGACTTAATGGGAACTCATTTAAAAGACTGCTCTTCTACTTTAGGAATTTGTTTTTATCAGTAGGAATACACTTGGACTTGATATGACTATGTATTTTTACTACATACATACATATGTACGCACCTACATATATAAATCTGAGTGTGGGATTTTAAGGACTCTCTTACAAATGTTGTTAAATTTCTCTTTTCTTATTACTGAACGGATGAAAGTTTGTTTGTTCCTTGTTCCCTCCCATATATATATGTAGCTATGTAGGTGTATGCATGAAATGGTCATAATGCTGATGCCGGTTGCTTTCTTATCAATCCGATTTTCGTTTATAAGATAGATACTGAATATTGGCGGCGGCGGTGACGGAAACGGGCAGAAGGCAATTGGATCGTTATTTGACAATAAAAGAATGTTATAGAACCTTTCGGCCTGAATTAGAATTGCTCAATTATTTCGGACCATTTCATCGAAGTTTTATTATTAGAAGAATTGTACTAAAAAAAAAAAAACCTATAACAAAAAATTCACGTATTCTCAGCTTTAAGATTAACGAAGAATATTTTTCCCTTATTTGATTTTTCTCTTATCTATATAAATTGATTGTTTCGGAAATTAAAAATTGATTTATGTAGTAACTACCTATATAAAACTACAATCGAAAGCTTTATGAATAATTTTCACATGCAGTCAGAGATTTTTCCATGAATATTACTAATCCGGCTCGAAGGACCAATGATTTATTTTACTAAATTTGGTGATATTAAGAGGAATATTTAGGAGAATTGTATTATACTTATGGCGCCATCTGTTGGGTGTAATAGATTATTAATTACTATTATTATTACTCTGTGTTACACTGAAAATATACTTTTGACGAGATATAGTGTATAGGTTGTAAGCCTAGTGGAACTAAAAGTTGTGGCATACAAAAAATTTCTCATACACATTCAAAATTTCATTTTAGATTAAAAAATAAAAAAACCGTTACTGAATAGATCGATGTATTTAATAATTTATAGCTCCGCCATTTTTATTCGATCGATGTCGAATCTTTTGTGGTATATGAAAGAAAAGTGATAGGCTTTTTTGTAACGATATGTTTCTTATTTCGTTGTGATGAAAAGTCACTAAGTTACAGTCGAAAATATTTCCAAGTTTTCCATTTTTTACACATTTTTTCAATTTTGATAACAATTTGATGGAATGTTTTGCTCTGCAAGATTTTTTTTTCCGTTTATATCATTAATAGCGAATTCGATTTTTGCATCTAATGAGCATTTGTTAATTAAAATTGGTTTAAATTTGACTGATTTATTGAATTTTTTGCTCATTAAGTAACTACATTTCCGTATAATATTAAACTACAGGGAAAGTTGAAGAATTACTGGGTTTTTTAAGCCCGGTATGCTAGAGCCAAGGAATTAATAATAATAATAATTAATAAGAATTTATTTATTTGGCAATGTACCCAAGATTAAAAGATCTTATTAAAGTACTAATATCAAGAGGAGGAGAACAAAAGAAAGAAAAAGCTAAAAGCATATAATAATAATAATAATAATAAAACTCAAAACTTAAAAATATACAAATTAAGTATAGAAAATGATGGAAATAGTAGTCCAATTAATTTGTTTACTAGATGCGTGCACCATTCACCCTCAAAATATTAAATTATTAATTAATCTTGAAAAAGCTTTGCTGGAACCTTCATCTTGAATATTACTTGGAATAGAATTCCACTTACGAGAAGCCTGGACAAAGCAAGAATGCTCACAATACTGTGAGATGTGCCTTGGGCTAAGAACCTGAGGATTTCTGGTAGAATGCAAGAACTGCAGTTTCTCATATAAGTAAGCTGGGATTTTATGAATTATTAATATTTGTAAGAAAATAAGTTGACGTCTAGCTAGATATGTCTCAAGGGATATGCCCAGAATCGATGATACATACGCTGATAGTGAGCGCTACGAGAGAGCTTGTAAATGTATTGAGTAACATTATTGAACGCAACTTTCAATTTCCTTTGACAAATAGAATTAAGTTTGCCGAATATTAAACTGCCATATGTAAAATGTGGTACATTTACTGACTTAACCAACTTCAGTTTAAAATCCAATTACATGGAGCTTGAGCTAATCCACAGTTGGCGCAGAGCAGTATATAGATTTCTCATCGTTTCCGCAATGTAGGTGCAGCAGCTGAACTTGAAATTAAATTTGATTCCCAAATTTTTGACTGAGCCAACATATTCCAAGACTGTGTTGTTCAAGACCACAGGGGGAAGCTCGGATTTCTCCAATGCACGCTTATAAATTGCTAAGCGGTTTGATTTGCACGGGTTCAGCGACAGCCCATTAATTGCAGACCACTTATGTAGATGCTGTAGATCCTCATTGATCCGATAGACACAATCCTCTATTTGTCCTGTAGGTCTACTAAGGTACATCTGTACATCATCAGCGTATAAATGAATAGAGAAATTTTTAATAGCACTTGGTAGATCGTTTATGTACAGGCTAAATAAAAGTGGACCAAGGATTGCTCCTTGAGGAACACCAGAGGACAGATACGCCGGATTAGAGAGAGTTTCTCATATCTTCACCAATTGACTGCGATTCATTAGGAAACAGGCAATCAGCTTAACAGCTGTAGATGAGAAGTTAAGCCCATTACCAAGTTTAGAGAGTAGTTTTAAATGATTAACAGAGTCAAATACGTCAAGCAAAACCAATATTGTCAAATGATCACTATCAATAGTATCATAAATTATTTTTGCTCCTATACAAAAACTATGTAAAAAACAAAAAAAAAACAATGGAATGCTCAAGGAATTTTTTCTTTGGCGATTCCGTGAAGTAGTATGTACAAAGAATTCGAGCAGAAAAATTCTACTTCTTGATTGACATAATGATGTCGTTCTTTTCGATAAATCCACTTATATCAATATTTCTTTGAGAAATACATAAGTACCGAAGACATTTATTTCTGTGAGAAATTTTAACGTATGTGGAATAATTTGAAAAATTGAAAGGAAGGAAGATTTACAAATTTGAATTAAAGAATGGGCAAATTTTTCTACTATTTTGTTCCTTTATTTTAATAATAAGCACCAGACTTGATGCACTTAAAATTGAATCCACAGTTTTCATGTACATTGTTTTACAAAAGTTACAAATGTAACAACAAGTCCGATATAATTCATTCCGCAATTGTCAAATTACTTACAATTCGGAATTATCAATTTCTTTATTTTCTATATTATTTGAATAAAAGTAGAGATTAGTCTTTAGGACTTTTTACCGGAGTAAACTTATATTTGTTCAAGAAGGAATTTTTTTTAGACTCTCCGGTATATAGCAAAAGCTAAAAAATGTTTTTAATTTGTTATTCCATCACACACACAACCCATTATATTTTTGGTGGCAAGTTTCAAGACTTGGTGTGACTCATCAACAGGTCACAAATAGCGAAATTGAGTGACTTGAAAAACAAATGAAAAATAGAATAAAGAAAAGAAATGAAAAATGAAAAAGATTGAGAAAAATAGAAAAAAAAAATTTTATTAAAAAAATTTAAAAATTCTTTTTAAAAAATTTTTTTTTTAAAAAAAAGTCAAGTCAGCAAATTTTGCTATTTGGGACCTGTTGATGAGTCATACCAAGACTTGAAACTTGCCACCAAAAATATACTTTTTTTTTAAGTTTTTTAAATGTTTTTAATAAAAAATTTGTTTTTCTATTTTTCTCAATCTTTTTCATTTTTCATTTCTTTTCTTTATTCTATTTTTCATTTGTTTTTCAAGTCACTCAATGTCGCTATTTGTGACCTGTTAATGAGTCACAGCAAGACTTGAAACTTGCCACCAAAAATATAATGGGTTGTGTGTGTGATGGAATAACAAAACAAAAACATTTTTTGGCTTTTGCTATATACCGGAGAATCTAAAAAAATTCCTTGTTGAACAAATATTTTTTATTTGAGATATCACACATTTCTCAAATCCAAATTCTCAAAAATTCCTTGACCGAATGTCAATATTTTTCTTGAAGAAATAAGTGGAAAAATTCCTTAACCGAATTTCTTGGCTCTAGAATAACGAATTTTAACGCGTAAATATACGACCTTAATAAAATTAACAATTTCGAAAAGTTCGAACTGTGAACTGCGAGATTTGCGAATTTTGCAAGTGATGCATTCCCGTGATGTTTGATGAAATTTAATTATTATTGAAAAAGTTGCAAAGGATTTTTATGTAGGTAACATTATCTTTTCAGTTTTTTTTTGCCATCAAATATATTCTATATTTACCGATATCGATGCGTTTTTTGACCTTTTTTTCTTAATCATATCCAAAGAAAATGGCTGAAAAAGGTCATTTCCAAAAGATAATTGCCTACTTTCTGGCACTTATTGAACTTTTTCCGCCATTTTCGCTGGAGATTCTTAAGAAAAAAAGGTCAAAAACGCAGAAAGAGTTACATTTTGGGTACAGAGTGTGATAGGTCATTTGAAAGCTAAGCTTTTGGGCTTTTTAAGTTCAATATGAAAAATTGGTATTGATGACGCGTTTTTTGATAAAAATAGTTGTTAAATAATAAAAGAAAAACGAGTAAAAATTCCGAAATTTAAACTTTGTTGAGCCATAACGGAAAGGGTGAGGGAAAAAATTTATAAACCATTGGAAAGGTCCAACGATTATCTATCTACCAAAGTTTAAATCATAATCATAGGGTGATAACATTCAGAAGTTAGAGGGTTATCTATAAAAAAATACACAAATATCTTAAAGTCTCGTTATCTCGGAAACCGTTACGTGTCAATGTTCCTAGTGCCTGTTATGTAAAAAAAAAAAACAGAATAACTCCATCGATTCACTTCAAAACGACAAATATATGTTTCTTAGTTTGGCTCGTGTCGAAATTTTTAATGATTTCTGAAAAATATCGAAACGTGTCTTCCCCATCCATCCCCAAAAAGTAAAATGTGAAGAGCTTTTCAATATTTCCCACTTTACAGAAGTGACGAGTATAATCTTTTTGGGTTACGTTTAAGACTCGAACCTATGTATGCACGCTTATAAGCTTAAATATAGTACCTAAATGCATAAATACATATGCACCAATAAATAGAAACAACAATCACAATTACCAACACGCTTGTATACTTGTAGTAAAAGCAGCATAATGCATTAATCACAAACTGAACATGATTTTTGTTTTTGTTTTATTTTTTGGCTTTGGGCACATATTTTTATAACTCTAATTCACCAAAAAGGTCGTGGTAACTACTTATCTTGTTTGAAAAAAAGTTTGTCAATAAAACGGTGACATGATAAAATCATCACTCAGCATGATAAATTGGACCATGATTAAAATCATGAAATGACTGATATATATCGGATGGAAGTGTGTCATAAAGGATTTAGTCACGTTCGCAGGGACAATAAAATGAGCACATGTTTCCGAAATTACTTTTTCATAGCTTCTACTATGCTTTGCTGAAATGTTTTGGAGTTAGGTCAACTGAACTTGTATAAAGTTGTGTCGAATAAAATTTCAATTATAATTTGAGAATTATCCCACTTTACGGGTAAATTGATCTTCGCGCTATCATTATTGTGTCGATATACTTGAGAGATGCTTTTTAGTGCTCGTATTACACTTAGGTGTGCACTTTATTGCAATTTGAAGATGCACGGCACTTTTAGATGGCAAATTTCAGCAGAAAGAGAGAGAGGGATAGAAAAAGAGATAGAGAGGTAGATCTAGAAATAGATTCATATTGTTATAAAGGGTTTTCCAATAAGGGCGGGTCGATGTTGAAATGGAATAAAACAAGCTGTCTGTGAGCTATTAACGAATTTATTTATTTATTTGAAAGGCCCATGTGTGCCATTATGTCTGTAATGTGACATCGTTCAAATATCCGGCGCGGCTCCTCACGGTGGCATGGATCTGAGAGATCGAAAATTTGAACGATGGCCTGAGTTATGTTAACTTTGAGGGCATCGGTTGATTGCGGCTTATTGGCATAGACCTGTGAGTTCAGAAAACGCCACAAGAAAAAGTCTAGCGGGGTCAAATCGCACGATCTTGGTGGCCAACTCACGTCACCTCTGCGAGAGATAACCATAACCTCAAATCTTTCATGCAGAATGTCCATCGTGGCGTTCGCTGTGTGGCACCTGAGACAACTTACATCTAGATGTGCAAAAAAATCCTCACAAAAACGCGGTCCAACTAAAACGAGCTAATGGACCTCTAATAGAAAGCTCTACACATTCTCTCTCTCTCTCTCTCTTGCTTTATTATGCCACATAAATTCTTCGCAATGATAGCTTTCTTTGGTTGAATAAAAAGTTAAAGAGCTTTTAAAAAGTGTTCGGGGTTTATAGTATGGAGTTTTGCACATCTAGTTGTAAGTTGTCTCCGGTGGCACGTAGCGCTCGTGGGAGAACCACATGTCATCCAGGTACATATCGTTCAATTCGGGGAAAAGGAAATTGATTATCATCGATGTGTGGCGCTTGCCATTGACGGTGATGGCCTAACGAACGTCGTTTTCGAAAAAGTACGGACCAATTATGCCGCTGTGCCAAAATCCGCGCCAAACATAACTTTTTATGGATACATTGCCACCTGGCCAACCTCTTGTGGGTTGGTGTCATCCCATATACGACAATTGTTAACATAGCTATTCACCAAAATAGGCGCCTAGTCACTAAAGGTGATTTTTCGGTCAAAATTTGGGGTTCTCTTTCAAATGCTCCGAAGCCCAGTCAGCGAACAAACGGCGTTGTCTATGGTCATTAACTTTGAGCTCCTGGGTTTTGTACGGGTCCTAGCCCAAGTTCTGGTGCAAAATTCACCAAGTTGAAATCTGTGAAAGGTCGAGTTCTTGTGCATGGTGAGGAATTAACTGCCTCGGGCTCTCCTGCACACTTTCATGGATAGTGGTGATGTTCTCTGCCAATCTGGCGTTCGTTTGACATACGGGTGCTGACTAATTGTTTACCGAACACCGATCGTCTCGAATTTGGTCACCAAACGTTGGAGAATCAACTTTGACGGGACACCATGTCTACCGTAAAATGGGCGTAACACGCGAAATGTTTGCATTAACGAACACTCATTTTGATAATAAAGTTTTATTATTTGGGCGTGCTGCTCAATCGTGTTACTTGATATCAACAACAGAATTGACTGATGCCACAAAAACAATATGGCTGCCATAGCCTGTCAACATCGACCCGTCCATATTGGAAAACCCTTTAAAAGCTGTGTTCTTTTGTTTATCTTATTCTAGAACTCGCGTGTACTGGAGAGAACAAATTGTTCTGCCGATTGAAGCGTACTACTGTTCGCTTCATTTATAAATCTTCTATGATAATGGATGATGCGTTCTTTTGTGTAACTCTTGTTCTGCCCTGTTCTGCGGACACAAAAGAACACAGCTAAAATATTGTTACGTGCAATAGAAAGAGACAACTGGTGACATCTACTAGCAATAAACAACTTCAGGTTCGGAGAGTAAATGACTTCAGGTTCGGAAAATCGATTATGAAATCTACAGGAAAGTTCAGGAATAGAACAAATAGAATAAATGAGGCTTTTGGTATCCTAAAGTATTTCGTAATCGAATCTAATCAATTTTCTCTGCTCTTCTTCAACCAGAGTTATTAATAAAAGAACTTCAAAAGAACTTCTTCATCGGAAATAGTGTACATTTGGATAAATAAAAACCACCGCTCTCGCTCGGTGTAAACACTCTAATTGCCGCGTGCCACCGCGCCGCGTTGCCCCGAAATTGGTGTAACCAGGGCTAAACCTAGTACCTATGGAATTTCCGATGGAGCCGGCAAAACTGAGCCCAAGTTTCCTTAGCGTTTGGCGGGGGGCGGGGGGGGGGGATCTTTGGCATTTCCTGTCGGGTGAATTTTCTCTTTCCTTTTTTCAATTTGATTTTCCTTTTATAAAAAAAAACAAAAACAACTAACTCGTCTTTCCTTTTGTTGGTTCTGAACTTATCTACTTTTTCTTTTGTTTTCTATTTAAAACAAAATTTTCATGTCGACAGCGCAAGAAATGAGATGCAACGGGTTACACTAGCTCTAAAAAAAAAAAAAACACTACCCCAATATGGCGGCTTACAATCTTTTTGTGCGGGCCTACATGTCTAACTCTATTACAATTTCACATGGCTACTTTATCCTGAGCCTAGTTAGTGACATCTAACTATTTTTTAATTGTTTCTTATTTTGTCTTTGCACAAGTTCTCACCTAATGTCAAAACTTCATTTTAGTTGTTTTTTTTTTTACAAGTGCTTATCCACTTTTTAATTTAGATAATGTCAAAAATTAATTTTAATTGTTTCTTAATTTTTTCGGGTACAATTACCTGCCCAAACCACTTTATTGCCTTTTATCTTCCAACATGCCTGTCGGCTTTTACTTAGTCCTAAGTTCATTAGAGGTCAAAAATCAAAATTGGTATCGGTGTCCATTTTCTGTATTCGTCAAAGTTTATTTCAGGTTTGATTGCTTTTTTATTTCTAATTTCGCAATATTCGTTTTTTCTATTCATGTATCAAAATTGTCGAAATTTTTTCATCTATTATTATTATTGGAATTCTTTAATCTAGAAGTTGGCAATCTTCGTTTTTCTATTTATGACGTGTCAAAATAGGTCATTTGCTAAGTTCTTATGATTCTATGTCTAGGCATAAGTCCAGCAAAATGCTTCCACTTCGTGGTTCTACGTGTATGTTGAGGCATAAGTCCAGTAAAATGCTTCCGCTTCGTGCTCCTACGTCTATGTTCGCCTTTATAAAATCGGCTTGAGTGGTTCATCCGAATTGGCGTAGAGTTGAAGAAGAATTGTAGTGGTGGGCCTAAATTGGAATTGAGTGTACGCTCACTTTGAAATCGGTGATGGACGACAAAAACGACTTTTTGTTTTTTTTTTGTTAATTAGTTGGTTCTTGGGGAGTTCGATCAAGATATCATACTTACAGAATAAAATTAATGTATTTTCCACCAAATATTCCTAAAAAATTTTGGACGTCTATAGCCGTCATTTGTTTTTAATAGCTTCGATTTCACTGATACACAAAAGACGTCTATAGACGTCTTGGTAGCTGTAAAGACCATAACGATATTTGTTGAGAATAATTTAGTAAAAATGAAATAAATATATTTTTATAAACACAAAACTATCCGTACCTAAAACTGTTGGGCAGGCCCGACGCCTACTATAGGTATGGCGGGATGGTATCAACGATTCATTCCGAACTATGCTGATCTAACTGCCTGCATTACAGACACTCTGAAAAATCCCAGTCAGTTCCAATGGACACCTGAAGCCCAGACGTCTCTGGAATTGTTAAAACAGAAACTTACCTCTGCTCCTCTCCAAAAAGTTGAATTCAGCACAGCGAAATTACACAGTCACAGAGCAGGAATGCTTAGCAGCGATCTTAAATGTACAGAAGTTTCGGCCCTTCATAGAACTTATGCCGTTTAATATAGTGACTGATCATGCGAGCTTGAAATGGCTGATATCTCAAACGGACCTCAGCGATAGACTTGTTCGGCGGAGTTTGAAGGTTCAAGGTTTCGACTTCACCATCGAACCCAGAAGAGGAAGCTTGAGCGTCGTCCCGGATGCTCTGTCACGAATCCACTGTGACGCCTTCTCACCATCTGAAGATCCTGGTCCGGAAGTTGAACTTAGCTCCAAATATTTCAACTCGTTGGAATACGAGGAGTTGAGACAGAAAGTTAAATCAACTTCTGTGTCAGGGATGGCTTCGTCTATATTCGGACTGATCCGAGAACAGGCGATCCGATTCAGGAAGAAGAAGCTCACTTTTAGACCACCTATGGCAGTTCAGTCTGTGACAGAAAGACCATGGCAAAAGCTGTACAGTACAAAAGTTGGTACAGTTTGACAATTCGAAATGTCAAGTTCGGGATAATGTGTGTACGATGAAAATTGTCCGGTAATTCATCTGTGAATTTATTTTGGCCTAGTGAAGGAACCATAAAAGCACTGGAAATGTACAAATTACGACTGTAAATAATCTGGCTGAAAACCGCACGTAGAATGATGTGCTTCCAGAGGTTTTATTGACCGTTTTTAAATTTGATGGACATCAGTTTGAGTGTCCTGCTAAAAGTCAGCTTTTCGATGATTTTAATGAACGGTTTGCAGATGTTGAACCCGCTTTTGGGTATATTAGAATACATATGGGCCATGTTATGTCCAAAAGGATGAAATTTCCAGATGCTGTTGCCATGCGAAGGACTAAGATGTCTACTGACCAGACTTTAATTAAGGATGTCTTAAGGGGGTATTCTAGTCTAGAAATTCGAAAAAAATCGATTTTTTTTGTTTTCATATTTTCAAAGTTTAACTATTCAAGAATATGCCTACAAGAGGATTTTTCAAATTTGTATCTTTATATTTAGTGTTCACTTGCATCCAGCTGCTAACAGTTGAATTCTAACTTGCAAACCACGTGGACGTATGGACTTTAAGGGGTAACGCCTCTGTAACGGCTAAAAAAAAAAAATGTTTTTTCACGAATTTTTTTCTCGCAAAATTAAAGGTGTTTGAAAAAAACCTTTTAAGGGTATTATCGGGCATACATTGAACTTTATTGATAAATTTTTGACAGCAAAAAAAAAACAAATAAAATGGCGGCTCCACAGCCATCTTCCTGGGACATGTTTCGGAGCAAGTTTGACGCGCTTGGTGGCGACCTCCATTTTCAAAGGAAAAAATTTCTCGCACGGGACGTTTTTTTTTCTTATTCTAGAGAGTTTAAACTATTTTTTAAGCCAAAAAAAAAAAAAACGATTTTTCAAAAAATTTACAGTGGTGTTACACTCGAAACTGCCTTTTTCAAGACGATGCCCACGATTTCTCAAGTTCTACTGGACCGATTTACTTGAAATTTTTTTGAAAGTTTTCTTTATAGACTTGTCTATGTCCGGAACTAGCCGCATCCCCAAATTTCAATTTTTACTATTTTTAAAAAATTCGAAAAAGTCAAAAAAGTGGTACAAAAATTGTTTTTTTTTTAGGCAGCGGCCATTTTGTGAAAAATTTTTTTTCAGTTTTTCCCTAGTTCCGGACGTAGCGACATTACTCTAGACTAATAATCTTTTTTATTTTTTTTCGGATTGCTAGGCGGGTTGGAATCGTGGGCATGATCACGCGGCAATTTTTTGAGGCCCCCACTTCATCAGCTGCTAATTTTTTGAATTTTTAACTTTTTTAATTTTTTAATTTTTTAATTTTTTTCTGTATTCTTGCAACTCATAAAAAAATGGATAGAAAAATATTGATTGCCTTTTTTTACGGCACTTCAAAAATCACCTAAAATTCGGGCCTCTAGACTAGAATACCCCCTTAAATAATTTTTCTATTGAACTAAGTACAAACAGGTTCAGAGACCGATTTAGATATTGAATTAATTTGTGATGTTCTAAATAGAGTTTTTGGATCACACCTCTGCTTCGTCTTATACAGTATGGTAAGGAAAGGAGGATGATATAGGCTCGGTCTATTCTAATAGAATGAGCGGGGTAAGCCATTTTGTAACAATATAGTGATAGAGATGGAGCGAGTATGAAGGAGGTTGAACCTATGTCCGTCGTAATCTTATTTTATCGTTCTGGTCTCTGTTGTAGCTGGTTATCAAAGTAGTTCTCCTATGCTGATGATGCTAACTAGTTTTTATTTGCTTATGAATAGATCATATGCGAAACTTACCTATTTACCAAATTGAACTGCGAACATTCTCACTGGTTCGACAGGTGAATAATAGATAAAATTTCTTTCGATGTTTAAAGAAAATAAAACAGATAGTTATGCGTCGGTGCAATGTTCTATCTCATATTTACATTTGTAGATGACCTATAGAAGAAAACACTTGACAATGGCAGACGAGAAGGTAATGCTGCCGAACATAGTATCTCAAATTTTGTCTTTCTACAATTTTTACACTGAGTTCTTAAGTTGAAGACAGTCAAGTGAACTAAGAGTTGTCCGTTCATGTCCAAGTCATCACACGATATTTTAACTCAAGTTCAATTTTTTTCTAATAGAGAGCTAAGTGAATTTAAGGCTTCAAACAAAGTGGTCCAAGTACAAGTTTTAAGATTTGAGCTCTGGATCTATTTTTGTCAATAGAAAGTACTCAAGACTTTGAAAAACAAAATAGCTGCGGCAGGACTTTTAGCGTCAATTGCGATCACACTTTAAAATTTCAATTTTTTTTTTTTATCTGAATTGCGCTCATATAGAACATTTTACCATCGTCTTTTTTAATGCACAATCGTAGGGTGTTTATGTTAACCATATCCTTTTTATGAAGGAGATTTCTCGTCTAACAGACTGAAATTTATTTTGAGAATAATTTCAATAAATTTACAAAATGCATTTTTAGCGGAAAAAAATAATTGAACTTTCGACCCAGCGATCAGAGAGATCTCATCAGTATGGTTATCTCTGATCGCCTACCATAGACGATCAATGATGGAGGTCACACCATCCTTTTTATATACTTCACAAGTCATCCTTTGAGCTTTGTTTTCATTATTAAAAAAAAAAAAAAAATTGTTGTTCTACAATTTTTTTTTCCCCTCAATAAAGCAAGATTTATACTGAACTACCATTCACCATAAGAAAACTGGAAATATGCCTTGTGGCTAAGTAATTTAGCTGTCAATCATAGTTCAAACTTTGAACATCATTCTGCTGTAGCTGTATAGGTAAATAAAAATTTCAAAATTCAGAACCAGAGAACAAAGGTGAAAAGTTCAAATCAATTACGCCTCAAGATAAAAGCAATCCGTTTGAAGTGAAGAGCAAAGTGAAATTTAGTTCAGAAATTTCATTCATTCCCAGGACCCAGGTATATATATCAAATCGGAACAGGTTCTTAGGCCATTGGCTACTGTCGTGCCGTGCGGGTGGATCCACGGGTACAACATCAATCAATAAAAACTAAGACGAAGACGAAATCTTAAAAATTTGGACAGCTTTGTGGCGGAGGAGTAGCACAGCACTAAAATGATGAAAAAGTGTAGTTTCTCCAAAAAGAAAAGACGAGCTCAATTCGATATCTTAAGGGTAAGCAGTTTTCTGGTGGCTGCTTTAGAATTTCTTCAGATTGGATTACACCTTTCGAGCGTGTATGATACTTTTCCTATGTATGTTGGTTGCATTTGGTTTGGTTTTTTTTTACCGTCTCTCTGCTATTTGTGTTTGTATTTCTAAAGAAATGCTGAATAATTCATTTTTCTGCAAAAATATTCTTCTTCTTTGCCGGACGACTAAAAGAACTTGAGAACTTCTTTGATTCTGAAGAAAGGAGGCAACATAAGAAAGATTTATTGTGGCGCACAAATGTTTTCGCTTTTACAAAGGGAACAGCGAAAGTTTTCGGTTTTATCCCGAATGCTTTTGTGTTTGTCGCAGTTTCTGTGGTATTTTTTTTTTTTTTTAATTTATGTGCTCTTTTCATATGAAGCTTTTGTCAGAAGTGCATTTTTTACCTGTAAACGTGATAAGAAGGAACAGACGACAATGAATTATTGCAATTTTTATTGCAGTAGCGATAGGACTGGGCGGCTATATACCTACTCGTACATTCATAATTATGTCGACGTTTTTCTAGCTATATAGTTACAAAAGTCAGAGCAGTCGTTATTTAGTAGAATTTAGATAAAGAGCTATTTAAGCGTCGACTTATGAAACTTTAAGGTATTTTCATGAATGTAACTGGACAATGGAATGTCATGAATAAAAATTGTGTAGAGCAGTAAAGAAAAAAAATCCAAACAAACTGTAATTTATGGGGTTAAATTAATGCTGGACTTGTCCTTCTTTACTATTATATGCGGGTGGAGAGATTATATTCCACATAATATGCTTTACTTATCGTATGATGCGCGTGACTTAAAGTTTCGGCACCTTATACACACTTCTGGTAAGGAAGAATTCAGATCTATACATATTGAAATAGGTTCACCCAACATTGTTGGTAGAGAAAAAAAAAACAGCAACATTAACATTTGTGAAAGAGGTTATTGTTGAAGGAATAGAAAATCATTACCAGCAAGATTAGAAGTCATTTAACTGTCAAATTTGACGTCGTTGGTTAAATTTGATCATATTCAAACAACTTCCAAAAACTTTGCTTAGGTAAGAAAAACTCTCGTGTAAAATGAAAATTGAATAAGTTTCACAAAGTCCAAATTACAGTTTTTTTTTATTTTTATTTTTTTTTTTTAATTATGTAGAATTTATCAATAACACCGCGGACGATTTGATTTAAAATAAAATTTCCCCTAATGTGGATAAAATGGATAAAAATGTTTTGGATATATTATTATTAAAAATATAACTAGAAATTACTAAAAATGAAAGAGTCATAATTTCAAGGTGATTGTGCGAGTGCGCGTATTTTATTTACTATTCACTTTTACACGTTTGTAAGAAAATTTCATTCCACGCGACAAGACGTTGTAAAATTGACACCAAAAATTTCATTTGGTGTAAGAATAAAAAAAATTCAATAATTTCGGTAAAGAGGAGGACTTAGAAACTATTTGACTTTTCAGTTTCACTTAAATATACCAACTCCAATTTCATTAGTCGGATAGAATTAGGCATAGATCTGTATCTGACCATGTGGCATTTCCCATACAAACTGGGCGTAGAACAATTAATCATGCATTGATTTGGTTTCATGCTGAGGTATACTCAAAATCGGGGTACCACACATATATATGTAAGCTGATTGAAAGAAATTTTGAAATTTGTGAAATTATTTTTGAATTGACGGATGATAATGGCAGATGCAAAATGGATAACTTAGGTACACTAATGCTGTAAGAAAACAAAATTATTGCCAATTCGAAAATCCAGCATTAAAAATTTCAATTAAAAGAAGAACTGTATTTTGTGGGATCAGAAGGGTTCCAATCATTATGAACAATTCTTTCACCTGTAGAAAAGTGTTGCGAGCAGCTCGGCAACTCATCCAATATTGACGAAGAGGAAGGAATTATTTTCTATCATGTTTATGATCGATTTAATACGGGTGGACTCAGGAAAAATTTATGGCATTATATTGGGAAATATTCAATTTTATCCATCATACTAATTCTTGCGACCGTATATAGACAAATTCCGAAATGCCCTGTTATCATGAACTCTGCGAATATGAGTTCGGGCTTACAATCTTTTGAATATTCAAAAGTTATATCTATTTAAGATCTAACAGCGTGAAGCACCATTCAAAACTGGATTCAGAAACAAATGGACCAGAGATGGACTTAAATGATAGGCTCCAGACAAGTCAAAAGATTTATTAAAGGACTTCACCGGAGAACAGTCTGGATCTTTTAAGGCTATCTAGAAATCGACTTATAATAATTACAGGAGTCCTAACCGGACACTACAAACTAAACAAACACACGTGCATCATCAGATAAGTATATCACCCACTGATGTATGTTTGCTATATGTCTTAAAGAGGATGGAACACCGGAGCATGTCTTATGCGACTGCGTGGCCATTACAAATTGTACATTTAAGGCTATTGGCTCATACCTTTTAAAGCCTGCCGAATTTGAGGAAACTTCACCCAAAAAAGTACTGCTCTTCCTAGGAGAATAGTGGGATTTTTGGAAGAACTATAAAGAAAGTGGTTCACAATAAGCAAATTGATGGCTGCTGTGTAAAGGATACTCGCCCCGCTTAATCTTAATATTAATATAAATCTTAATCTTAGCCATAGAGGAATGCGGTTTTTTAATTGAATTTGTGTATCCGGTAGAAGAAGATAGATGAAGAAAAATGGGGGTGGGGGGACATGTACCCCGCGACGGGTTGTCCGGAATGGCGCGTGTGGGGTATCAAATTAAAGAGGGAAGAGAGTGTCATCGAGTTTAGGTTCTTGTTTTGATCCTGTAAACTTCATATGGACGTTTTTTCTGTTAAAAGAGGATTTTTTTGGGACTTGGGTCATATACACCCCCTTCCTTTATTTTGCATATACATATATATAAGTATATTCTTTCTTGCGAATGCATTAGCGGTCTGTTGCTAACGTTTTTTGTTTGGGTGGCAAATTTCGTCGACGTAGCGGTTCTTTGCAAACACGAGATTAAAATAAAGCTAGTTTTTCACCCCAACCCACTTGGTTTTTTCGTAGAAAGCTATCTCCTCCTACGCTTTTTAACCAACAAGCTATGATTCTTATGTGATTGGATTCACAACTTAATTTATTGTTCCATAGGGTACTTTCGATTTCGGATTTCGAAAATGGAGGGGATAATTTCGAGAAAAACACTTTTTTACCAAACTTGGTATTTACATACTTTTTGTTTGCGCGCTTCTTTCCCCCTATCCATTTTATCGGTAGGCGTAAGCTTTTGGAGAGGCGAGGTGGCAAAGTTTCGATGGGAAGAGGGCGGAGTCTACGGTGGTATCGGGATCACGATTTTTTTCCACCATACATATGCAAAAATGGAAAACCCTGAAGCTCCCACAAAAAGAAACCGATTTAATTTGACTGAAAACGGTTCTCCTAATTTTACATCCTGCGTTGATTATATACTACGTTTTTCAATCGAGGGGTGGAGGAAATAATGGGCATTTTACTCTGGCCGCTTTAACTAAGCCATTTCGCCTCGCCGCATAAGCATGTGGGTACTCAAACTGCATTAAAAAAAATACATATTTGAAGATGACTTAGATTAGTCAAATTTAGTCCCCCCTCCCTTCCCGCCCAGTAAACATCTGAAATTTTTTTCAGGCCCGAAAAAACTCTATTCTATTCTATTTAAATGTGTATAAGTGTATAAATCCATCCCCACCCCATAATTCAGCTAAATATATTAAGCTTCCAAAAATCCTTTTGATTATTTTTTGAGTGAAAAATTTGCTGGAAATTTTCTCTTTATAAATTAATTTTATGCATATTCGAGGCAGACAACAATGCCTCAATCCAATAATATAAAATCAACGATGCCCCGACCTGATTTCTAGTTTTTCCTGGAAAATTTACTGTGCTCAACGTGTGTATGTACTTAGTTTTTGCGTGCGAAGAATAGTTTTTAAGATAATCGAAAAAGAGAAAAAGTGCGTTCTTTTGAAGGAGAAAAATGGTCGTCGGGGAAAAAACTTCCCCTTGAAAAATTTGTTCACAGCGGGCACTAATGCCATTAAAAAAAAAAACTGATCAAATATATGCGAAATGTAGGAACTGAGCGGAAGGGGATCTAGCTGTATGAAAATGGGTTCTTAGGCGGAAAAACGTCTCGATGAAGTCTTTTTAATTGGAAAAAATAAATCCACTGAGACAGTACTCAGTGAGACCTTTCATTTGATATGCGATATGCCAAATTGGAAGAACACCCTCCGGGGGTACCTACCCTGCACCCTTAAAGTACCACCTGTAAAAAAAATCTTCAACGAATTGTAGCTGGCACGAAGTTGAGATGAACAGTGGAATCGATTTTCCAATTGGACTTAACCCTACCAAGTTATAAGTGATTTACCGTGCAAAAATCTAGTACCTAATTTCGAAAAAAAAGTAACGTACTAAAAAAAGTAGGTATGGAGATCGAAGGAGAAATGAAACCAAAGAATTATTTCGGGTTTAGAAAAAGTTTAGAAAGTATACTGTGCTTCCTGTAGAGGGGTAAATAATTATTCTAGTACGTTTTCGAAAAATCTAGTACAATTTTCTAATATGTTTTTATATCGATTTTGAGTATCCACACTGCTATGGTCCGAGCTGACATGGCTAAGTTATTAGCGTAAAACTAAATACCGTTTCCCATTCCCCTACAAAAAAAATTTACTTTTCTTTGCTCGTATGTAATAAGGATCAAGAAATTTGTATAGGGATCTCATCTCTTATAATCGGTCCCATCTCAAATTGTGTGTGTGACTAAATCTGACCATTTCATCAGCATACAGTTGTAGTTCATGGAATTACCTTAACACAAATTCATAATTTCCATATCTCTATATACAAAGTTAAAGTCGTTTAATAATACATAGAAGGATTTCCTAACAACTTTATCATACAAATCCCTTAATATCAAAGAATCTGTTAATAACAAACGATTTAATGATAATATGATTAAAACTATGTCCACCACCAAACTATTTATCTCTTTCACTCTGTCCTGCATCCTAAATACTTCTTGCTACTCTAAAATTCATTCAAAGCGCCATCATACCAGCCTAAGAGTAAATCTCGAAATGGAAACATCTACTTCACTTTTCCTCTCCCGCCGCCCGGTTCACAAATACTCTACCTCTGCTTTACAAAACCCAAGCCTTATAACCATAAAACTAATTAATTTGTAACGAGGCACGTCATAGAAGCTAAAATCAAAATTAGTCAAAGATAGTTAAACCATAGATGGTATGATGATGATGATGATGGGTAGATACACATACTTACATACATATACCCTCATCACGTATAGCAAACGCACATAGGCATAGAAACATTTTCCCTAAACTGATGTTATACTGCCAATGTCTATACCAACAACTTACATAAGTGTGGCTATATATGTTGTATGTATGATGTTAAACCATACTCAATTCATGCAATAAAGATGCCAAATCTATTCTTAATTGGAATACGAAATTGTGTCAACAAGATCAATATGTCAGTTAGGCAGTCTATATCACCACTGAATCAGCAATATACGTAGTGGTTCCTATCCTATATAGTTGGGGGATGTAACGCACGCCTATTTTACCCATATCCGAAGAAAACTTTCAATTAAAACTTTTGATTGACTACAAATTGATGGAGAGAATATTGATTGTGTGGAGCTTGAATCTGAATCCTGGGAATATTTCCATTAAACTAACTTGAGATGGACTGTGTATGTTTTAGGTGGCAGAAGAGAGAGAGTTGAAGTAATTTTAGCACAGAAAAATTTCTGTCTTACAAGCCTGAGAAAATAAAAGCTTGACCACAATAAGGTTCATCAGGAAGCATTTTTTGTTTTTTCATTCCCGCACCATGTGCGTTTTGAAATGCAAATCAAATCCAATTATACAACATTTTGCGGGCTATTTACAATATTCTGTATGTAGCAAAGAGTGACATCGAAATGCGGCCTTAATTTAATCGCTTGGCTACTCAAGTAGGCTAGACGAAGGCCATCGGGATTTCTGATCAGTTACGCGTGCTGCACTTTATTGATTCTGATGATCACTTGTGCTTCCTGCTCCAGGTACACTGTAAAATTATCTACATACATACATAGCGAAATGATTAAAACTATTTTTATTATTAATTTCCATTGCACATCATTTTATTAATTTATGATTTTTTATACTATTTACTTTACTCTGAGAATTTATAAATTTCGCGTGTATAGAAACTGCAATTAGCTCTGATTTTATAAATATTTTTCTATTTGCACAGTTGCATATATGACAAAAATGTCGTTTTTATATAGAAAAAAAAGCATGTCGAACTTCCTCCTGAAAATCGGAACTATACCTTACTTAATCAAAATATGGAAAGCTTATGCGCATGCGATATGCGATGTTATCATATCTCTTCATTTCTATTTTTACGGTCGAATTCCCATTGTGTGAGAGATGCTTAACTACATGGAATTTTTTAGAAAGTAACTGGTGAACAACTTTTGTATGAATTTTGAATTCTTTTCAATATCTTCGATGGTGATGTGATGGTATAAAAAAATATATGGCCAGGCTATCCGTTGATGACATGACTTAACATCGTTTATTGTATTACAGTTAGACAGACAATACCACACCTTTTTTTTTTTAATTAATTTTTATTTGTTCACCTATTGAATATTGTTTTTGACTATTTTTTGTAGTTTAATTATTATTTTTTTCTGATTTTACTATTCTAAGATTTGTTTTTATGAGACATGAACAGATTGGGCATCTTAGTGGATTACTCAGAGAGTTAGTCGTCAAAGTTTTCATTTTATGTTTGTAAGTCGGGGATTTTATATGCAAATAGATGAGGACATTGAGAAAATCGTATACATACACGTTTGTAGATTCGATCAAAATTGTTATTTACTAAGATCCACTCTTGAAGTAATTAGTAGGATAGTCGGAGATAGTTTAATGGTTACTCAGATAATGTCAGTAGCAAGATGTCCTTCTCGTGGATCGTCGTTGATTTAAATATGCCAAAGTTTTTGAGCTCTTTGAACCAAATAACCGTTTTCGTTGTCTATAACATTTTAAGAATATGTTCACGTTTTAAATTGTATTTTGTAATGAAATGAGTATTTTTTTACCGCTTAGATAAAATCAAAGTTAACCATTTTTAGGGTTCCGTACCCAAACGGTAAAAACAGGAACCCTATTACTAAGCCTCCGATGTTTGTCTGTCGCACCGGGCTGTATCTCATGCACCGTAATAGGTAGACAGTTGAAATTTTCACAGAATGTGTATTTCAATTGCAGCTATAGCAACAAATAATAAAAATAAAATTAATTTAAGGGGTAACGCCACTGTAAATTTTTTGAAAAATCGATTTTGTTTTTATTGGCTTAAAAAATAGTTTAAACCCTCTAGAATAAGAAAAAAAAGGTCCCGTGGCAGAAAAATTTGTTTTTCCTTTGAAAATGGAGGTCGCCACCAAGCGCGTCAAACTTGCACCGAAACGACTACCTGAAGCACAATTGGAGCTTTTCAGCCAGATTTATTGCCAGCTGACTGAAAAAGCCGAATTGAACACAACTGACCTTTTTGACATTTGCAACTTTAACTTGTTTATTGAAAATTTTTATTTTTTACCTTATTTTTTATTGGAAATAATAGAAAAAAAATAAAGTAAAAAATAAAAGTTTTTCAATAAACAAGTTAAAGTTGCAAATGTCAATGTATGTATTTTTTCCAATAAAAAACTATTCTCAAAATTTTAAACGCGTTTTTCTCAAAACACGGTTTTTGAAAATGGCACGCATCATAACTCGAACAATTTTCATATTTTCGACTTGAAATTTTGACCAGATGTGAACATTAACATTATCTAGAGAATGCCGTACGGGATTTTCAATAAGTTTATTTGTTGATTTTTTATTAACAAAAACCCTGTCGTTTTTTTCATCAAAAATTAAATTTTTTTTTTCAAACGCGCGCCAAATCTACAAAAATTAATATTTTTAAAAATCCGTACAGCATTCTCTAGCTATAAGCCACTAGATTAATGGTTTTGTTTTGATCTAGATTCAAATGTCCACCAGTGGTGCTGCGTGCCGCGGAGCCCTGCAAGCAAAACATGTCCCGGGAAGATGGCTGTGGAGCCGCCATTTTGTTTTTTTTTTCGCTGTCAAAAAATTTATCAATAAAGTTCAATGTATGCCCGATAATACCCTTAAAAGGTTTTTTTCAAACACCTTTAATTTCGCGAGAAAAAATTTCGTGAAAAAAACTTTATTTTAGCCGTTACAGTGGCGTTACCCCTTAAAAGTTCAAGGGGGCTCAGATATAGTGCAGTCAGTAAGAGTTTTGCCCTGCAAAAGTTGGGTAGCTGTGATTTTTATATATATGTTGTTCAGTTCCGGATCCCGATGAAAATCCAAGTTTAGACCCTTGAGGGGGTCCGCGCGGTCCGCTATCTTGGATTAAAGGTACCAAAAATTGTGTTTTTTTTTTCAAAATATCCTGCGACAAAAATGTAAAAATATAAATTTGAAGAAGACTAAATTCCCTATATTTTTTGTGAAAACACTTTTTTTGTTAATCTGATGTGTAACGAGTTACAGTGCGTGAACATTCTTCCAGAAAAATGTATACATATAGTACCATTTATACAGGGTGTTCCGTCCATGGTGATCCATAGGACAGGAGATGATAGTAGTCTCCTAATCAAACAAAAATTGTAGGGCAAGGGGGGAGCGTCATCACAACCATTTCGGAGTTACAGGGTGATTAAGATAATGCGGTAGTCTTTCACAAAATACCCTGTATTTAAAAAAATATAGAGTGTACGTCCACTTACAGAGCTCATTGTATGCAGAACTTCATGACCTTTCCAACAACTGCTCGACCAGCCCCGTACTCCTCTCCCCTCCTCCCCACAAGAGTTATGGTGGGATAATCTAAAGATAATTTGTTTCCTTAGTGACTGAAAAAACGTAATTTAAAAAAAAATTCGTTTAATTTCGGTATTACATGAATAGCTTATGAGCTAATAACTGTTTTAAATTAAGAAAATCAGAAATTTCTTTTTAGCCCACCATAACTCCTGAAGGAGAGGAGTACGGGACTGACCGAGCAGTCGTTGGAAAAGTCATTAAACTCTGGATGCAATGAGCTCTGTACTTTTTATACTTTTTAAAATACAAGATATTTTGTGAAAGACTACCGAATTTCCTGAATCACACTTTCCGAAACTGTTGAGATACCGCTCTCCCCTTGCCATACAGTTTTTTTTGTTTGACTAGATGACTACTATCATCACCTCTTGTCCTATGGACCATCATGGACGAAACACCCTGTATAAATGGTACTATATGTATACATTTTTTTGGAAGAATGTTCACGTTTGTGGCACTGTAACTCGTTACACATCAGACTAACAAAAAAAGTGTTTTCACAAAAAAATATAGGGAATTTAGTATTCTTCAAATTTATATTTTTACATTTTTGTCGTAGAATCAACCGTTGAGGAATTATTTTGAAAAAACCAAATTTTTGGTACCTTTAATCCAAGATGGCGGACTGCGCGGACCCCCCCACAATGGTCTAAACTTTGATTTTTCATATAAAAATCACAGGTACAACAGCTTTTGCAGGGCAAAGGCCTTGTTTAGTCTCTATTGACTGGACTAATACAAGAAACATGTAATTTTTTCGGCATTTTTTTTCCTAGTTTTATTCTCGTTCATTATTATTGTCATAAATAGGCATATTTGACTGCATTATTATTTCAAATTAGGCCTACTCTCATTTGGAAAAATAAATAAAAAATAACATAGTGTAAAATTTTGTACGATTATACGGAACCCGTGCTCAAGTCCGACTCTCACTTGGCCGGTTTTTTTTTTGATTTGTTAAACCTGTCAAAATACAAAAAAAAAACTGTCAGAAAATCAGGAAAAAATATTTTCAAAAGCGACCCCTTATAGGAAAAAGCCTAATGACAAAACTCATGTAGCAACCTCTCGTACGTCTGCATGCACATTCGACTTTCTCAGCTTTCAATCTTGTACTGTATAAAATATTTTCTTCTTTTTCTTGTTTTTCTCAAAACTATCAAAATCTTATTAGGCAAGCGATTGAAAAATAAAGTCCATATTTAAGGTGCTTTGCTCTGATTAACCTCCAGAATGATTTCGTATAAAACTCTTTTAAACCATACTACTACCCAAGCTCATACTCAAACCCTCAAATTCGCTTATACCATGAAATTTTTATTAGTGCCGTTGTGGAACAGTTTGCCATCATCTGTCTTCCCCTTCAGTTACATATGTATAAGCTACAAGTGTGCATCCATCATCATCTTCTAAATCTCAACTCGAAATTCCCTATTAATTTTTTCCATTCCTCCCACACCAAGCAAGACTGTGCTATGCCATTATAAGGTGTCCCCTGAGCTTTGGGATAATCATAAAAAAAAAAATGTACATGGAGCTGTATATATATGAATATACCTACATATGTATGTATTACATGAATATGGAAATCATATATATGTCTCTTCTTAGCTTGTCATAAATATGTCAATCAATATACCTCTCTCCATATGATTACAAAAGGATTGTAATTTTGTAATCCGATCTTAAATCGGCTTACAAGCGTATAGGGGTGAGATTTTCAACCCACTTTCAAATGATTTTCTTCTTATTATATCACAAAACGAGGGTAGGCTTATTACTTACATGAAATTACGTGTAGAAATTGATTTTCAATAATCGCTTAAGTCTACATAAAGGGAACCTTCAATCTCGTTTTTAAGTAAAGGATTTCAATTGGCTCTTAATAACCACAATCATAACGACATACATAAGCGTGACCCGTCACATTTTTAATCGTTTCATCTTTCTCTTCTCGTCTAATTATCACAGTAGCAACACAGGAAGAACTAATTTAACCTTTTCAATTAACAAATCCATTGTAGGTTTATACCATGTTACGCCCAGAAATATAGGTAGGTGTATATGTATATGTGTTGTGTATGTTTGTACAACTCAACAACAACTCTACAACAAAACTCCTTCATTAAACAGTCGCAAAATTGGCGCAAAGTGGCTATGCTCAATTAAGCCAAGTTTGCGACACTTCTGCACTTCTGTATGACTCCGCTGTAGTAAGGAAGGAGCCGAATGCTAACATGTAATTGGTATTATCCGCGATTTATAGCGTGCAGGTGTGCCTTCTGTCGAAGGTATTTACCTATTTATGGAATTAATATTTCAGCTGTGTATGCCCGCACTACTTGACTTGTTCCAAAGAGGTACAGAGTGGCCGCCGCACCACATTATTTGACTGCTTGAAATTGCTACTGGTGGTGCGGGTAACAAAACACACAGAAATTATTCCTGGGTGAAATATTTTCCTTGGTTTTTTTTTGTTGTTTTTTGTTTTAAGAGGTTGTGTATGTTTGTTTTTTGTGGTCTTTCCTCCTCCACCGATCGAAACTATGAAAACACGTAAATCCCCACAGAAATCGATTTGTCAACATAACGACGAATTATTTACCTGTGGTATGCTGGTGAACTTTGTTTTTACCTATACTAAGTGTACTGCAGCGAGATTCTATGTAGTAATATATTTTTCTCTGGGTTTTACACCCCAAACATATATTGCTTTCTGCTATGGTTTTCGTATGTATATATATAAACAGAAACACATATACATCCATACATAGCAATAGCACTAAATAGAGGATAAAAAAAGCCTTGTGACAACAAGTGAGTTGTCCCCTATTACGTCGCCGTATGGGGCTTCCCAGATTAAGGCCGTTCCGAAATCGCGTTGTGTCGTCGATGGGACACATTTCAAGAACTGTAATTGACGGCTTAGTGAAAATTGAATGAATTATTACCCCCGGGGTAGGGGACTATTTCGAACGTTATTAGAATGTTGGCGAGAACTGAAAAAGAAACACCAACCAAATGAAAACGAACCCGGTGGCAGTAATTGGGTTTCACACCTTTCCAGGTGGAAAAAAAAGGATATTACGGATTTGCAAAAAAAAAAAAAAACGACTCTTGGAAATTAATAGACCTTGTCCTTTTATGGGTTGATAAAAAAAAGAAAAGTACTTTTTCCCTCCATTGCTGTGCTATAATAGATATAATCTTTAGAAAATCTTTACTAATTCTCAAAGGGCATCATAAAAACGATCCTTGGATAAATTCTATTAAGAAATTGTCAAAAGATTTGAAATTTTCAAAACTTCCTTGTATGCGTGTGTGTGTGTGCTTTCCAGCGTAACAGACACTCACACACAAACACACGGTGGTTGCATAGGTATAAGTTTTACTTTATGTAGACTAGACCAAAGAATTTGTTGTCATCACGCCTCTATACTCATCAACATCAAAGGAGATCGTTACCGCGTGAGTTACTTATTAAGCCTTCTGTGACATAAGGCTGACATAAGCGTCAGTTTTGACAAAGGAAATGAGAAATGATGGATTCATGTAGAAGTCATTGAAAAGGAATCCACTTAATGAAATTGGAGTTAAAAATTATGATTATCGCTTGATGGTGGATTGTATGTGTGATCAAAGACCGTGTTATAATAGTAATAATGAATGAACTGCGCTATCCATTTATGTGTTCCTTCAGTTTATTGTGGAGCATGTAGCATATTCAAGGAGCTTATTTTATGTTGGTCATCTACTGTTTACTTATTCAATTTGATTTGAAATCTTCCAGCGTAGCGTACCTACTATCCTTTTAGCAGGGTGACTTGTTATTTCCTTGCTATTCAAATACTTTCATTTCTCAAATACAGTCACAGTCAATTAGGAATTTTTTATCTTTATTGTCTTTGACCGTGATCATAAATGCTCGTTTAAAACTCGACGACTTTACAGAATATGTCAACTTCTGTGTAGATAAAAATTGGCGTATACTCTTAGCAGACTAAAGATGTCTGCAGATTCTGCATTTCTTAGAATTTTAAGACAATGATTGTTGCTAACAAAAAGCTAATAATTTTGACATGTTCCGCTAATTGTTCAATACAAATTTCAGATTTAAAAATGTTAATCAGAGATATACGTATATATGTATTTGAAAAAGATCTGCGTACAGTCTTCATCTATGTATATAATGGTCCAGTAAAATATCTGCAGGTATTCGTTCCTTAAGGATCTGTTCTTGATGGCCCATCTGCTTTAGGTGTTTAATATTTTTAGACATTCAGAAATAAAATACTTTACCAGTTTTAAATGAAAAATTAGGAGAATTTATATGACCAACCTGCGGTGAGTAATTTTCAACTGAAAGGCAAGGCCCAAGTGTATTTCTTTGTGGAACACCAAAGTAATTTTTGTATATGTATGAAATGAATATAAATGAATATTTTTATTATTTTTATTTGTAAATTTTTTCAGTTTATTTACACTTGATGTTGATGAATCTATTGAGAGGTTTTATGAAGTATTAAATAATGGGGTTAGTAAATTATATACAGGAAATAGTTAGAAAAAAAAGGGAAAATATATCCAGTATGGTACAACTCACGTCTTATTCGTGCTCTTCAAATTACAAAATAAGTATAGATATTTGTGCAAGTCTTTTCAACATCCCGAAGTTTACAAAATATTTTTCGCAATTAGAAAAAAGTGCAAATCACTTCTCGAGGAATTTTATAATGAATACATAAATAAAACGGAACATGCATTAAGGGATCAACCTAAAGTTTTTTTGGTCGTATTGCAAAGATCTGAAGAAAGAGCTAGTGTATAAGCTGACGATATCTCCTTCTTGCCAAGTAACTCTTAGAGAACTCCAAGCATTTTGCATTTGTTTTTACAAATAGTGATCCTATTACGACATGTCCGATATCTGGTTTTAATATCAGTTCCGAAGGCATTTCTTTATCCCGATGTATCCTCTTAATATATTGGAAGTGCTTGACTGTATAGCAAGAAGCCTGAACCAAGCACAAAATTTCTAATATCCTTTACAAACAATGTTCACATCAGACCTGTAGAATTCCAAGTACAAGTACCAGTACAGTACCAGTACCTGGAATTGAAATATTTTAAGTACAAGTACAAGTCCCGGTACTGTTACTTAAAAAAATTTCAAGTACAAGTCCCAGTACTGGTACTTTAAAAATTTTTAAGTACAAGTCCCCCTACTGGTACTGTTACTAGTACTTAAGTACTTTACAGGTTTGGTTCACATACGTTAGCTGAACCTATATTAGTCCGTTATTTAATTTGTCCATTAATAACAACATCTTCCCTAAATTATTGAAATATTGCTTTGTTACTCCGATTTTTAAATCTGGCAATCATATAGATGCGTTGTAAACTATCGCCCCATCTCCATTTCAAATAGCTTAGTATTAATTTTTGAAAAGATTGCGTATAGTCAACTCTTCCAGCAGACTAAAAACTATATCATCGAAAAGCAAGATGGCTTTTTCTCCGGTAGATCAACTGTATTGGTCGGTTCTCATCGTATCTCATGGATAGAGAAAGTATTGTTGTCTTTAATGGATTCCGTTCTGCTTCCTACAAGCAAACATCTAGTGTTCCACAAGGGACAGTTCTTGGACCTTTCCTTTTCTTGACCCATATAAATGACCTTCCCTCCCAATTAAATTCTAACTGTCTACTCTACGCAGATTATGCTAAAATTTTCCGTGTATCAAAACTGTTGAAGACTGTCTCCGCATGCAGAAAGATTTGATAGAACTGGCGAACTGGTGTATTGAAAACTCGGAAGTGGAACTTTATATTGATAAGTGCAAGTGATGACTTATACTAGGAAGCTGGAACCCATACTCTTTTCGATTACCTATACCATCAATAATAAATATATTAGGCCAAAACTTTCGAACACAAAAATCTAGGTGTAATTTTTGACTCCAAGTTACTTTTCTCCTCCCATATTAATTAATTTTATAACATCAAAGGCATTTCGTCTTGTGGGTTTCATTTTTCGTACTACGAAATCATTTAAGTGTACGTCATCTATTGTAACGTTATTTATTTTTTTGGTGAGATGTATTGTTGAATATGCCTGTTATGGACCCCTTTTTATGCTTAATACTCAGATCAAATCGAATCTCTTCAAAAAAGAGTTTACAAGGCTTCTTATGTTTAAATTTAATTATGTGTCCCTCGAATATCATGACAGACTAAGTAGGCTTAATCTACCGACTTTAGCTAATCGAAGAATGGATACTGTCCTTCTGTTCAAAGTTTTAAATGGAGATATTTGCTGTCCTTGCCTTCTATCCAGAATTAATCTTCATGTACCTGCGCGTCCATCAAGACTCCAAGTCCTATTCAATTTGCCCTCTAATAGAAAGCGAAGTCGGCAATTTTTAGACTCCAAATGGTAAATAATTTATATCTTAATAATGTTGACATCTTTCGCTCCTGCCTTCTGACATTCAAAAGACAAGTACTCTATGAGATCAGACAAGTTATTTGAGTGTCCTTGAAATCATTTTCTCTTCTTTTTTCAATTTGATCCTGTTTCAATTTCGCCTTTCTCTCTTTTCAATTTGTTCTTCCTTTTTGAGGCCAGCCCGTCCCTTTAACTCGTACACGAATTTGTCTGTCTGTATATTTCTTTTTTACTATTTTCGACACTCTCGTAGACCCACTTTTCGTCATCACAGCGAGATGAAATTTGGCACACAAGTCCATGTCGCGTGACAGTTGAATCTATCAAAATTTGAACCGGAAATTTCCATAGAAAACCCGGAAAATCGGAAAAAATCATTTGAAAATTTGGTACAAATTTGATTAGTGATAAATCCGTTTCAGGGTAAATGCAGAGTTTTCCGATATTTCCGAAAAAAATTTCGGGAATTTTCCGACTTTTCCGGAAATTTTTCCGGTAAAAAAGTTTTCTAAATTATGCAGGATCAAGTTCCCTATCAACTGGCATCATTACTTTCTCTCCGACAATGGTGAAAACTTGCAGAAAAAATCGAGGAAAATTCATGTAAAACGCTTTTCCGGAGTTTTCCGACCAAGGAAGCGTTTGAGCGTTTTGCAACCTAAGACAATGTTGTAGAGCGAAATGAGTTGCATAAAGTTGCTTTTGTGGAAAATTCCATGGAAAACACGGAAAAGCGGAAAAATCATTGGAAAAATTTTCATCGATATGATTAGTGATAAATCTGTTTCAGGAAGAGAGCAGAATTTTCCAATTTTTCTGGAATTTCCGGAATTTTCCGACTTTTCCGGAAAATTTTCCGACAAAAAAGTTTTATAAGCTATGCGAAATCATTTTTTTCCGTCCTACTGGCATCAATACTTTCTCTTCAACAATCATGAAAACTTGCATGAAAAATCGAGGAAAATTCATGTAAATTTTTAAAAAAAATTCATAGTAATAGGAAAAGTCTGTGGAAAACATGGAAAATCGGGAAAATTCAGTAAATCAGTGTCTTTTCAGCCGTCATAAAATTGTTTTAAAATATCTCCATGCAGCACCCAATAACAATTTAGTTAACGTGAAAAAGGCAGAAAATAGAATAAGTAAAAACGAGTTTTCAAACAAAACTGAGGCCAAGCCGCATGAAAAAAAAAGTAGAAAATAAACTTTTCTTCACACACAGAGGTGGACTCAGATTTTATTCGCTGACAATCACCGATACATTTCAGTATGATCAATCAGAGGTAAGAAGTGATTTGATTCATGAAGAGAAGGAATATTCAAGAGAAATGTCCCAATCAAAAAATCTGAGTCCACCTCTGTGTGTGAAAAAGTTTATTTTCTACTTTTTCATGCTTTCTTAAGTTGAAATAAAAAATATTTTAAATATAAATTTGTTAAGAGTTTAAATATATTTGCTAAAGGTTTAAGTCTTTTTGTTAGCAGTTCAAAGTCATTCGTTAAGGGGTTAGACATATTTGTTAAGGGTTTAAAATCATTTGTTCAAGGTTTAATTTTATTTGTTAAGGGTTTAAAATCATTTGTTTAAGATTTAAATTTATTTGTTATAGGTTTAAAATCATTTGTTCAAGATTAAAGTTTATTTGCTTAAAGTTTAATCTCATTTGTGAATGGTTTAAATAAATCTGAGAATGCGTATCTTTCTTTATTGTATACTATCTATCGCCTTAACGTGTCATTTAAATAAATAAATAGCCATTAAGTATAAAACACCAAAAATATGCTTAATTGAATTTTTGAGTTTTACAAGAAGCTATGTACCTACATTAGTCCCGAAAACTTAGCATTGCTAACAAGACTGCAGTCAGTTTCATATAACTATGATTTTCTTCATCATATTTGCAAAAAATGATAGCATGCTATATATATTATGCAAATTGATCTAAAATTCCTTCAGTACCCATTGTACTCTACCTCAAAGACAAATATCTCTTTAAGGGTGGTTCAATGTGTGCCTTTGATTCGCTTAGCGAATCTCCTTTGAAAGGAACATCTTTGACTTTCTGCAGTTTTATTTTGTTGTTATACTGGGTCCTTTCATCAACGATCATATTCATTAAACAACCCCTTCTGCCATAAGTTCAGGACTTTTTTTATTGTAATTGTTACAATTTTCATAATGGATACCGGAGACATACTGCTGTAAATACATGCTCTACATTAAATACATATACTCATATGCAAAGGAAATCTTCAACTCCGACTGAGCATGTTAAAGCCATAATTATGCTTGCATATTACGTTCAAGTATAGTTAAGTGAAAGATGAAGTACATAATTGAAATGAGAGGCTGCGCAGCATTATTTAGATTTTTCTTTTCTAAATCAAAAAAAACCTTTTTCAGTTTAATCCAAAACGATGAGGAAAAAGCAATTATGAAAGAACAGACATTTTAACTGGCAGTTGTAAGGATTTCATTTCAAGTTTTTATATTATTTTTTTTTTTTACATGAATATTGTACCCATAGAATTACCTGTGGAAAAAAACATCCTTGTACAACGTAGAAATATATTAAAAAAAAAACAATTTTTAACCGTAATATCTACAAAAAAAAGAAAAAGAAAAAAAACCCTCCCTCTAGCTCTACACGCAAATACAGAAATTTTCACTTCTCAAACATGTTTCAGTTATGAGAACACGTTTATATCATCCAAGCTCTCATACCCCACCAAAATTCCATGGTCATAAATCAGAGGAACCAAATGGCATGTCACGACATATGCCATTTCGGTTGTAAAAGATCAACGACAAGAAGGGGTCGACGACAAAAAAAAAAAAAAAAAAAAAGCTTAAAAAGCCCAAAGGACCTTGGGCTATTGAGGGCAAGTGACAGAGTACGTACTGAAACCCTTCTTGAGTAAGGGTAGCTGTGTTAGGGTAAATCTAGAATAACACTCTGCGGGATGTTGGGTCGCCTCTTTTATACCCTTCGGACGTTCTCAACGAGAGAAAAGGTGTTATCAATAGACTACTCACCCCCTCCCCCCTTATGATGGTATACTGTTTGATGTTTCAAAGCTGAAAGGCTATGGTATTTTATTGAAGCTACTTTTATAGGAACTATAATTTATAGCACATGTCCTGGTCATTTTGATTCGCATGTTGTCAATAGATTCATCATTCAGATGTCAAATCGAATAGTTTTTAATTGCCTTTAAGTCCACGTGCTGAGGGGAGAATTTTCAAGTATTATACGCATCAGCGCCCACACTAAATTTATTCTCCTTAGACAATATTGATTGTGGTTTAAATTCTCCAAAAAGCACTTAAACCGAATTTCTACTTGTTACCCACCACCACCCACACCATAACCACATTCTACGGCATATTCTGACCTATAATTGTAAGCCCCAACCGCATTAATGACGTGACTCTTCCTGAGATATGTATGGACTAATGAGGAAATCCCACCTGATAGCGGTTTCTATATAACCCGCAATAATCTTATTGTTAATAATTCAGGACAACTAGGACCTTTATGACATTATATATAGACTAAATGGTACTGCCATAATTAACCATTTCGAGAGCACAAGGTAAATACCGCAATCCCCAAAGGATTTACTAGTTTATCGCCAATAATTGATATAAGCACAGTAGACACAAGTCTAAATGGCATCAGTTCATGACTCTTGCTAAGTATGTGCTTATAGATGTCAATTCGAAAATCATTTCTATTCATGTTCTTCTAATAAGGGATGTAAGTATACACTAATATATGTATATGTATAGAGGATATTTAGAATGTTTATGTGCGTGTAATGACTAAATCCAAAGAGATTTCTATGTTTGCTGCAGCCACCAGAACAATGTTGAAAATGCTAGGAGGATAGAAAGATAGATGGTTTGGATGTATAGAAGTAGTGGCAGGGAGGGACAATTGAAGCGATAATCATTCCCATCTTTTCTATATTCTCTGTGTTAACCTAAAAAAGATTTCAATTCAAAGTATGTAGATGAAAATTTATTAAATTGTTTTCCTTATCTGGAGATATTTCTCTCACTACTCTATGTATTCCCCCATATCCTTTGGGAAGTTTTCAATTATTGGATTTTAAGGGATTTGTTTGCGTTTCTGTTCCAGTTTCTATTCCCAATGATGATGATGATGATGATGATTGCCCTCCTATTGATTTCTATATGCTTTCTATACTTTGGCCAGTCAGTTCGGAGGGTGTTGAATGCTGTGAAATGATTTTATAACGGAGGAGAAGCGATTTATTAATCGATCGCTGAGCTGTATGAAGCTGAAAAGGAATCTATGAGGGAATTGATATTCATGAAATAGCTATAAGTCGTGTTTATTATAGAAATGTGGAACTCTATTGATTTGGAGTATTTTACGATATGCATATGGTTCGTCGATGCGCGGGTTTCACAATAGAAAAATAATAGATGAAAACTGCTATTGTGTGTGCAAGAAGTCTTTTATATTCTTGGGAAACCTGTTTTTATTTTTTTTTTATTTTTTTTTAAATTCCTTCCTACTATATACCTACATATATCTTAGCATTGGTAAAAGGAAATACTGCACTCTTGCGATGATTTCATATGACATCTTTTCTGCTCCGTGATTCTTATACACTACCTACGACATATTATGCCATTGAAAGGAATAATTGAATATTGCTTTCTATGCTTCTCACAGAGGTAGTCCGAAAATCGAGAATTGAATTTCGTCCCTGAAATTTGCGCAATACAAGTGAGTTTTGCAGAGCTAAGTATGTAACCGGTAACTCATGGATTCATAATTGCATTCCAGAAATGAAAGAGCAGTCAAAACAGTAGTTTCAGTGGTGTAGCGGGGTTTTTTGCCACCCGGGGTGAACCTTAAATTTGCTACCCTTCCCATATTTTCGCAATTAATAAAAAACATCTTTGATACTCTGTCACTATTTGAAATGGACTCAAAAATTAAAATTTTATTCTGCGTGTTTTTTGGAATACATTTAATACATTCGTCAATACTATATTGTACCTCTGATTCGATTGTCAAAATAGTTAGATTTGTTAATCTGAATGTGGAAATTGTATATATTAAATAATTTTTAATAAGTTTCAATTTAGAGAAGCTTCCCTCACAATTGGCATTACATACTTATGGCAGCTGTGAGGTGTATTGTTATCAGCATTATAACTTAGGTCGCCCCCTCCTTCAAGTTTGGACTTAAAATTAAACTTGAATAAACCCAGTTGGCTAGAATCAATAAGTTCTCTCTTAGAGTCTTCTATTTTATCTACGAAAGTTCGCGTAGACGCACGTACTCAAGCTTATACCCTAGACACACGGGATATATCAATGATCATTGGTTCAATTACGTAATTGGATCAATGATCATTCTTGTTTTGGGGTGGCACACGGCAATGACGGTCTTCGCGTAACTAGATTTGACAGACTAGATTTGACCCATTAAATGTGTCACTTGTGCATACTAGCGATTACTCCCATATTCTTAAATTTCACAGACATATTCGCGTATATGTGGATATTTCTTCGTGCCTTTCTCAGATCTTTTATATAAATTCGCCACAGCTCGCATAACTTATAATTTTCAGCAGTTTTCCACAATTTTGCTTTTTTCGTCGTCTCTTTTTCCATCTATAAATGTATGAAATTTTTTTTAAAGAATTCAATAATTTGGGAAACATACAAAATTTACTTTGAAAAATGCATCAGCCAATTTCACAAATGACATCTGACAGTGATGGCTGGAAAATCAGCTGATTTTTCCAATAATTTGCAGTTCCTCACCGCTGAAAGCGCGCTTATCGCTAAAAGAAATGACAAGCAATGTATAATTGCAAACGAATGAGCTTGTGGGGGCGTAATTGGTGCAATGACGAAACGAATGACCATTGCGCCAATGATGCAGTGACACACGAGCTATGCAATGATCATTGCTCCGTCAATGATCATTGATATGTCCCGTGTGTCTACGGTATTACACTCTTTTCTATCCTATAATATATAATATAATATAATAATTAACAAATTTAAGTACACGGAAAACTTTATTAAAGATAAAATAAACAGAATCAACGCTGCAAAAATTGAAGAAATTTAATGTCAACTGCTCACCGTCATGTCTAAATCTTTTATTTCTTATTTTGAATGAAATATTTGACAAGCTTTTATTTAACTTCCATGGACCATGGTTTTTTGAAAATTTTAAACAAAAAAAGCTGGGATAAATCATGATCGTGGAATTTAGTGGAATATACCAATAGATGTCTCGTGAAAGCCATTTCGATTCCTGTAAAGCTTCCGAAAACTTAACTTTTTATAAAAAAAAAAAAGCTAAAAAACTAAGCTGTAAAGGCTTATTATTTTTTCTGGCAAAAATAAAAAGCCAGCTTCGCTTTTTGTATTTTTTCGGGAAGGTTTTGAAGCCGGAAGTACGAAAAGTCAAGCTAGCTTCTTATTTTCAGGGACCGAATCAATAGTTTTGAAGCTAGAAAAGCAACAACGGCTTGATACTTTTATGCGGTAAAAATATAAAAAACGAGCGCCCGGATTTTTATTTTTTCTAGCCAAGCTGGCTTTTTATTTTTGCCAGATAAAATGAAAAACAGTTTCAGCTTAGTTTTTTTTTTAGCTTCAAATTATTATCGGTCAGGAATAACAAGTAAAGTAGGCTTTTTTCGTTAAAAATCATAACTGGTTCGATCCCTGTTAATTTCACATAAATGCAAATATATTTGTTTAGATCAAATCTTACAACTCTATTTTGAACCACTTCCACTGGTCCAAAATTTACCTGGAAGATCTGCATGTATGGATTCTGTGGATTCTGTGGATGTGAACTGATGCTACAGACAGGATTATCAAGCTCGGCCGCTCCTTGTCGCTCGGGGTCATAACCCCCTCTGCCCTCCTAAGCTACGCCACTGAGTGGATTTCTAGCAAAAGTGCTTCGAAGAAGAAGAAACGGCGAAATAGTTTGATAAAGTCATAACCACAATTTTCAAGGATGGCATATTTTTCGTCGACAATCTAGCATCTTTTTAGAATCGATTTCATGCTGAAATAATGGAGAGACGATCTTATTTGGCGAAAAAAAAATGCCTGTAATTGTTAATGCAAAAATTATCGAATTGTGCTACTAACTGTTGCCCCTTCCACGCTATTCTACAAATCCCCCCCCTGCGATTTCTTTTTATCTTTCCTGATATTAGCTAAAGTTGGCCGTTCTTAGAACGGGATTTTGTCTTAAGTTTATATGCAGGGTGTTTCCCCTTAGGAGATCTATAGAGCAGGAGGTGATAGTACTCACCTAGACAAACCAAAAATTGTAGGGCAAAGGGGGGGGGGGGGGTCATATCAACCGTTTAGTAGTTACAGGATGATTAAGAAAGAAAGCTAGTTTTTCACAAAACACCCTGTATCTTAAAAACTGCAGGGCGTACGGCCACAGTTAACTCTTTACCGCATACAGATAGCACATGGGTGTAATAGGTCAAATTAAAGAGGGGAGTCTACAGTTTACATTTTTTTATAAAAAAAAAGTTTGTTAATGATTTTTTTGCAAAAGTTATAGAGGTCAAAGTAAAGAAAAAAGGTAAGAAAATCCGAAATTTTTAGTTTAGACAAACATAACTCTTGAGAGGAGAGGGATGCGTAGCTGGCTGTCGTTGGAAAGGCTGTGCATATAATGAGCTCTTAACTATTACCGTACGACCTGCCTATTTTTAAGATACAGGGTGTTTTGTGAAAAACTAACTTTTTTTCTTAATCACAGTAACTCCTAAACGGTTGATATGCCCCCCCCCCCCTCTGTAATACATTTTTTGATTTGTTTAGGTGAGTACTATCATCTCCTCTTCTATTAACCTCTGCAGGAAAACACCCTATAAAAACATATTTTGTTATTTTTTTCCTTTTTAACTTTTTGAATTCTTTAAATTTTTTAACTGTCATTTTATTTTTAATTTAATTTTAATATTTTTTAATTTTTTAATTTTTTTTATTTTGTTTTTTCATTAAAAAAAAAACAGCCATGCGCATTTGTCCGCGTTACAGACAGAATTTCGGCTTTTTTATATTTATTTCTTGGTGGAAAGAAATTCATATCAAATATAAGCCTTTTCGTTCAATAGTAATTTGTTCCATCTAACCCTATATTTGCAGTGCTAGATCATAAAACACATCTTGTCTACTAGTTCTCTTCTAATACCTGTAATAATTGAAAGATCATTAGGCAAAATTTTGATAAAATTAGAAATTGTTTTTTAAATAAAATATTTTAAATCGAAAGTAATAAAACAATTTGTTTTTTCCTTGTTTACAGATATTTGCTGCTTTCAGTTGTCATTAAAACCGGTAAGTTCCATCAGTTTTTATTTTTATTTTAGACATTATAGACATTTTCTATTGTTTATATGGCGGGAGATATAGTTTTTAAAGGTATTCCAACCTGTTTTTTTTCTTAACTTACTGAAAATCATAGTGAGAAGTAGATACTAGTTATTAAAAGAAACAGCTGTCAATCAAATAAACTGTTGACTTACATATGTCATTTTGACAGTAAGGAAATCTAATGTACGTCAGAGTTGAAATTTGTGATTTACCTTATGAAGAAGAAGAAGAAGTTGTATTAAATAGAAGAAGATGAAAAATGCTATCAGAATATGAACTGAAAAGGTTCCTTAAATTTTCTACGAATACGTACTACGGAATTTTGGCAAGTTTGTAAAATTGTCTCAATTTTCACAATTTTTATGAAGTATGTCTAAGGTATAAATTTATTGAATGATAGATGGCGTTGCTTGCCAGTTCCTAGATGGCATTGAGCCGTAAAGACAATTAATTTCTTTCGTTAAAAATATTTTTAACATGTATTAACATTTTTGAAAAATACGTGGCTCTAATGTCACTTTATATGTACTGTTTTTAGAAGAAGCAATTTCTTTTATGTAGTGGGAGAAATCTTAACTTCAAGCAAATTTTTCTCATACTTTGGGGTTCATGTAATCGATTTAAGTAGGAGAATATAAATTCAAAGTCATTGTCATTAATATTGATAGTCTCTTTTATATTATTATCCTTTTTGTCCCCATCAAAAGTATAAAATTTAACAAAAGAATTTCACAATTTTAAATATTTTTTTTAATGATGCTCTTAAATTTTCTCAAGTTGTCTTTGAAAGTCAAATTAATTCCTTAAATGATAAATATATGTAAGTATATGAAAAACAAAAGCAATGATGTCAACAAAAAACCACATAAAATTTTGTTTTTCACAATTTCTCCAATAAAAAACTATTAAATGACCTGGAGTCAGTGGTCATCGGGGTATGACATCAGACAATAAAGTTTTATTCAAATCCTTCTATTCATCGCCTTTGTTCAAATAAATTGCGGATAGATTTTAAATTCAAAAGGATTAGATTTTTTTTTTAGTTAGACATAAAAGAAATTAACTTGAAATATTAACCTTTGCGCATTATTCACATTTTATTCATTAGTCGTATGTTAGAGAACAAAAGATTTCATTCGTTTGGGAGAATTGATCATTTTGACCCCTGGTATGTGTTTTTGACCCCTAGTATATATATGGCATTGTTGAAAATGTTATTTAAATATTTTTTTGTCAAAGCTTGAAAATTTTCTCATAAAATTAACAATGGAAATTTTATTAGAAGCTTTTTTTTTTATGTAAGGTCATTCAAAATGTTGTTAAACGTTTCTCCTTGACATGTCAATGCCAGTATTCGTTGCTAACGAGATGTAAAATAAAAAACAATTTTATTTATTTTTCATTAACAACACTTGTAGGGGAATTTATCTTTTTATTTCCTGGATGGAACTCTTATTTACGAGTCTGCATATATCCGTTGTTCTTTTCTTCCACTTGCCCTAATATGGTTCTATTAACAATTTTGAAGAAGTTCTTCAGCTGCTTGGTAGTGTTCTATCTTCATACTTATCACGTCTTCTACTATACTTCTCCACCAGAGACATAGCCCCATTTTTCCAGTCTGGCTTCAATTTCTTCCATTTCGTGATACATGGATTTCTTTATTTAATCTTTTATAGTATGCCCCACCTCTAGTAAACTGGCAAGATCTAGAATAATATCAAGAAATATTGCCATTAGTGTCGGTGCTCATACCTTACCTTCCGGTGACATCTTCAAGATATTGTCAGAATCGATTTGAATATTCAGGTCACTAATTAATAAGACTATATCTCCTTTTGATATAGAATCGAACATCTCGCGTGTGGAAAATAGCACTCAGGAGCTGTAATAATTATGAAAACATTTAGGATTCCTCTCAGAATTAAATAATCACACACGTGTTATCTTTCTCTTCTTTTTCTACTGCAGAAATGTGTTTATGTCATTAAATTTCGTTCTTGTTGGATTTTATTACGCTTGTGTCGTGTTTATATAAAACAATTAGCATTTAGCAATATCAAGAATTTTTTCGAAATTCAGCAAGCCCATCAAAAACACCTTCTCGATAGCATTGAAAAATTCTTTATGTATTTTAACATCTTCCTTAAAAAAAATCGCTTTTCTTTGCCTTCAATTGTAAAATTACACTATTACACTATAAAATTACATTTTTACACTTTAAAATTACACACACCTTATTATGCGCTCAAGTTAACTGATTTCTAAAAATATTTAAAAAAGAACATGAGATTAACTAAGATGAAACTAATTTTCATACTAATTGCCTATATTGAACAAATTCTTACACAAAGAAAAAAAAAGAAGAGATTAGTTGCTTTATGCCAATGAATTTCTTTCATCAACACAAATAATATCAGTTGATTTTCAGCTTACGAATGATATTCGTTAAGAAAACTTATTGACATTGGTTGATTTAGCTAATCTTCCTTTCTTAATATTTGTGAATTCAACTCTATTTGTTAAATTATACCCTCGACAGACGATAGCCATAATTCTAAATTACCTACATCAACAAGATAATCTCTGTCTGTCACCGCTGAGCTTTCAATTATCCCACAAAGTATTACATAATCGCGGCATCTTGACATTGACATAATTGAGTTTGGTTTTTGAGGATTATCTCCAAAACGCCACTAAAAACACGTCGTAGTGATTCTGTAAACTAACAGGTACAGCTTTTAGATGCAGCTGTTCATGGCGTTTATAACAAATTGCATCGTTTAAGAACTAGTTTTTTGAAGAAAAGGAAAACGATGATAAAACTTCTCCTTTTAATAACCGAATATCGCCGCACACTGCTGCAAATAGTAACATAGGTCTTTTATTTGCTTTAAATTTTCGTCACTATTATAAATACGTCTGTTTAACTTCTTACGTCTATTTAAAAGAACTGTTAGATCACCTAGTAAATCATTGCAGATGGTTGCTGCCTTTGGCTATTGCAAACAAAATTGGATTTAATGTCAAAATCGTCTGTCACCATATATTTAATTGGAAATTAAAAATAATTTTCAATTACATAATTGGAAATTATTTTTGGTCATCTGTCGACGGTATTAGCTTTGATAATCTTTCAAAATTGCGTATCCGAGAATCTTTTGTTTTTTTCAACAAATCATTTTGTTGAATTAACTAATTCTAATATCAGCTAAAATAGTCGTTGCTGGTTACAGTCTTTAGAAGCAACTATTAGAACAATCGACTAATTAATATTGCCCTCTTTCAACAAATTCAATTCCCCAAATTAACTAATTGTTTGGTTGATTTTGCATATTGCATTATTTAAAAGAACTGAAATTTAGTTTGAAAACATTAGTAATCAACTAATCGAATTTGTTAAAATATAAATACAATGAAATTTGATAGTTCAAAAATTTTTTAATTGATCATAATAATAAAATGCTATGAATTTAATTATTTTTATTATTTTATATGATTTTATTATATGCCCACAGTAGGCTGACAATATTTTTAAAAAAGAAGAAAAAAAGCGTTTCGTATGGGCAGAAACTCTATGTATACTCATCAGGATGACTGAAAGTTTTTGCTTGATATAGACGCTGAAGGAAAATATTAAGCAAACTCCATATATACACTCAGTATGAGTTCCAAGTGTGAGTTATAAGTATGAGCCAAAATTATGAATTGAGTTTTAACATATCCAAACGAAATTGAAATTGAAAAAAGATTTGTCAAAACAAAAGCTCAGATGTATCGGGTCAACAAATGTATTGGTGTAATTAATAGTTTTACGAAAAAGTTTCTATAGACAGATGAAGCGACAGTAAAAATGGTTATAATTAATTTCGGAGGTAATTTTTCAGTAGAAGAAAAAATTCGTGCGAAGCGTTTTTCCAGTACACTTAAAATATTGTAAATATTGCAATTTTTGTATGACTATACCACGGGTTTCAAGTATTATTCCATTTTTGAAATTATATTTATTATTTTTTTCGAAAATTTCATATACAGAATTTTAACTTTCTAAGTCAACGCGTTCTTGAGTTTACGTCAGACGGCCGGGGATAGATGGACAATCGGACGGACAAGCAAAAATCAAAATAACCATTTATTACATAAATATTATGCGTGGGTGTTCAATCCATTTTTTTCTTTATAAGCAATATGCGTTACCACCGAAATGAAAAACTCAGTATGACCTATGGAAATCTCTAGGATATAAAAATAATTATTAATTAAAATTTAAACTTATAGGCGAATTATATTATTCATATTGTTACGAGCGTGGCCTTGGTTCATTATTTAAAACACAATTTTTCAGATATAATTCAAAAGTTCTTTCTTTATTTAACTTTACTGTTTACTCTCACAATTCACAAACAATTATCAAATCAACTCTTTAGTTATCGCTAGTATTGTACTTCTAATAATCACAATCCAAACCCAAGTAGCCATTTGTGAAATTTGTACGACAAATTATCGACAAACACTTGTCATTTGTCGACAGAATTATGTGACAAAAATGTCCACGAAATGTGTTCAGCGTTTACATATTTCGTCTAACAAATGTCAGATTCATCCCAACGAATTTGTCATACTTTGTGGGTATTTTTGTCATAATTTGTTTCAATATTTTTTGACAAAATTAAGAGACAAAATCTTCACAAAAATTGATGACAATTTTTTGACATTTTTACCAAGAAATGTGTTTTTGTCGTTAATTTGTGTGATTTTGGTGGCATTTATGTCATTTATTTTGTTTCAGGGATTCAAATTAAATTAAATTATTTCACTTCAAAAGCCATATATTTCTTATAAAATGTTTGTATAAAATTATGTTTTCAAATTTGTTATTAAAGTTCTCTAAACATAAAAAATCACTAGACGCTGACGGTATTTCTTCTCTGGTCCATAATTAATTTGTTTGTTCAACACTTAAGTTTTTAACAGTTTTTTCCTTTATTTATTTTATATTTATATTGCTTGCTTAAGTTTTTTATTAATTTAATTTTACCTTTTTTTTAAACAACGAAAATCACTAATAACAACTTTCGCGTTCACTACAAAATATCCATACTATCCAAAATGGCGATAGCCCGACAGATACTATCCAAAATGGCGATAGCCCGACAGCAACATTTTCATGTCGACATGTCATTCACTTTCTGCAGGTTATAATTTGTGACCACCAATTTTTGTGGCACTGTTTACACAAAATAGTGACCAAAAAAGGCTGTCAGAAAAATGTCTTAAATTTGTGACATTTAGTTGAAGCAATTTCGCTTATCACATTATCTATAACAATTATGTGACAGAAAATTCACATATTCCTGTCGTCACATATTTTGCCTACTTGGGAATAGTTTACTTCGTTCACTTCACTGCACTGACATATATAACATGGACTGCCTGATTTTCTATTTCATATGGGTCAATTTTTTTTGGCAGGGTGTGACAATTATCTTAATTTCAAGTTTTACTTTTGCTTCAACATCAATATTAAAAGTTCAACAAATTATAGAAGCACTCGAAATTATATCTGTTCTTTGAAGCTTATCTCCTACAACATCAAATATTTTTTAAACTTGATTTTTAAAGAAATAAAATTAAGCAATTTTTGTCTACCTGCCCCTAAAAGTAGGTATGGGGGACAGAGAAAGGATTACAAATATTGTATTGCCATCTATTTCTATTCTATATATTCATTTGGAAAACCACTGAACTGAAACTGGACTATAGTGTATTTTGTATAGAACTTATGATTTGCAGTTCCGTGGAATAAAGTATTTAAACCAAAAAGAGACAGCTATAGAAAAGTGATCCCATAATAATGTCAAATAATGTAATCAATTTCAGTAGTATCAGCAGTCCATTTTATATATGTCAGTGCTTCACTGACTGAAATAAGACTCCGCCTCCTGGATGTGAGTAGCGCCGTATTTATACTCTACAAATTATACTAGAACCTTCCTGAATATTCCGTTTTCCGAACCCAAGGATTACTAAAGAGCGCCATACACCATCCGTTTTGCCGTGGTTTTAAAAACACGTTTTAGTCGAGATAAGAACCTAAAACGTGGTCAAGAAAAGGCCCCACACACCATCCAACTTCACCACGTCTTGCCGTCATCTTGTAGTGTCCATTTACAGCAACAACATGTGACCAAACATTGTGATTATTTCATGAAAACCGGTTTCCACAGAAGCGCAGGAACATTTTATGAGAGTAAAACGTGAAAACTTCGCCACTTCTCATTTATTTACGAAAACGAAATATTTTCCATTCTGTTTCGTTGCATGCATTTTGCGCTTTCACAGTTTTTATTTTTATTTGTAAAAGTTTTAAAGAGAATTTGATTTAAATGTAAAACACTCAGAAATCTTGCCTACTTCTTAGCTTATTATTAAGTTAACTTTGATTATGAACAAGCAAAACAGTAAAACCACGGCAAAACGGATGGTGTATAGCCTTGCCCACGTATTACCCACGTTTTGAGAAAGATATTTCTGGCATGACCAGAATTCTGGTTTTAGTAGATATCCGAACCTCAAAACGTGGTGTTCGCCATAATACACCATCCGTTTTGCCGTGGTTTTACTGTAAAACCACGACAAAACGGATGATGTATGGCCTGCTTAATATGTTACTAGCCTTAAGTTGCTTCCATTTCCAACAGATGTCGCTTGTGTCACTTTGTGGCACGTAACAATATCAACTAATGTAATTCGTTATTTTAAAAAATTGTTACGTTACATCTTATTAAAAAAATCTATCAATTTATTCGTTGAATTTATTAATTCTTATTAATTATTAATTATTCTTAAAAACAAAGAAACAGTTTCGTTGTTCTTGCGAAACAATTAATAATTCATTTGTTCATTTTACTAATACATATCTCTACTGAAATATGATTAATTAATTTATCATCAAATATTTGTTAACTGAACTAATTTTGAATTAGAAGCTACAACTTAAGTATTTCCCAAAATAACTAAGGGCAAATCAACTAAATACCAATTAGAAATTGTGACTAATTAGCATTTATAATTTTATTAATCACTTAAGAGGAGTCAGTACCAATATTTGCAAGTTTCATACATTTTTCAATGCTAATTTCTGGCAAACTATTTGTAGCAGAATAATAATTTATATCTTGAATTAAAGATAACGAAGAGGTCTAGTAAATAACGTGGGCAAAAATTACAAAAAGTGTATTGGAATGGAGATATTAGCTCGGAAGCTTGTAAAAAATGGTAAAAATTGAAGTTTTTTAAATCAAATTCCTGTGAGTAGGTTTTCTTATTTGTTTAAATTGTGACTGTTTTAGAAAGACAAGGCCTAGATCTAGCAAATAACGTCGAGTTTTTTCATTTTTAGTGGCGCTTTTTTCAATTATTTGACTCTAATAGTACTTGTTTTTTCTCCCGATATTTCACCGACGAGAAATTGCAATATTTCGTTGAAAGTTGTTGCAATACAAAGCAAAATTGCATATTTAACAATTATCGGCAAACAAAATTTACGAGAGTTAAATCTTGTTTAACATTTTCAATTTATGTGAACTGCAAATTTTTATTTTCGTCTTAAATTGTATGGTTTTGTCGGATGTTTGGTTTCTGTCTTTTACGCTAGATGTCTTTAATGTGCTCCGTGGTCTAGGTCTAAGCTAATTTTATACGACTTTTCTCACTTTCAGGACACAAACCTGCACCGTAAAAAATCATGAAGTAACTTTGTAGAAAATTACTATCGTTAAAATAGTCAGTACGGCTTGTATATACACATAATCGTTAAGAATTAAATACTTTTTACGTAATCTGCCAACTTCTTACTTTTAATTGAAAAATAAGTAAAGTAAGTAATTGTTTAGATATTTTATGTGATTTTACATTTAATTACATACACATTTTGTATTGTATTGTAAATTTGTGTAAAATTACATACAGCACTGTGATTTTACACAAAACTTTTGTGTCATACTGTAAATTTGCGTAAAATTCCATACAGTACTGTAATTTGCATTGAATTCCCCATATTTAAAAAGGAAATTTTAAATTTGCTATGAATCATTATACGGGAAATTATATCAGAATGCGGTCGCCGGTCAGTGTATAGTTTGATTTTCTGGAGTGAGTTGGTGATAGATTAATAATCATAAAACATGTAAAGAAATTTTACTAGTTTCGATCCTAAGCGTTACCTTAAAAACCATTTTAAAAATCAAAAAATATTTTTAGGTACGCAATATTTTTATAATTGAATTTCGCTAAAAAAAAAAAAAACTAAATCATGGAAATACTGCATACCTACAAATATTTATTGATTTTTAAAATTATGATTTCTTAGGTAGCTGTTAGCATTGAAACTAGTATTACTTCTTTTACGTGTTGATTATTAATCTATACTTACATATTAGTACCATGGCCATAATTATTGGTCTTAGACCAATTCTAGCTTTTTTACTTGTTTATGTATATAATTTATTAATTTCTGTACAAAACATTATATTGGCAATTGAAATAAATTACATAAATTGAATAATTTTACATACGGAATTGAAGAATTCATAAATAATGTAAAATTACGTACAACTTACGTAACTTAGTTCCACAGCATTATGCAAATTTACATATCGCATTTTACATCGGAAATTGAAAAATGCGTAAACAATGTAAAATTACATACAGTGCAAAATAGCTTTACATAAGGTTATGCAGTGCGCATAAACTTGTGTAAATTTCCGCTACCATTGTTGGCAATTTGTTGCCTATTATAGTAGCGGAATTTTCAATAGATATTTTTTACGCTGTACGTATAGTATATTTTATTACCTATAGGTTCGCTGGTATCTACATTGTAACTTTTCCTGAGTACTGACTCCTCTTAATTGTTGTTCCAAATCAATTTAAACGAATTACTAATGTACAATCAACTAATCATGATTTTTGTCGTTTTAACTAATAATGTTTTTTTAATGCAATACTTTGTAATTATGTGCTAAATATTTCCCATTAATTAAGTTTATTATAAATATTTAATATAACTCAAAATAATTTTAATATAAAATATTGTAAACCCAGTTCACAAATTCACACCGTAAGAGTAAATGCTAATTTCAACGCTTTCAATATTGTATACCACATAAAAAGAATGTATGTCAAGCATTGAAAACCTTTTACAAATCGATGTCAATTACAATTCAAATTATTGAAAACGCAGCATGTAGCACGTGTTTCAGATTCCTTTTACAAAAAAACAGTGTTAAATACCTGATGTACACTTCATTGAAATTATTCAAACGCTTTACATTTGTGAAAAAGTTGATGCATAGCTCATCACTGTATAGCTTCATTTTGACTACAAAAAAAAAACAAAAAAAAAACAAATCCTCAATTAATTAGGAAGAATTTAATGAGAGATATGTCGAGAGAGATGTTTGATGTTTTGTTAAATGACACCTGACTACTATAGATACGTTGATTACCTTAGGCATATAATTTAAGTAAAATAAGAAGATGATCAGACATTGACCGCAAAAGCCTTAAATTGAAGATCACTTTATTCTACATAGTGACCGTTAACGTCATGTAATTGTTACATTGTATAGGTATATATACGTACAAACATACCTCCATACATAATTACAATGATCTCATCAAAATTCAATTTTGATCAATGATCATGTAAACAACTTGCGATATTTATTATTACTGATGCTGATGAGTGATTTATCATCATTCAATCTTATTGAATGATGGACTGAAGCTGGACAGAGTGTTTTGTAAAGAAATGCGCAAAAAACAAAAAAAAACATGAATAGCCCCCTCCCTCCCCTCATTATGGCTGATGAGTGTCCATGATAACAACGATGACGAGTCATGAATTTCAAATACGATGTTTTTGGATTAGAAAGATAGTTTGTGTCTATATCTACCTGACTATACCGTCTGCCTATATACTTGAAATTCATTATGATAATTAGCAATTATGGGATGAGTCTATACAACAAAAGGCACACGATTGATATTTGTGATTTGATAAAATTACGCGACACGCTTCTTCAGAGAATCTTAGATCTTTACAAAAATACAAAAAAAAAATCCCAAGTGTTGATGATGGTGGGGCGCACTCTGAGATCATATCTAAAATCGTAAAAAGATTTTAAAAGCAGGGAATGACCTCGAAGATATTTTCTTTTAAGAAACAAAAAACTTCCTCATGCGGTTAATTAGTGTTGTTAAAAATATGCGTCAAGGGCAAAGGACAGAGTATATATTGGAAGAGAAGAGAGATATTCTTCTACAAAATCTTCTCTCAACTCTCAAGTTTGAAAATGATTTTAAAATTGATTTTCCAAATGAATTTAATTATAAACTTTGTGTGATATCATGGTGAGACAGGATGTCAGTAAAAAGATGGTGACTTTTTTCTTTTAGTTTTTCCTTCTTCTTCTTTTTACAAAAAAAGTTTATATAGAGATAGAAATCTTGGTCATCGCTTATAGAATGCCCGAAATGCTCCAGGATATTCTATGGCCATATAAAATACCTGAGAGAAGAAAGTTTTTTTTTTTTTTTTTCAAAGAAAAACTTTACCAATTAAAGCGATGTACGATGGCTTCTCACAGTCTAATGACAAAGGTAACCACAAATGATTTTCATTACGTGCCTTCACTTAAATGAGGAGGAATTTTTTTCTTGTCGAAAAAGAAAGAGGTGCGAATAGGAAGGGACACACAGACAACCAGGAACCAGAGGAACAATGATAGACGAAAATTGTATTTTCACAGTGAAAATGGTATTTTCATGGAAATTTTTGGTTAAAGACAAACACCACCAGAGATAGTCTGTACCTATATACATAGGCCAGATTGAGCTGAGCTAGCACAGAGATTGCTTATATTTAGTTAGTATAAAACTTAAACGTTTTCCTAATCTACAAAATCACACCGGGCATAAGTTAAATAGGGAATTTAAGGAATAATAGGAAAGAAGAGGTAGGGGTAGCATGAAGAAATATTCAGTTCTTTATATATATGTATGCAGGCTTTAGGCCGTGTTGATTATTTCTGTTTACTCGGAGCTTGATTTGTGTGCATGCTGAAAGCTTATAATACTTAATGTGCCTGTTAATTAACACTGCTATAAAAAGAGTATGCTATACTCTGCCTAGAAGAAGAGTATACCGCACCAGTATCCAACAGTACCTACCTACCCAGTAATCATCCTCCCCGGTTTCATTATATTCTAGGAACAAAGTAAACAGAGTCAGACTTGAAATGAAGAAGGGAATTTTGTATCGCGCTTCCATGGTCTTCATTACCAATGTTGGATATTTTGTTGCCTCCATCTTTTCGTCCTATAACTCCACCTATATAACTACCACCACCACCACCACCACCTCCACCAAGTATAAAATTTTATGTTAAATTGTTATGGAGAAATCAAGTGTTGTAGTCGTACTTGTAAAAGGCCTCCATATGTATGTACGTTCGCTCGCAACGATTGGATCAGAAAAAAAAAGAAAAAAAAGAAAAAAAGAAAATTGTTCGTTTGGAAGGAGGAAGGAAGGACAATAGAATCCCATTAGGAAAATCTCTCTAAGATCTACTGAATTACGACTGCACTGCCTGCAGTGATTTTACAGGATTATCCAGCATTTTCCTGTTATTTTTATTTTTTTTTAATTTTTTCTCCCTTCTCAGCTTCTTTGTTTTATTTTCACTGCCTCACTCACGAGTGGTATATCCTTTTTATATTGCTCTTTTTCCAGCATTTTCCCAGCTCTGTTTGTTGTGAAATTATATGCGACTGTGACTTTTGTTAGAAGTGAAATTTTTCCGTTGGACTTTTATATAATTGCTTTGAATGTTGTTGAACATATTGTTGCACAAAATTTACATCCACCTGTCCTTGCTAACTCTCATACCTACATATACATACCTAAATATGTATATGTGACGGTGTGTACATCACGAGTTTTTTACTCTCATATTTTAGTTGTTGCCCCCGAACAGTAGTTAAAAATATGCGAACATGGTTTATAAATTGACGGACGGTTTTAATTTTTTTTTCCTGGTAAAATGTGTAAATTCATGAAATTTTGAACTTTACAGGATTTTTGCCAGGATATACATATATCCACGTAGGTAGGTATATATAGAGTTATAGAAGAACTTTTTCCATTAAGTTAATTTTAGATGAGTTGTTGCTGTTAAAATATATGGAGAATTGCTTAAAATGGGGCAATATATATGGAGGTTAAATTAATTGAAAACAGCACACGCAAAAAAAAATTCATAAAATTGTTGTAAAAAATTTAAACATGTTTTAAAGCTGGCGAAACTGAAAATATTAAAATGAATTAAAAAATATGTAAATAATTGTGGGATTTGCATTTAGATTACTGAAGTTTAAATAAAATAAGTAAAAAACGAATTTTCAAACAAAACTGAGGTCAAGCCGCATGAAAAAGTAGAAAATAAACTTTTCTTCACACACAGGGGTGGACTCAGGTTTTTTGATTGGGACATTTCTCTTGAATATTCTTTCTCTTCATGAATCAAATCACTTATTACCTCTGATTGATCATACTGAAATATATTGGTGATTGTCAGCGAATAAAATCTGAGTCCACCTCTGTGTGTGAAGAAAAGTTTATTTTCTACTTTTTCATGCGGCTTGGCCTCAGTTTTGTTTGAAAACTCGTTTTTTACTTATTTTATTTTCTGCCTTTTTCACGTTAACTTAATTGTTATTACGTGCTGTATGGAGATATTTTAAAACAATTTTATGACGGCTGAAAGGACACTGATTTACTGAATTTTCCCGATTTTCCATGTTTTCCACAGACTTTTCCTATTACTATGATTTTTTTTTAAAAAATTTACATGAATTTTCCTCGATTTTTCATGCAAGTTTTCATGATTGTTGAAGAGAAAGTATTGATGCCAGTAGGACGGAAAAAAATGATTCCGCATAGCTTATAAAACTTTTTTGTCCGAAAAATTTTTGCCGGAAAATTCCGGAAATTTTTGGAAAATTTTCCAGAAAAATTGGAAAATTCTGCATTTTTCCTGAAACAGATTTATCACTAATCATATCGATGAAAATTTTTCCGATGATTTCCCCGCTTTTCCGGGTTGTCCACGGAGTTTTAGACAAAAACAACTTTATGCAACTCATTTCGCTCTACAACTTTGTCTTAGGTTGCAAAACGCTCAAACGCTTCCTTGGTCTGAAAAACTCCGGAAAAGCGTTTTACATGAATTTTCCTCGATTTTTTCTGCAAGTTTTCACCATTGTCGGAGAGAAAGTAATGATGCCAGTTGATAGGGAACTTGATCCTGCATAATTTGGAAAACTTTTTTACCGGAAAAGTCGGAAAATTCCGGAATTTTTTTTCCGAAAAATCGGAGAGCTCTGCATTTTTCCTGAAACGGATTTATCACTAATCAAATTTGTACCAAATTGTCAAATGATTTTTCCCGATTTTCCGGGTTTTCCATTGAAATTGCCGGTTAAATGATAGATTCAATTGTCACGCGACATGAACTTGTGTGCCAAATTTCAGCTCGCTGTGATGACGACAAGTGGGTCTACGAGAGTGTCTAAAATAGTAAAAAAGAAATACATAAATAGACAAATTCGTGTACGAGTTAAAGGGAATGGCATCAAAAAAATCCAGGATCAGGCGTTCTGAGTTCCCCTTTAGATACTAATTGCAAGTGTCTTGCTCTGGCGGTAATATTGCACCGTTTTTTGCTGGCTGGTGCTGTTCAGTTCATCACAACCTGTAGACTATCACCGAACCTCCACTCTATATTCCCATTCGGGATACTTTAGTTGCAACCCAATCTGGTGTGCTTTGTTTATCTTTTAAAAAAAATGACGGATTGAAATGATGAGTTGAATTGAGATTGAATTGGTATGTTGCTTGCTAATTATGTCCATATTTGAACTTTTAGTTACAATATGGTGATGATAATATTATTTAAGGCAGATAGCTGCCGAACTTACGTATAATGGCTAAGGAGCAGCTGTTTTTTGAAGGTATAACTTGGCTATGTTGAATGGCAGAATGTGCCAGAGTCTCCTTCTATGGCAGAATTTGCTGCTGTTTTGTATTAATGACGGCAAAATATGCCAAAGTTGTAGGGATGGCAGAGTTTGCAGCTGTTTTATTTATTATACTATACGCATATTATGTCAATGTGATATAGATGGCAGAGTATGCCGATATTTTTGAGAATTAAAGTCACTTGTTGAGGTTGAAATTAAATCTGAATTGTATTGATAAATGTCTGCTGCTTATTTATAAAAACCAGTAAGTAAACACAAAAGGAATCAGTAATTCTAGAGGGGGTATTAATGCAGAATTGCAGTACATAAAATTAAAAATCATATTATTGCAGTGTTAGCATTTTTGATCACGGAATTTCTTAATGATTCACAATTCATTTATCTGGTAAAGTATGAATATTTTCACAATCAAGAATTATGCTTGCATAGCGGAATTTGGTTGCGTTGCAAACTCTTCTTAAGGTCGAGCAGTTTTTGTTTGTTTTTATTTTTTTTATCGTTTCGAGTTTTGTTTATTATCTGTTGACTGTGATCATGACTCTCCATCCACACCCTTAAAAGAAAAGAAAAAATGTTTTTAATTTGTTATTCTATCACACAACGCATTATATTTTTGATGGCAAGTTTTAAATCTTGGTGTGACTACAGGTCCCAAATAGCGAAATTGAGTGACTTGACTTTTTTTTTAAATTTTTTAAAATTTTTTTAATCAATTTTTTTTTAAATTTTTTTAACAAAATTTTTTTTTTAATTTTTTTAACAAATTTTTTTTTCAAATTTTTTAAATAAAAAATGTTGTTCTGTTTTTCTCAATCTTTTTCATTTTTCATTTCTTTTCTTTATTCTATTTTTAATTTGTTTTTCAAGTCACTCAATTTCGCTATTTGGGACCTGTTGATGAGTCACACCAAGATTTGAAACTTGCCACCAAAAATATGTTTTTTTTTTTAAATTTTTTAAATTTTTTTAAAATTTTTCTTCTTCTATTTTTCTCAATGTTTTTCATTTCTTTTCTTTATTCTAATTTTCATTTGTTTTTCAAGTTATTCAATTTCGCTATTTGTGACCTGTTGATGAGTCACACCAATACAATATAAGTTTAACCCGGTAAAAAATCATATAGAGTAATCTCTATCTTTATTTGTTAACTAATACGCACATGTATCGATAGTCAATGACTAGCGATTAAAAATCAAATCAATCGGTGACAAGTCAACATACCAGTTGCTGACTGTACCATCAATTTCCTTAGCAATGTGCAGTTTCCCTAATTCAATACGATTTTGGAGAAGCAATTTAGCTATACTTCATAAGTGAGAGAGTATTTAAATTGAGATTAGCCACAAATTTATGGGAACTAAAATTTACTCGGAACTAAAGTTTGATTTGCACCAACAAGTAACTACCGCGCTCAATTTTCAGAATCATCTCCATTAACAACAAACATACTTTTAACGACGAACCCTGATTTTGCTGACCGACGAAAAGATTTGTTCGTGTCCAAGGGCACTTAAGCAGTTATATGGGTGTTTTTTGCAAAATTTAGATGAAGTCTTCCCGTCACGTTGTTCAGGCGTGCTAACAAACAGTATCACATGAATTTTTTTTTTCGTCGTAACCACACATATGTATGTATGTACACTTGTTGCATTAAAGTAAAACTCATTAAGGGGCCATACGAAGATTTAAAAGTCTTTAGACGCCTCAGAAAGACAATGGATGAAGTTTATCCACATTCAGGGTTACTCTGTATAATTACTGTTGACGAAGTTTTTTGTATTTAAAGAAATTTGCTTGAATTTTATTTTTATCATAAAGAAGATCACAACATGCTAGTTTTAGTAAAAAAAAAAGTGCTAAGTCAAGGACATCTATTTTCGTTGATACAGAAGTTTTTAAAAAAAATTCCGTAGTTAACTTGGAGCATATTGCATATATGTACTGAGTAGGATGCATTTTCTTATCACTATCATGGCTGATCTAATATAGACCCTATTATGACCCTATGTCAGATGAAAATTTCAATACAGGTACCTTAGATACTCTTTGAAACAACTTAAGGTTGAGCGCTGATAGGATGGTCTCTTCCTACATGCGTTTATAAAGTTTTTATAATTTTACTCAATGGACCTACGATTGTGCACTTTAATTCACGTTACACAAATTTTATGCTTTAATTATAATTTCTTAAACCCATCTAGATAAGCTCGTTATTTCATTTTAACCCATTGCAAGCTATTCGATTTTGTACTCTGTTAAAAATTCCGACCATCAGCGGTCATCTGGTCATCTTAGAATTTTTTCAATTTTTCGAAAAAAATCTTAACATCTTTGCGCCGAGGATGGTTCGTAACTGATGTTTTACTTGTAAAAATTACGAGCTTTTCATCAATTGGGTCACACACACACCCACACCCACACACACACACACACACACACACACACACACACACACACACACACATATATATATATATATATATATATATATATATATTTATACGCACACGCACACATACACACACACACACACACACACACACACACACACACACACACACACACACACACACACACACACACACACATACATACACACACACACACACACACACACACACACACACACACACACACACACACACACACACACACACACACACACACACACACACACACACACACACACACACACACACACACACACACACACACACACACACACACACACACACACTTTTATTACCATGGCGATGTTTTGGCAATAGCTCGAGAGCTAAAGTCAATTAGATTCCCGGAAAAATTACGATTGGCCTACGAATCTCTTTCTTATTGCCATATTATTGCACTTTTATTGCCTAGATCGCTCGTACTAGATATGATGAGAGCGAGATATCCGTTATCGACAATATTTCAATACGCTACCTGTGGAAATTGCCTCATTTACAGTTGTTTTTCGTCAAGTGTGGTCGTCTAGAAAAACCAAACGAACGAAAAAAAGGATATTTATCGCCATGGCGATCATCAAACACGATTCATATGCGATGCAACATTTAACCCCGTCATGTTAAACGTAGGCGATAAAAATGCATTATTGCCGGCAATAAAAATGCTCGTTGTGGCACTAAGAAATTATAAGAACGCGATTCGTAGGCCAATCGTTATGTTTGGTGGGTTCTGTTACTTCCAGCAAACATTACGATTGGTCTACGAATGGTTTTCTTATTATTTCTTATTGCCACAACGACCACTTTTATTGCCGGCAATAATGCAATTTTATAGCTTACGTTTAACTTGACGGGGGTAAATACTGCATCGCATATGAATAATGTAAGCGAATCACTAGGTGAATTGTCATTTTATCGCCTGCAAGTGATTTTTTGTTGCCATATTTATATGCATTTTTATCGCTTACGTTTAACTTGACGGGGGTAAATGCTGCATCACATATGAATAATGTAAGCGAATCACTAGATGATCGCCATGGCGATAAATATTCTTATCTTTTTGCGTTTGCTTTTCAATCGCAGGTGAATTGCCATTTTATCAAGCGATTTTTCGTTGCCGGATTTATATGCATTTTGATCGCCTACGTATAACTGGATGGGGGTAAATGTTGCATCGCATATGAATCGTGTAAGTAATTCATTTGATGATCGCCATGGCGATAAATATTCTTAACCTCTTACGTTTGATTTTTCTATTCGACCGCACTTGAAGAAAGAACAACTGCAAATGAGGCAATTTCCAAAGGGAGAGTACCTACTGAAATATTGTCGATAACGGTAAAATGTCCGCTCTCATCACATCTAGTATCAGCGATCTAGGCAATAAAACTCCAATAATATGGCAATAAGAAAGCGATTCTTAGGCCAATCATAATATTTCTGGGAATCTATAATTGACTTTAATTCTCGAGCTATCGCCAAAACATCGTCAAGGCAATAAAAGGGCAACACAATTTTTATTGCCGTTTTTATTGCCACAGCAATTTATCGCCACAATGTTTGCTGGGATTTTGGTCGTAAGAGCTGCGGTCTTTGATATTTCGGAAAATCTCTATGATATTCATTTCTCGATTTGTAATTGGAAAATTTTTTTCTTCTATTTTTAATACGGAAAAAATTGAATTTTAAGTCGTAATCATAGAGGTCGTTACACATTTTTACAGCTTAGAGTTGACCAATTCAATGTTAAGCCAATGTAATTAGAGTTGGGCTCTGAATGAAAAAATTTCTTTATGAATTAATTTTTTTTTTTTATGGAGAGGGATTCATTTAGTTTATAAAGGGTTTTCCAATAAGAGGTGTTATTTTAATTAGGCCGCTATTTCGGTAGATGTCACTTTTGGAGTTGTCATTTTTTGACATTTGACAAGTAGAAACTACGCCATTAATAAAAATGTAACGATTTGGTGCGGTTTATGGTCCACGGGGTCATTGGACCTTAGTTTTTCGAAAATGAGGCTGGAGCAACAGTTACGGTGAATGGATTGCGCTATCGACAGATGATTAATGATTTTTTATGGCCGGAATTGGATGGTATTGATCTGGGCAACGTTTACTTTCAACAAGACGGCGCTACGTGCCATACAAACAACGAAACCATTGATGTTTTACGGGAAAAGTTTCCGGACCGTGTTATCTCTCGAAGAGGTGATCACAATTGGCCACCGAGATCTTGTGACTTAACACCTTGCGACTTCTTTCTTTGGGGCCACGTGAAAGAGAAGGTATACGCCAACAGCCCAGCGTCGATCCAATACCTCAAAGATGGAATTCGTAAGGCCACTTTGCGATTTGCTCATGGAAAATTTCATGAAAAGGATATGGTCCTGTAGGCGTAGTCGTGGTGGTCATTTGGCTGATGTTATTTTCCATTATTAACGGCATGCCTTCCTTTTTATAATGAAATATAGATCCGATCATTTATCTCAAAAAATGGCATTTTTCTTTGAATATCAAAATAACACCCCTTATTGGAAAACCCTGTATAAAGTTAAAAATATTTAAAAGCTCGATGCAGGTTATAATTGAGCTTAAACAAAAGCTGCTCCCCCTCCTCTTGCAACCTATCTTTTTTTTCAATCTTTACATATTACATGTATTTTGCTCCCGTTTTTTATCAGCTGTGCGAATAATTTAACTCAAATTGTTCTCTGATTGCAGACGACTGACATGTAAAGATTTTACTAATTTCAAAAGTGAAAAAGCTTCCAGGTTATTTAAATTCTTCTATCGTTAGCAATTTGTTTAGAATCGAAATTTCCTGTAGGTCTCCACTCCAATTATAATTCACATTAAACTAAACAAAACCAAAAATCAGGACGACAACATTCGTTCGAATGTTTCGATTCAACTCTAAAAAAGTACATTAAGATTTTGAGATTTTACTTCTAATTTTTTTTTCTAATTCTAATTTTAAGTATCTTTATAAAACACAATCCCAAAACAAGGAAAAGTTTTGTATAACAAAAATTCTGCAGAATTAACTGCTGATGGATTTTTTGAAAATATTCAAACCCCTCACCAACTTTATATTGGTATTTACCTACATAGTAAAATGCAAACAATGTTTCAAGTTTTGATTTAAACCGCACGTATTTGCGGACCTTCGAATTTCGAGAGACTATATCGAGTCGACTGACTGAATCAACAACAACAGCCTGCAAAAAAGTCAATAATTCAACATGTGTGTTCTGGGTACATGGTTGCGTTCGAACTCGAATTGTGTACATACACACACCACTCTCGATACCAATTCAAATCGAAAATTTACTTTGTCGATGATTCGTTTGAATTCGGCCTGCAGATTTGTTTGTGCCTAAAATAAATAATTTACTTTGAGAATTTCAATGAAAATTACCTACATACTAGAACCCCGTGTGTGATGGGAAAAGTGTTTTTTAGTTTTTTTTTTACACTCTTGTCTGGTCTTGGATTCTAGCTATAGCCTTCGGACAGTAAACACTTGACTTGACGTCGCGCATTGTGATGACTTTATTGTTTCCTCATATACCTACAATATAATATTTTTCTTGGTAATTACCTTTTCTCATTTTAATGAAACTCGATGATGGGTGATATCTGTTCTATAGACAACAGCGTGATTGGAATTCCCAAGTGTGTATGGAATTCCATATGACTGCAGCATATGACAATTGATTGATAAATCGTCTCAGTTCTTGTCCATCTTTTGCCAGTGTGTGACAAATCAGCTACGAATGCTTCTGGTTTCGCGAGTGAGTTTCCCAAGGCTATTTTATTTAGTATATAGAGATATATTGTCTATGGTCAGTGGCTGTTTTACACCAGATATTGCTACTCGAGGTTCTTTCAAATTACCTGTCTATCGTCGCGTCCATTAGTCGTCGTCCATGGCTTATCCGTCCGGTCATGCCCAGCATTAAATCGTTGTTTTTCTGCTAGGTATTATGTATAATGAACCTCGGACAGAAAACACTCAACCTGAAGAGTGCTAATGAGGGATGTCATGAGTTACAAATTAACGAGCTTTTTGTAAAATCGACATCAGCAATGCGTGTTCCTCATATCGCATATGTTCTCTCTCTTTAGCTTTCTTCTTTATGGGGTTATATTCTATGCAGGTAGTCTGTGTACCAGCAGGATTCCAAATTCCGGATTCAACCTGAAATAGATGGCGTAATAAATACATCACTCGTTATCGCTGTACGTATCCTTTGAGAATGATAAATGGAAAATTTTTTTTTATATACCAATCTCAGCGCATAGCAGATTTTCTGGGCCTGCTGCAAGTGAAATCCTAAGAATATTGAAATTATTTCCATAGAGGTGGCACACAGGTGAAGTAGTCAGGTGAATTGTGGAAATTCGCATCAGTGACTGAGGAGGTACATACAATAAAATAGAATGCGCTGGTAGTGAAGGTATGAAGATTTTTCTGTCATTTTTCAATAAGTTTTAAGTTTTCTATTAAGGAGAATGGTGGTTTTAATGTACATCCATATGTTCATATGTGTGTGTGCTTTTTAAAATGAATATAATACTTGAGTTCCCATGCAGAAAGATGCTCCTTTTTAAGTAGAGAGATAACGAAACGAGCGTAGAGTACCATGGAAGCCTCCTTTTGATACACTTGCATGGTTTTTTTTTTAGGATTGGAAATAGCGTAATAAGAAAAAGACATTCAGAGCTAGTGAAACCCAAAGTTGGGCATATTTTATCAACCAACAATAGGGTTATGTCTAATTGCTGCTAATTAATCAATCTATGAAAAATATCTTGTTTTATGTATGTACAAATCGAAATCTCAGTGAAATTTCTTCCAAATTCTGCATTTCTGTTATCTTTTTCGAAGTCATTTTAGTCATAATTAACGGGGTGCCTCAAGGTAGCCATATTGGGCCACTTCTATTCATTATTTCTGACGCAATGAAGAATTCTCTTTTAGGGTAATAAAAAATTTTGTTTCACGTTATTTCTAATGAAAACTATTTAACTTATCTATAGTTCCCTAAGCCAGAAGATCCAGCCTGTAATCTTGATATATAATACCCGGAAATCTTTTCTTCAGCTTGGTAAGTATCAGTCATTCTTTCTGTTAAAAGTGCAGTTTCCTTAGAGCGTCTCTCACTTAGTGACATGGAGGTCTCTTCACGTCTCTCCCCCTTTTTAAAACTATCAGAAATATTAAAAAGTCAACAACTATATTCTCTGCATAGATTCATCTTCAATTCACTATTGCTCTTTAAAAAACTCGGGGCAAAATTAAAGACTTCAATCTCTCGCCATTCGTACAGAGAAAATCTATCTCAAAGTATTTTTTATGTGTGCTTAAAGAGTCACTTGATATCTCCTTTGTATTTTCCTCTGCGTCTTGTGAGTTTTATTATTGATTAGATACATTTTTACTGCATGCCGTATCTGTGGAAATTCATTTTCCTCTGCGCAAGAAATATACTTTTGTCTGTACAAGATTACATTTAATGTCATTCGTTTCCTGTATATTTTCCTACTAGCTACAGGCAGATCTTTTACGCAGTATTCATCTTTATAGTAACAATGCATTTATAACTAGAGAAGAAAGCAACTCATCTGAAGGAGTGCATTTTAATTTCATGCATACAGAAAGTTGTTTTTTTCCCTTATTCTTTGTATTTTTTTTTTTGTAGAAAATTATAATTTGTATAGTTTTTCTTATAATGAGTGAAGGAAGGGGGGGGGGGGGAAATGTAGAGCCGACTATAGATTTTTTTCTTCCAATATTAATACTGAACAAAATGACGGGTCATATGTGTCTATTAAGACATTAATTTTTTTTTTTTTTTAGTACAATTCCGGAAGTCGTATATTTTAGTTTTGAGTTTCGAAGTCCTGATGGAAGGAACTGTCGTCATAAAGAAATTTTCTTTTTAATTTTTGTCATCGTCAGAGGGTTATTTACCTCCGAAAACTGTGTTCACCTTTTGTTTTTCCTATATACAAAGAAGACAATTTTCAAAGAAAGTCTCTCTCCTGAGACATGTCTTCTTGGAAATTGAATAACATACCAAACTGAAAGTGATTTTTAAGATTCCCACCTGAATGAGTCTGTTTTTTTTTATATATATTTTTTTTTACTTCATTCTCAAGAGATCCACTCACATAAATTCTTCTCCGACAATATGTATGCCTTGAGTGATTTTAATCTCCAAAGATAAAATATGAAAAACTTCTACCTTGAGTTTATGGTATATACATAAGCAAAAAAGCCTTACCATCAGGTTTTTCACCTAAAAACAAGTCCTTGCAAGATATTTGAACATCTTTTTCTAGAAATATGTAACATCCCCAAAAACAAAGGCCTTCTTATGTCGTATCTTGGTCATATTCCAAAATTACCCGTCAATCATTTTATTGAAATCCATGGACGCTGTCACTTTGTCAACACGTAAAGTAGGAGTAATTAACGCAGACACCTAAAGAAGACTATATACCAAGGATAAGAACTGACAAGGTGAAATAGATTATTTTGTTTCTAAAAAACAAAAACAAAAAAATTAAATCCATTTTAACTAAAGTTCTCTGGTTTCAATTAAACAGTAATCTGTTGCCTAGGTACGTTCGTACCATCATGGCAGCTGTGCCAAACACATATACATCAATTCATCAATCACATTAACATCAATCTGTCAATCATAGCCTGTGAACCGCTTATGTATCCTAATGAAATCGAATAAATGAAAACGGCAGACAATTACAGAACAATCGAACCTAATCAGCTCAGCCATAGAGAGTGCACTTCATTACCCCATAAAACTAACTACATATTCAACTGGACGTACGAAATGGACATTCGTTGACCAGAAGCAGCAGTATATCCCCCCCCCCCCCCCCCCGGTACCAACATCAACGTCAGAGCTATTGATAAGGATAAGTGGCAGCCTCTTGAATGGACCAAAACTCAGTTACATTCACTAACAATGGGAAAATATTAATGAATGAAAAGTCTCCAAAATGCATATGGTTTCTCTGTGAGAAGAGGGGAACGTACATACATACTTATAATGTTTTCTACCGTATACTCGAATTCATCAGCGGTCGGCACGGGGATCCATCCATTGTTGGCCACAGACTGTGATCACAACATCAGCATCACTCTCTTGCCCATCTCAAATCTTGAAGAGCAATGTAGGAGGTCTGTTGTGTGTTTTGTGTTTTATTACTTCGTCAAACAGAAGAGGCATCCAGACTTGGGGTATGGGTTCGTGGACGAAAAGTTGTAAAAATGGGTAGACGAATGTATTGTCTGTTGTGAAAATTGCTTCTGGATTATCGCCCCCCTTCCTCCCTCGCACCCAGTTTATTGTTGGTAGTTTTTTTTCTTACTTTTTTCCCCAAATATACCAGAGTTCATGCAGGTTTATGATTTTAATGTATTTATCACCCTTAATTGAACCACTGAACTTTATGCATTTTCTGCGCCTTCTATAATATACGTAAAGGGACGAATTGGAAGTGGAACTGGAGAGCACCTCAATATGCTTCCCTACGCTATTGTAATTATCGCCAGCAACATATCCTCTCCAGATTTCGATTTTGAATCATATCGTAGGGCGAACTTGGTAGAACATAGTACTCCACAAAATTTAATGGGGTCTCCTCACAGGAGTTCAGTTATTAGAAATCTCCATAGAATGAGGGGAGGCTGTTGCATAGTATGTACTCCAACACGAGAATATACTTGTAATTGAAAAATGGCAACGAGTGGTTTTATTAACGGCACCAGAAAATATACTCTCTCTCTCTCTCTCTCTCGCTCGCTCTAACTCTATATTATGCTTTCTGTTTAGCAAGCGAAAAATTTTCAATCAAAATTTTTAATTTAATGCGTTGCGGGAGTAAAACTTTGTGAATTATGGCAAGCAGTGTGTACTAGGGAAATATTGTTTGCACAAAAGTTCCTCCTAAATGTGTGGGGGAAATTAAAAGTAATTTATTTAGTGGGATTCATGCCGTCAGGTAGTATTTATAGTATTTGGTTGCTATGAATGTGTATAGTATAGAGAGGAATTAGACTAGCCTGTCTGCGCGTATATGATTCATGCGATCTTATTTTTTGTTGTTGGTTTTTTTTAATTTGATCTCGCCTGTTGTATTTTTACATAAATTTTATGTGCTGAAGTAGGGAGAAAAGACTTGTGATATCAAAAAACGTTTGCCCTTATTTTTAAATATTCTACACTGTTTAATACATTTGAGCCGGTGAGAATCATAGTGGCGTGGCGTCAGTCAATAATTTTGAAGACCAAATGCTTACTTCTTAACGATCACCCGCCATGAAGTAAGTCAAAATTTACAGAGTTACAGCAGTGTTTCATTGTCATTTTCAACAAAAGATGTTCAAACTTTTTACGGGCCGAGGTGTGAAACATCAATTTACTCTTAACTATATGCAAAATTGACTTACGCCACTCTGATCCTCATGGGCTCATTTATAGTCTGCCTGCATTCAATGAAGATATACCCTCAAAAAAATTTAAATACATATATAAATGTGTTTAATTCTCCATAAATTCCTGGCATAATAATAAATAACAAAAAAAAAATACCAACGATCGAGGACGGAACCTTGAGGTACCTACTCAAGTTCGAAGTAATTTTTTTACTCGAAGCATATCACATCCTTTATAAGTCTCATAACTCTTGAAAGGGATATAACTGTGTATCGTTGACATAAAAATGATGCTAATTATATTCAACGTGATTGAACATGTTATTAAAAAATATGCAAACAAAAATAATAAAGGTCCAAGAATGGATCCCTGAGTAACACCATAAAAGGCAAATATAAAAATTCATACGAAAAAATTGCTTCAACGGCCTAAGAAATATCTAATAAAATTAAAAACCTGTTGGTTTTTTTTTAACCATTCCTCGCGAAATATCATTGGTAGCCTTGAGAGCGCTGCTTTGTTCGCGAGCCTTGTTAGAGCTGTTGTGTAGGTATGTCCGGATTTAAGGCCTGACAAGTAATGCAACAACTGTATTATTTCTTATGCTAATTTGCCGAAAAACAATACAATTTAGACCACGATGGTTTGGAGCTAGTACAATTTTAGAAGGAAATAACCAAGCCTTTCTAGAAACATAGACGAGATTAGACATATTTTGTAGATGTCAGTTAATGATAAGAATTTTACAAATTTTGGATTCATGAATGCCCTTGATAAAAGATTTAATATCATTAACAATAATTAGAAGTCGTATGATTCAGAGATGATATTAGATAGCAATGAATAAGGCGTTTCGTATTAGCAGGAACCAATACTCTTTAGTAAGGCTAGTTCCTGCCTGCCGTACATACCAGAAAAAAATTGTTAACATTCTTGTAAAAGTCTTTATGACTTTTCTTTTATTCAACTTGGCTGGTACCTTATAAGGGCTTAATTAGCTAAGCGATAAAGTAAAATATGATTCATACTCAGAGATTTAACTGAGTTTATATAATGAGGTCTGCTTAACATTTTTCTTCTGGCATCTATGGCAGGCAGCAACTAGTCGCACTGAAGAGTATTAGTTGCTGCTGATACGAAACGCCTTATTCATTACTATCTGCGCCAGCTGTAGGTTTTGCAGGCGTTTTAGTTGATAATTTTTTTAAAAAACTTGTTAACATATTTGTAAAAGTCTTTATTACTTTTCTTTTGCCGATGATATTAGAGTTAATCTTCAGATGATTCTGAAATTGTTCTACTAAAGCTCTTTCTTCACCAGAATCTAGCATCCAACGATTTTAGTCAAATTTCATTTCTATTGACCAAAACCTTGGATATCTGTTTTCTTGTAGAATTCTTCCTATGCATACATCTACGGCTTCGGAATTTGGAACAGTTTTCCATCGTATGCTTTTACTCCATTTATTAGCTACAGATGTTCAAGCGATGCTCACGTCTGTCTACATGGACTCAATCCAATAATCTCAAATTATCTACTTTTTTCCTTTTTTAGTGTTATTATAAAAAACATTTCGATTAAATTATACGACGGTTTTTATTCAAGTTTTGCGGTTAGGCTATTGCCAGGAAGGTGTCGATTTTGAAAATAATATTTTTCGATTTTTTTTAAATTTTTTTACTTTTTCATAGCTTTGACAGATAGTCTCTGCTTACGGTACAGAGAATACAAGGTATTCTCATTAAAATTTTGACATATTACAGCTGATGTGCTGTGACGTAATTTCGTGACTAATGTATATACATTTTTATAGGAAAGACAGAGACAGGAGAGAGAGTAATGGGGGAACGTGGTTCATAATGAGAATACCTTGTATTCTCTGTACCGTGATCTCGCTTTTATTTACGCCGTAAAAAAGCAATTTCGTCTTAAAATGGAAGATGAAATCAAAAATAATTCTTATATTTTCTTTCTCATCCAAAAGTTTTAAATAGCAACCTCACAAGGCATTAAATGCATCTCTGATCTAAGATGATAACCTGAATGAACCATGAAATCGATTGTCATTGGAGTACGCATTTATTGAATTTCATAACGATTATTGAAACAAGCAGTGTTGTTGCCATATATCCAATCTGATAAGTAGGATAAGAACACTTAATCTAAAAACTGTACAAACCATGAGTATACCTCTATAGAGCATAGGTATGCAATTAAAAGAGCACTTTGAATGCCCCAATTATTTCGGTAACTCAAAACGGAAATTTTTTAAAATGTTCTTTGACAAATGTGTAAACACTTTCCTTTCACTTTCAACGATATACTCTTACACGAACCGAACACGCTAAATAATATGAACGCCTACACACCTTTGAACGAGTCTCTCTTGAAGCATTCTAATTCACGCTGGAATTTTATCTCTCGCTAAAAAAAAAAATCATCTGAATTCTATTAAAATGCGAAATCTATGTAAAGCTGTCGTTGTACTTACATTTTACATACTTAGATCCATGCATACTGTAAGTAACTGTTGCCACTGCAGGCAGGTTGGGTACTAAAGTCATCGTATTGAATTTTAAGTGGCATATGAGATACGTACCCGAACAGAAATAGGTTTTTAAGTAGAGTAAGCCAATTAGCTTAACGCTGTTTCCCTCTTTACCTTGCAAGGATCATTCCTATATAGCTAAAAAGATACTCAGGCTTGTAGTAGTATAGAAATTTAGAAGCAACAAACATGTTAACACTAATAGCAGCCACTTATCTCGCTTAAAGGAAAGCGAGTCCTCTCCACATTGCTACACATTACAAGAGGGAGAAAAGCCAAGGACGATGTCAGCCATCCAGCAACATCGCGCGATGTAACGTTGTTTCTCTGTGCTCTTCTCGTAATAATTTACAATTTACAGAGTCCTTATAGAAGTAGTGAGTGTCATCTTATAAATGCCAAGGGATTGTGAGACCCTGGCTAAGGGACAACAACGGTGTTTCAGCAAACCCAGCACAATTTACAGGGTGAGTTTACCCCGAGCCAAAGTCGAGTTGAATTTACATTGTTAAGCAGAAAAAGTGGATGAATGGAAGGGGGTGGGAGGGGGAGGAAAGGAGGGTAGGTGTCGCAACTGAGAGTGCGACAATTTATTTTCAGTTAATGACTGAAATGACAACGCACTTGAAGAGCAACCATCTTAAAGAAAAACGAAAAGAAAGTTGTGATAAAGCGTGTCTTGATGACACAGTAACAATTTTAGAGGGTTTGGCGGAAGAAGAGGAAAGTAGATTGTGGGAGGAGGAGAAGGGAGAAAGGTTTCTGTGAAACACGCGAATACCAGGGCACTTGTTGTTCAGAAAACGCATTCATCACGATTATTCGGTTGACTGGATCTAAAGTATCTTCTACGAGTGCCAGTAGTAGTAGTAAAGTGTCAGAAAAAAAAAATGTTAATGACGCTATTAAAGTGATAAAGTGTGTCACCCGTTGATATGCCCAGGCCTTGATTTGAACCCGTAGTGCACACAATATGTACATATATAGTACACAGTCAAGATGACGATTTTCAACTCAAGTGACCTTTTTCTCGATAATGTTCTAGCTAGAGAGATCAAAAGGTGAACTCAAGAAGAAACTTCTTCCTTCTTCTTGCAAAGTCATTAGCAAAAGAGCATTTTTCTTGGAGCACTGATGCGTTCATGGATTCGTCATTTATCGCACAATCATAGAATACCAGCAGCGTGCCATGAATATCCAAGTGCAACAAATGCGCTTCTATTGTCTACCTAAGAAATCTTCTGTGATTTTACACAAACATACATACATACGTATGTATATAGAATCTGCAATGTTGTACCTGCGATTCACTTAACCTGGGAAGTAAACTGACGAAGCACTCCAAGAAGTGACCAAAGTGATGAACGTGATGTGAATGAAAGGTGAACCGGATTAGTTTCCAGAAGTATTATGTATGAGATATGGTAATGGTTGAGGGTTAAACCGCATCATAAACGCGCGTAGATCATATTCAGTTCACACTACCACCGCAATATGGTGTATAGTCGTAATCATCGCAAGGAGACTAATGTATCATTGGCGCTGCATTCGGTTTGTGGTCTTTATATGTATAGAGAGCCTATGAAAGAAGATACTTGTTCGGGGTGGCGGTAACTTGTTGATCACCTCGGCTTTCTTTTTGTTGTTGTTATTGTTGTTATTGTTGTTATTGTATTCCACTTTACCATTTTGCATGATTTATATTGTAGCAATTTTCCGGTAGTATAAAATAACAAAATTGAATTTTGTGAAAAATCAGAGCAGGTAGAGGAGGTAGCAATCCTGCATAATACTTGTGCATATATTATGTACAACAAGTCGTAAATATTCATTTCCTCGATAACAATTTTTCCGTAACCTTAGTTATGAACGAAACCTTGAAATAAATAAAGGAATCTTAGATTACATCAACCGCAGAATATTGTAGGTAGGTAGTAATGATAGTACCGTGTCGTCGTCGTCGTCCATTTAGAGTTTTTGATTCCATGATAACAATTGTGGGTTTCAATGAATAAAACGTGAGTAAAAATAGTCAGTTGCGATATGTAATTTAATGTGTCTGTCGCAAATTTTTAATTTCTTAGAATATTTCCGGGTTCTGTTATTTTTGTGATTTTATTATTGGAATTCCTCTGACCATAAAAAAGAAGTGGACGAAGTTAAGGGAGGTGCGATTAAAAGAGGACTAAGTGAAATTATATGTACAGCTGAAATATGAGGAAATCTGGGCAAGCCGAATATAAATCGAATCGTGTCATTGAAAGCTATCGTTAATTTCTGCTGACAGCAAGAATCCAGTTTTGGAAATATTAGACTCCCGAAAATAAAGTGAGGTAGTACGAGAGCCTGTGCAAGCCTCATACGCATGCATTGTGACAATATATTCGCAGACATTCTTAACATTCCCAGGGAAGAATACACCTTTCCAACTGTATTAGATATATAAAATCACAACAAGTAAACTTAGTATTTAGTACGACACCCAGGTTTTTAACCAACCTAGTATATGGTATGACGATGCCGTTGATCTTAACTTCTGGTAGATTATTTAGATCATAATCCCTCCTATTCACAAATAGACAGAAATATGTCAGGATTTTACGGGAGCACCTGCCAAGTATGGCTTAATCTCACGGCATTCCTCACGCACGGATTGTAAAGATCAATCAAATTCCTCGTGTCGAAACAGCGAGTACCAGTATACCAAAATAGCATGACATGACATCAACTTACTGGTAGAAGCGAGACCTATCCCATCTCTGCCGATCTCAGGTCACGGAACCCTAGACCACAGCCACTACGATGCTCCCATAAAGGGGCCATCCCAAGTTGTTGAGGTGGATAAAACCTTGTTATCCAGGGCTCCTCTAACCCCGTAGTACCAAGTTAGCCAATGTCGGGCCGCCCATTTGGTATGGCTTTCGTAAAGCATGATCAACGGACCATGAATACTCCCAGTTTCAATCTTTCATGCTAGATATCTTTTTTAAACGGTACTGGTAACTCCGTTCGGGCCTAGATCTTATTAGCAGCGTCAAAAGAATCGTACTTGGCCTATACAGGTAATACAATCATAAATAGACAATCACAAATAGACATTTTGACTTAGTTGGATTTACGATTAGCTGATTGCGACTGGCCCAGTCACAGATCCTATCAACGTCATTGTTAAGCCGAATGACGCCGTCCTCGATTAAGCCAATTGGCCTATCTAGATAAATTTGTACGTCATCAGCGTAGAGGTGGACCGAAGTATTTTGCAAAATCGTGGGTAAATCATTTATGTATAGACAAAAGAGAAGAGGACCGAGAATAGAACCCTGGGGTATACCGCAGTGAAGAGTTAAAGGAATTGAAACTGATTTAGTCTTAACCGATTGGCTACGGCAGAGGAGAAAATTTTTGATAAAAGAGATAGCTGTAGGTGAGAAACTGAAATTCTGCTGCAATTTAAGAAGAAGGATATCATAATTAATCGAATCGAATGCCTTACTGAAATCCAGGAGGACTAGTATGGCTATCCGATCTCTGTCAACTGCGTCACCAATGTCCGACACCACTTTGAGCAATGCCGACTCAGAGCTATGCCGTGGTCTGAAACCTGACTGCCAGCAAGATAGTAAAGATTTTCAATTGAGAAAGGAAGTAATTTGAGAAGCATTAATTTTTCAAGAACTTTGCTGAGGAAGCAGAGTAGGTTAATCGGCCGAAAATCGCCTGGTGCAGAGCATTTGCGAGACTTAGGAATTGGCAACACGATAGCTTTTTTCCAAAGTAATGGAAACTGCGAAGTAGTTAAACATGCACTAGAATATGAGAAATGGATGAAAAAATAATTTTTATAAATTTTGGCGAGATATCATCAGGACCAGTAACAGATTAATATTTCATGGAGATCTACACATCTGACCGAGAAACCACTATTATTATTAATCTGAACAACTTCATCAGTGCCCAATCGCTGCTGATAGGGTAAATTAGCTGGGGATTGAATAGATGTGATCTTTGATCAATTAATAAAACTTTTTCTGTGCTTTCCTGACTCTGGTCTCTGCTGTACATAATATACAGTAGTAAGAAAACCTGCTTTTCTAAGATCACCTGGGATAGTCTCGGATGTGTCTGGTTAGTTCATGTGATAATTTGAAGTGATCTCTAGTTAGTGCTATAAGTGCCGTTTTATAATACCACAGCTTATATGACCAGGTTGTAATAGTTCTTCTTCTTGCAACATTAGAGTTAGGAGAAGGGGTTAATATCCAGAAGTGGATAATATCTCTTTAATCCAAAACTCATTTTAAAGTTGTTGAGAATTGTTGTACCGATTTGAAGACAACCTTGAGTCTATACCCACACAGGACAAATGTGTCCGTTGTATGTTACTGGGAAATCCTGTTAAGATATATAAATTGTCCGTGGGTAATCCCGTCCGGTTCCAGTTAATAACTTAGGACATCCCTGGGAGTGACGAATGTCCGGGGTTGGGATGTCCCTGCTAGATCCCATGGCCTTCCCACAGATGATTTCCTGTGGTTGTACTTAGGAACAGTTCACACATTCAATAATGTAAAATTCCGACCGCTACAAGACTACCTAGGACGTCTTACGGAAATCCTAATTAGCTAGCAAGATGTACGGGGGAATATCTGAGAATATTGTTTAGTATTTTCTGGGATTGTAAATTTTTTTTTATGGGTAGGAGTTTTTATAAAAATAAAATTAAATACTGGGTGGAAAGTATATGCCAGAGGTGGATGCACTTGCACAAAACATAAATCCAAAATAATGTTAGCACAGGAAAAGTGAATTGCTATGACAAAATTACTAAAAAATCAAATGTACAAAAAAAACTTTACACCAAAACAAGAAGAAATTTTCAGAAGCAAATAGATTTCTAGTATAGCTTCATGCATGTAGCTAGTTGCAAGAACTCAGTTTACAAATGGCTTCTTTAAATTCATACTTTTTTATGATATTTTTGTACACCAAAAACGACACATCAAGCAATAAATTAGTGCTTTCACCAGAGAGCCACGCGAACTATCAGAATCAGAGAACAAACGGAAATAAATTCTGGAAGGGGAAAAACGACTTTCCTATGTTTGTCACAAGATTGTCCTGCACGTCCAGTATGTACTTGTCTGCAAAATTCTGCGAATGTTTCCATAGAGAATAGTTTTGGGATATCCCAGGGAAATTTTTAATAACTCCTAGAAATAAGGTCCTAAGTACATACTGAATACTTTCTGTTTATCCCGGGAAAGCTATGGGATCTTTGGGACAAGAATGGTATATTCCTGGGTAAATTTGTGCTGTATGGGTATGGAGTTCCCCAAGGATCGGTACTGGGTCCTTTACAACCTAAAGCCTGTTTATAAAAGGACGTCTCACAAATGGTAGATACTAAAGTATATCTGTATCTCGATGATGTGCAGTTATTATCTTAGTAGGCCAATAGAATTTTTTGGTGACTGTGACGTTAATAAATTGTGAGTAAAGTTGATTTAGCGTGGCAAAATGGATTAGAGTTAAGTTGAAATTTTATATCACATCACTATTACATGAATGAATTTATGGTCAACCCCTGTCATTGAATAATACTTTTTTAATTGAATTTATTAAAGCACCAAGCATTACACCCAATAATAATAACGTCAATAAAATAAAATAAGTAAAAAACGAGTTTTCAAACAAAACTGAGGTCAAGCCGCATGAAAAAGTAGAAAATAAACTTTTCTTCACACACAGAGGTGGACTCAGGTTTTTTGATTGGGACATTTCTCTTGAATATTCTTTCTCTTCATGAATCAAATCACTTATTACCTCTGTGATTGATCATACTGAAATATATCGGTGATTGTCAGCGAATAAAATCTGAGTCCACCTCTGTGTGTGAAGAAAAGTTTATTTTCTACTTTTTCATGCGGCTTGGCCTCAGTTTTGTTTTAAAACTCGTTTTTTACTTATTTAATTTTCTGCCTGTTTCACGTTAACTAAATTGTTATTACGTGCTGCATGGAAATATTTTAAAACAATTTTTAAGTCATGTTTGGTGCCGATCCGAAAACAAACATTTTTCGAGTATCAAATCGTTGAAGTACTGCAACGGTTTTCTGAAATTCAAATTATGTTTTAAACAGCGCTTTTTAGCTGTATTCCAACTTGATCCCATATAACATGCATTTTCCCGATTTTCCATGTTTTCCACAGACTTTTCCTATTACTATGAAATTTTTTTTAAAAATTTACATGAATTTTCCTCGATTTTTCATGCAAGTTTTCGTGATTGTTGAAGAGAAAGTATTGATGCCAGTAGGACGAAAAAAAAATGATTCCGCATAGCTTATAAAACTTTTTTTGTCGGAAAATTTTCCGGAAAAATTTGAAAATTATGCATTTTTCCTGAAACAGATTTATCACTAATCATATCGATGAAAATTTGTCCGATGATTTTCCCGCTTTTCCAGGCTTTCCGCGGAGTTTTCCACAAAAGCAACTTTATGCAACTCATTTCGCTCTACAGCTTTGTCTTAGGTTGCAAAACGCTCAAACGCTTCTTTGGTCTGAAAAACTCCGGAAAAGCGTTTTACATGAATTTTCCTCGATTTTTGCGCAAGATTTCACCATTGTCGGAGAGAAAGTAATGATGCCAGTTGAGCCTGCATAATTTAGAAAACTTTTTTACCGGAAAAGTCGGAAAATTCCGGATTTTTTTTCGGAAAAATCGGAAAACTCTGCATTTTTCCTGAACCGGATTTATCACTAATCAAATTTGTACCAAATTTTCAAATAATTTTTCCCGATTTTCCGGGTTTTCCATGGAAATTTCCGGTTCAAATTTTGATAGATTCAATTGTCACGAGACATGAATCTGTGTGCTCGCTGTGATGACGAAAAGTGGGTCTACGAGAGTGTCGAAAATAGTAAAAAAGAAATAGACAGACAAATTCGTGTACGAGTTAAAGGGAATGGCCTAAAAAAAAAAAACAATTATTCCAGTCGAGTACTTAACTTTTTTCTCACTATAATTTTCATTACATTGATGCACTTTTAAAAATCATAATTTTATATGAAACCATCATACATACCTACCTACATACCTATATATATCACAGCAACATATCCAATAATAATCACCAACTGACTACGTACGAACAGAGCTATAAACTCTAATCATAAGTTGTAAAGAAAGTTATTTTCACTCTTTTCACCTCCTTTCCTTTCCACTCTCAATTCCAACGGAATTTTCTTGATGGCACAATTAATTGATCCGAAGTGACTTAAGATGTTTTGGCTTCTTGTATACGGTCCAATTCCTAAAAATAATCAACTTAAGGCGATACGACGGGATAATCGTTAACGACAAGAAGGAAAACATTGCACAGCCGAGCGTGACATTTTTCGTTAAGACAAATTGGAAAATTTTCATTCGTGTGGGGGAGTAAATTGCCTAATAACTGCAAGAGTGATTTTTTTCTTCTGTATGTATGTATGTATGTATGGATACATAGTAAGTTATAGGTTTGAGTGTTATTTATATATTTATTTTCTGTGCTGATAAGCTATATCGAAATTTAGAAATATACAAGAATATAAACAGAGTAGCCCAGGGATATGATTATAAATATTCGCGGAGAAATGATTTTTGGTGTTGTCATTTTTAGATGAATCGAAAAGATATATATATGTATGTATGTATGTTTGCAAAATATCTCTTTATAAGAACGATTAGGTTATAGGATATGAAGAACAGGCTATTGAAGTTAGGGCAATTTGGCTTTTGCCTATAGCTGTTAGACGAGAATATTGACCGATATAACGACTTATGATTTTAGTAATTTTGAACAACTTGGTCAGGTCTTCGATTTCAAGGTGATTGAGCTTAATCATCATCTATCAAAATTTTTTTAGGGAAAATTATTTTGAGAAATAAATGTGAAGTAACAAAAAAAAAAATTGTTGGAAAACAGGAAATTACAGAGCTGATAAGGAAAATATTAGAGTCAATGGATATTCTGTCTCAGCAAACATTTTAAAGTCAAAAGGACGATCTATAAAACGTCATTCGTACATGGAGCGAAAGGACGTCAGAGTCAAAAAGCCGTGCAAAAGTCGGCAGTTGGTCGTTCTGATGACGACAATGTTCCACTTAAAAACCATTAAAAGGCGGTCAAGGCAGTCGTCGTTATGTTATATAAGACGTCCTATATATGGTCTTTTATGAAGTACATGAAACGTCTTTTTGAAAGGCACAAGGATGATCAATAAACCGTCATTCGTACATCGGGGAAAAAAGAAATCAGAGTCAGAGTCACATTAGAAAAAAATAAAAAAATAAATTATTCATTTGTACTATAGTTTACATTTTTTTGAACTTTGTTTTAAATTATTTATTTTCAAGCATTTCCTAACTGATGATCCTACACCTTTTTCCCCCAATTTGTCGAAATTTTTCAGTCTGAAATAAAATATATTATTATTTTCTATTAATACGTCCGAATTGATTTTGAATTATCATCTGTTTTTTAAGCAATGCGCTTTCAGCCAAATCCTTTTCAAGTTTATTTATGTCATCTGGCAGCATTGAAGACAATTTTGGCAGCAAATCAAAAGAAAACTGGTCCTTATTGTTGAACTGACGCTTGAGATGTTTTATTTCATTAAAAAGGCCTTGGACTCCGTCATTCAAAAGCTTAATACTTCCCAATATGTATACTTTTTTGTACAGCTTCTTAGAGACTTTTGGATTTATTTTTTTAACTTATATTCCTCCTTTTAACTCTTAACAATAATTATTTAAAACTCTCTTATAACAAAAAAAAATAGTTTCTCACCTAAACAACACAACTGTACAATATAAAATTTCAAATGCAACTGCATCACCTGCTCATCAGCACAGCTGAACAACACAAACCCAGAATATAAAATTCCAAATACGACTGCTTATGGATACAATCAATGCACGAAATTCTCTCTGATTCGACGACTGTTTTCTGTCCTAATTGTATATTTAAACAAAACGCCCATAAATCTTTCCGAAAGACGTTCCAACGCCGTCAAATTAGTCTCTGTGTGTCTGAATCATGACAAAAATGACGTGAATATGACGATAATCTGTAGTTCGTCTGAAGTTCACTAAATTTTTACCACAATGGTAGAAAGAGATAATGAAATTACTTATATAAGACGCCGAAATGACGTTTCCTTTTGCTGTCAATTTTAAGTCATATATTGGCAATTTATAGACCGACTTGGTCTCAATGTGTCCTAACTATGTCCATAAAATGAACCAAGAGATGGTGTAATGACAACAAATTTATGAATGTAAATAAGACCACAAAAATATAGATTGAGATCTTAATATGTCGTACATAGGACGTCAGAAGGACGTTAAATTTTTGGGTCAATTTGAAGTTATTAATTCACGTTCTATAAACAGACTTGGTCACTAAATGTTTGCTGGGTGGGGGGGGGGGCACTCTTCCCGGACGCTAGTTTTAAGGGGGCGGCAATACGACGGACCTCTGAACCCATAACTAAACGAGAAAAAATCTAATAACAAGAATTGGAAAAGTTTTTCAGACCATGCTTAACATCTCAGTCTTCTTTGCGGAATCTAAAAGCTCCTTTGCTATCATACTTTCAGTTGTGCTTATATTTATACAGTCAATCAGTTTACTGTCTATTAAATTTAAGTCTGTAAGCCTCTGTAAGCTAATTAAACTAAAAATTCCGCTAAATTCTCAAATTGTACCTTTGTATCATACGAAATGAATTCAAAAATTATAAAAATGTGGCTGGCAACCCTATTTTCCTCATTATCCATCAATCCTACCTCGAATGTAGACAAAATATTAGACAGTAGGCACAAGCACAGAGTTACCAGAAAATTATTTTTATGCCAGTTAAATTTAGCCATTTTTGCCGGAGTTAAGGCGTTTGAGATAAATCCTTTCAACTTGAACAGCAGTTTGCCAGAATTCCTACCCAGAAATTTTTTTGAAACCGTCTCAAATTTTAGTAGTTTTAGCAGAGAAGATTCATATTGAAAAGCGGCAAAAATAAAAAACTAATTTCTAATATCATTAAATTTTTAATTTATTATCCTTGTGTTAATAATACCAGAGACAGACTTGCAATTTCAATATTGCATTTTGCGCTCAACCGCAAGTCTGTCTCTATATATTACTGAGAAACAGCTCGGTATACGCTCGGTGTACACTCAGTATGTAGTACTTTGGAACTCAATATTGAAATTGCGAAAAATGTACGCGGTATACGAGTTTATTGCAATATGACCCTAGTTATATACCATAATCATTTAATACACGAACCTTTTAGAACCGAATTTAATACTGCAATGTTGGCTACAACTTATTCTGACATTTGACACTTGTCAAATTTCATATAGACAAATTTTTTTTGACATTTAATATTTGACACTTGTCAAATTGAAATGTCAATTTCGTTTTTATTTTTCACATAGACAAGTAATTTCACAATATTTTCTTGCGTTTTGTACGTGCGCGGAACTTTCTTAAGTTAAATGACAAATCAAGTGATAAATCAAATGTAAGTTCTTTAATTAAATTCTTAGTTTATTTTTCCCGCGGACGGGAATCGAACCTACTACTTGTTAGAATCGGTCAAAAATGAAGAATGGGCCATCACACACGAGTATTCTTGATGCAGTATGCAAACCGGTTTTTTTATGGAAGAGTTGAAAAGACGTGAAAAGATATCTCTTTTCGTCTTTTCTCCTCTTCCCAATAAAATCGGTTTCCATACTGCATCAAGAATACTCGTGTGGGATGGCGCAATAGAAGAATTTTTAAGAACTTTTATTTTTAACGATTCTAAATCAAATAAAAAATTGAATTTACAATTTATTTGTGCGCTTTCATCGTTACTGGTTAATGCCAGTTGAAAGCAAAACGTGGCTTAGTAGGCTAGTTACATCATCTGTCTCGTTAGCTCAGTATTAAGAGCAGTCGTCCGGCAAGCGGAAGGTCTCGGTTTCAAACCCCGGACGAGGCGGTTGTTTTTTCATCTTGTATTTATGATTTGATTTAGAATTGTTAAAAATAAAAGTTCTTAAAAATTCTTCTATTCTTAAATTCTTAGTATCGTAAACATCAAGGTGTGTCTCTGAAATTTTATATTGCAATTGACATAATTGCATTATCAATATTGAAATTGCAAGTTTGTCTCTGGTATAAAATAAACTGTATTTGTAATGATACGATTTGAGATTCAAAAGACATTTAAGATCTATAATGGATCTTAAGTTTTGTTTAAATTTAAAATTCTTTTTATTTAGCAATCATTTGTTTCAAATTCAAATCGTTTTTAACAATTCTGGTTCTAGTTTCAGGGTATGCAGTATAAATGGGTCATCTATCATATACATATGATGCCTAGCATACCCTGGAGCTGTAATAAAATTCGCCCCAAATAAAGAACGTTGTTAGAGGGGGCGATAACTAACGTCTTTGCCCCCCTTCAAAACTTTGCTAGTTCCGACACTGCACACCAAATTTTATATAGATTTGTTTTTGTTTTTTATAAATGTTTGTAAAAAAAAAGAGGTTATTCTTTGTCAGCAGCTATTGTTTTAAATACCTAAACTTCATTTTGTTTATAGCTTTTTCACCCTGTATCTATGATTAAAAATTTTTATTTCAATTTGGTTCCTCTTACAAAAACGAGAAAAGTTCACAAAATTAAATTTTGTTTTGCAAAAGGCAACAAGACTTGTTCGTGCGCCATCTACTGGCGGCTAGTCGTACTAGAATTATTACAATTTACATTAAGAATAGTGTTTTTTGAAAGTTGTTTTCGATTCACTTTTAGGATTAAAAAAATACTTTGTTTTTTCACTAGAATATTTTGCCACACTAAATACCTAGTACAAAAGTCTGCATCGGCAAAGGAAATAAATGTAGTTTTCAATAAAAAGAAAAATTCTAATATTTGCTTAGAAGAACTCTATTTTATTATGTTTTCATTTGATTTTTTTAATTTAGTTTAATTTTTGTTAGCAAGAGAATTTTTGCCGCGGTATTCTAGATTTCTTTTGAAAAACCTTTAATTGTAGCTTAAAACATTACAAAAAAAAACATATTAAATAGCTTCCAAATTATCACATAGTTTTGTGCGCTAGCTAAATTTTCCCATACTAAAAAATGAGTATTCAACACATTTTCATTCCTTCATGATTCACAGTTATTACCCATGGTGGCTTCATTTGCGGACAGAGGACACTTCATTTTCAGAATATATTTTCCTTTGGAAAATATGTTTTTCATGCTTCCAGCAACATGAGAAATTGAGTACCACCACAGTCGCTATTAGATCGCACAGAATATCCAATTGCCATTCCACAAGCTCCTTAATAGCAGAATAAAGTTCTTTTTATCTGCAATACTATTGCTCAAAGTTAGCGTAACTTTATGCCATCGAACGCCCTATAATTTCACCAAGACTTCTTTGAAGGGTATATTTGCTTGCTATGGTCACACAATTGTGCTCTGCTCTAAAAGTAGATTCAATACTTGAGACGGTAATGTGAAAGTCTGATAGGAAGTGGGGGTAGAAATAAGAATCCCTAGAGGAGGAATCCAAGTCAATCTAGCTATAGGAAAATGCATACTGGATAATATTTGACTTGTGCCAACCAACTATAAGAAAATGAAAAGTAAACTCTCATCTTTGCTTGAAATGATGAGTTTTATTGGAGCGATTTGTTTCAACAGATATCAGAGATTTGTGGCAGCGATTCGAATGCTTGTTTTCAATATTTTTCGGTTAAATTAATTCAAAGTTAAGAGGATGGAAAATTGTTATGAGAGTGAAACTTTTATGTTTTTTCTATTTTTCTTTTTTTTACTTTATGAACAGGAGGGATACCATCGAAGGAAAAGGAAATTTGTAGAAATATGGAAGAGGATTTTTTTTTCTTTTTTTAATAAATTTAATTTAGTTATCTTCATTATATATAAAATGAAAAAGAAAAAAAATACTATTCGGAATTACCTACAAAGTGTTTCTTATTTCAATGTGAAGAGCTTGCATAACCATAAAAAATATACTGCAAGTTAGAAGGCAACAAATACACACACAAAATGTATATAGAACGCAATTCTATCAATGGTTTTTACTAAAATCATTTAAAATGCATGCAAGATATTTGTCTTTAAGTCTATATAAATATAGACAAAAGCTGCGGAAAATCCTAAATGCGGTTGAGTACCCTCAGTACCCAAAATTCTGCTTATCAGTCCGTTCTTTTCCAAGTCAAGTGCTTATCAGTGATTATAGATGAGCAAACTAAACTGTTCTGCGTTTAGAAAAAGACTCGAGAAAATAAAACCAGGCACACAGACCTTTGATAATATTAACAAAGTCTGTTTTAGGAAGCCGAAACTCCCTAATATCATAACCAGCAGCGAAGGAGCCCAATCACTTCCACAGGAAAAGTGCGAGGTCTTTGCAACATTTTTCCAAAACACCTTCAAAGACAACTTAAGCTTCAGAGACCAAAACTTCTTTTTTGAAGTAGATAGGTGTGTTAACACCTTTCTTAGTGCTAACGAATCCATACCACAATGCTTTTTCGCTGTGGACAACCCAGCAATCTACCCAGAGGACCAAGACACCATCACAAACCCCCTGCAGCTCTACATCTTAACTAAGACAACAAATAGCAAAAAATCGAGCGGCCCTGATAAAATTTCAAACTCAATCATCAAAAAGCTACCTCCCATAGCACTCGATTTCCTCACAACCATTTTTAACAATTGCATAAATAACGTTTACTTCCCGAAAAAATGGAAAATCTCACGAAAAATTTGCCGAAAGCTTTTTGAAAAAGTTATTCAGGAACAAATAACAATTACCTGCGTGAAGAAAAGCACATCCACCAAGATTCTTAATTCGGCTTCAAGCTTAAACATTCTACATTCCACCCTTTATTAAAATTCCATACGGAAGCTACAAGAGCTCTAAACAGACACGAATGCACGGTCGGGTGCTTTCTCGACGTTGAAAAAGCTTTCGATTCAGTTTGGACGGCAGGGCTAATATTCAAATTAAATCAATTCGGTTTTCCTCCACACCTAAACAGATTCATCCACAGTTTCCTAACTAGGAAATTCTATGTGGAATTCGATGAGCACAAATCTAGCGCCTCAAAATAATTGCAGCAGGTGTCCCCCAGGGTTCCATACTGGGCCCTATACTCTTCAATCTCTACACCTTAGACCAAACTCAAAATGAAAACGGCACAACGCTACTCTTCGCCGATGACGTCCTCACATACGCCCAATCTCGTTGCCCGACCTTGGTGGTTTTATAAAGTCAACCTATATCTCAGCAAGCTCGACTCTTATCACAAAAAATGGGGGATCAAAATTAATGTCCCAAAGTCCGAACTTATCTGTATTCGGAAACCTAGCACCGGAAGAAACCGCCAAGTCGATAAATCCAAAAGCCCACACAAACTGCGAAATATCTAGGCGTACATTTCCACGAACTCCTACGATTCAATAACCATGCTAAAGCAACCATTAGCAAAGCCAATTTTGCGTACAGCCTTATAAGGCCTATAATAAATGTCAGGAACGGCTCACAACTCAGACAAAACTACTGTACAAAACTACTGTACAAGCAACTTAGAAGGCCTATCATCACTTTCATTGCTTTCCCGTATGGCACACAAATTCCCCCACTTATATGGACCGCCTTAGCAAGCTCGAAAGAAAGAATTCTTAGAGTTTGCACAGGACTCCATAGAAGAGCCAACGGAAAATACTATCGCAACGAAGTATTGTACGATGCAGCCAATATAACTCCTATCAAAGAGTATCTGTTCCCTCAAACAAAAAACAACTCATAAACAACTTACCGGATCTTCTAATACCGGTAAATTTCAAATACCTGTCACCCTTGCTCTTGGCTCAACCGGGGATGCTAGAAACATCTACCTTCACGAAGGTAGAACAAGTTTCTACGACAGGAGATTACTACAGGGGGTAATCCCAAATAAACCACCCAAGAGCCCGAGAATGTCTCTGATAAAACCTGCCAGCATAGGAGCCTTCCAGTCCTTAATTTCCTATAGATCCCAAAACATATCCAATCCCTACTTCCTCCCACTCCCTCCCAATTTTAATAACAAACTCTTGCGAGAAATTCATCAACTACAGAAAAGAACAAACAACAACATGAGAGGTGATCAAAAACAAAACCAAGGATCAAAAAGAAGGAAAGAGAAAACATCTAATCGAACTGAGGGCCAAAGCTAAGCCCCCAAAGGTCACATTGCGGCTGCGATGGCAGACTTCGAGAGCGATATTTGTCAAAGTTGAACTTCGTCACTGATATCAAGTATAACTGCGTCGCCTGATTTTCATCACTTTAAGTTGTCGCGGACAGTGCATATTGGATTTACTCTGTTGTTAGCATTGCGGCTGCGACTTCACTTTTAAAACATTGCTCAAAACTCAACTTTGTCGGCATTCGCAGTCGTGTCTCTTTGCCATCATTTTCTTATTCTTTAATCGAGCAACGTCGCAGTCCGACGTCGAAGTCTCAATTGTGTTTAGACCTTAAGAGATTAAAAATATAACGTATGTTCGATGAAAACACCGGGTAAACTTGTTGCACCCCAGGGCTCTTGTCATTTTGCTAAATCTAGGGCTACCCCGAACTTACACTAAAAATTTTCATGGCGTAACAGTTTGACATTTGTCATTTGAGAACTGTCACTTAAAATTTGTTGCGCTGATTGGGGCATATAACTTATTTCCTAAACAAAAATAAACAAAAAATAAGAGCAAATAAATATAAAAATAGTTAGATCACATTTTATAAATAACTTTTCACAATTAATTATACTCAAGAGAACTGTCAGAGAAATGTCATTACGCTACAGTAAATTCAAATAACTTGTTTCATGAGTACACAAAATCCTGGGTAAATATTGAAGGGGAAGATTTACACGGTGTTTTTTCATCGATCAAACATATAATTTCATTTTTGAAAGCAAATCTAAGTATGTCAAAATTCCATATATTGATATCGATTAATAGTGTTGGGAACTTGTTGGAAAAATCCCATTTTGTCGGAATTTCTGCCCTCTAAATCATTACTGTGGGAAAAAGGGAAAACATTTTTACAGTAGAACAATTTGTGGGAAAATTCATCACCAAAATTTTCCTAGAAGGTCTGAGTTGGTCTGTTGGACTTAAAGAAATTCTTAGAAGAGTTTTATCTATTTGTTTATGGACGGATATTCTGATGTGAGATCTTCTGCTTATGTACATTCATGCATATTTTTACAGTAGTACAATTAAAATGTATAATTTTTTTTTAAATTAAAATTAATAAGTATAGAGATGATTTTTGTGATAATTTCAGCTTTCAAACTGTGGGAAATGTGGGAAAAATTGTGGGCAATACGTGGGATTTTCGAGATTGAAAATTTCCTAACACTCGCTTAGGTGAAATCGATTCCCTTTAAAAAAAATTAATGATTTCCTGTGGATTTTCCCTGTGTTTTCTATAGATGCATCATATCTCCCTAGTGTTCCCGCCGCCCGTTTGTATTCACCTTTGAAGTGCATCATATAATAGCTCTCATGGAAAATATGGAGATAGTAAAAAAAAAAAAAAAATTAACTTCTAATGAAAAGACCTATACTTACTTATATACACACATACATACATACATAGTTACATGCGCTTAATTAAAAACATTTCACGTAAATGTGAGATAATTTTATTACAAAGGTGAAAAGTGTATAGATACACTTGTTCTACAGCGTATAATCAGACATTTCTACATCCCCCCCCCCCCCCTATCCCCAATATCTCCCTTTGTACATGCATGCATAGAGTATTTTATGCTAGATTGCTAGACAATGCAGTCAGGTGGTTTTGAGCTCTAATCAACAAGAAAATCAGCACACTCATGAGCTGGGTATGCTTCCTTGCATGCATGCTAACTACTACTCTTCTCCGAAAGGTTAATTAAAGTGAAAATGAAAATGTGAAGTAATCCGTCACCAAATTGGTGAAGTGCTCTTGCATTATATATATACATGGGTTCTGTGACCCGCTGGAAATTTTTACTAACAAGTATAGGTAGGATGATATACATATATGTATGTAGTCGTATAACGCTATAGGGATATTATGAGACTCCGCATATATTGTATATGTACATATCAAAGAACAGCTCAGTATCGCAGCATCAGAGTGCAGAATAGAAAAAGAACGCGAATTTGTTCATTGGTGGCGTCGTTGTCGTCGTCGTCGTTGTCGTCGTCGACGACGTCGGTTAAAAGAAAAAGCATAAAATTCGCATTTTATTTACTTTGGATTTAGCTTGCATGTCACGTACTAGCATAGCGCAATAACTGGAGCCGGAGCAGAAGGGCCTATACTACATTCAATATATGTATGTACAGCAGGAACCAGTAGCAGAAGGAATATCAAAAAGAGGCAACTAACTGAAACCAAACCATCCTCAGTTATCCGGATTCAACCCAACTTTAACCCATCGCATCTAGGATGTCAGTTCGATCAATGAGATCAAGCGAAGCGTTTTGTTACCAACTCAACTGAGATACTTCGCTCTTTCTATATATAGTACGAGAGTATATTATGTATTTTATGCTATGTATAAAATTCAAAGACGACCTACCACCAAAAGGCAATCCCATCATGATACGTAGCCAGAGCTGGATTACGTGGACTCTTTCTTTTGAATTCCCTTTACTTCCATCCAGTTTCTTCATACCATTCTGGTTGGTGATGCAATTCATGCTGCCTTTTGGTATGGTCGTCTTTCTTATCGCACGCAACATACATTTTCCTTAGGAAATTGTTACACAGAAGAGTTCAATTACCTTTTCATTTTACTGATGTTCAGGGGTCCTACTAGCAGCACAACTATATGAAACAAAACCAGAACCAGTGTACCTACAGAATCCAGTTCTACCATGATTTCTAGGACATTTCGATTTGTTATAGCTTCTTGAAAGCCATATAATTAACATCATCCAGATGAGACTGTTTTTGGTTGACGCCAAGTCCGGTATTTATGTACTCGTCGTAATTCGTATACCTACTATTTGACATTCATTCCTGATGGTGCCTTTTTTCGCTAAATATATATATAGAAAGGCATGGGTAATAACTCTTAAGTCAACTCTGTCGTGTTGCATGCACTTAGTTAGTCTCTATAGCTAGCTAGTGGCTATTTTTAGTTCTAAAAAGTTGTTCAGGGAGAAATATAGAAATTAATCGTAAACATGCTAACTATGGAGATACACTTTGCTGCTGCAGTCCTACCGCTAAACAAGTTCCTTTATATTGCAATTTTCTTTAAGATGATGCACCTACCTACAATACATACATATGTATGTATACACCCAGCTGGAAGTAATTTCCATAAATTATTTTATGAGCACAACATTTATGTTGAGTTGACTCTTTATTTACGTACATTGGATGATACATAGCTGGATTTAGATCTAATGAAACATCAATCCACATCCCATATCCATTCATAAGAAATTATCCCTGCGTGCATTATATAGCTTGTGTCGCATAAATAAAATCATCTCTTCGACAGAGTGAGGTGCAGGTTCAAGTTTCTATCTCGAATCTTCTATTTAGGCGATGCAGAGATACGAGATAATGCTTTAGATATAAATTGAAAAAGAAGTCTATAGATAGCCTGTAGGAATGTTGTTGTAGATAGATGGAATTACATACGTCCGATGGCCGGCCATTATTTTATATTCACAAATTCTTAATTGTAAGGCTCGATAAGGAATGATGTGCCCTGAAAAAGTTCTATAAAAGTTCTATATAAGTCTTTAAATGGAAAAAAGGAAGGAAAGTCATAAAGATTCATTAGACTGGTTAGAGAGAGTAGGTATAGGAAGCAGGGAATAGGTTAGAAATTATTTTCTGTGTTGATGTCTATTTCTAGCTGCTTTGAATAATGAATTTTTCTGGGATTTATTAAATTTCTTGTTTTTATATCCTAAGATGAAATCATAAAGTATACACTAAGTTTGTACAGAAATAATGCTAGTAGTAGGTAAAACTGGACTGGATACCCAAGCATAACATTAAAAGTTATTTTGATTTTTGCATGTCCGTCTGTTTTTTCCGTCCTCACGATAACTCTAGCACGCGTTCTTAGAGCGCTGAAATTTTGCACACGGGCTTGTTTTTTTTTTAAAGAAGTAAATTTAACTTCGAAAATGGGACAAATCGGATAACTCCTTCTTAGGGCTGTCGTACAAAAATTTCTGTTTTTACTATATATTTGGACAGTGCCTGACAATGTGTGGATGTAGAAAGCTAAAATTTTGGAAACAGATTTTTTAAAAATAATGCAAATTTATGTTCGAAAATGGGACAAATCGGGTAACTTCTTCGAAGGATTGCCATACAAAAAGTTCGTTTTTTACTATATATTTGGACAGTGCCTGACAACGTGCGGATGTAGAGAGCTAAAATTTTGCAAACAGAAAATGGGACAAATCGGGGGTAACTCCTTTGTGGGGTTGCCGTACAAAAAGTTCGTTTTTTACTATATATTTGGACAGTGCCTGACAACATGTGGATGTAGAGAGCTCAAATTTTGTAAACAGATTTTTTTTTAAAAATAATGCAAATTTATGTTCGAAATGGGACAAATCGGGTAACCCCTTCGTAGGACTGTCCTACAAAAATTTCGGTTTTCACATTGCCTGAGAACGCGTCGACGTAAAGAGCAAATTTTGTACTCGGTATTTTCATAGTAATATTAAATAAATCTTAAAAAATGGACTAAATCGGGCAACCTCGAATTGGTGTTGCCATATAAATTTTTTTGTTTTCTACGTATACTGTAAAAACAATCCGCCCCAGACGTTTTTACTATACTCAAAAGTTCGTCAAAATATGAAATTCTATGAAATTGCCCATAACCATTTTTAGTGTCCTACGACCCGTTCTAGAAATATATGCGAAAAACCATTTCAAAAATCAAACTTGCTCAGAGTGGTGACCATACGAAATTACATACGGGCATTCATCTAGGGTATCATAGGTCTTAGATCAATTCTAGCTTTCTTTACTTGTTTTTCTATGTCTTAAATTTACAAAATACAAAATACAAGAAAGAATCTACCAATAGAGATTAGGTTAGGCCAGAAGAGTTAAAGAACCTTATCAGGTTCTCTAACTCTTTGTGTGCTAATTCCCCCAGATGGCAGAAAAAGTAGCTACCAAGCGTATATCTCCTACGAATAACTCAAGGCGACTTATGAACCTGCTGTTCGTGTCGAAATCTTAAAATCAGGTGGACTATTAATATAGGTAGTTTTATCTAGGAGATTAAAAGCAAGTTCAAGTTAAGGGATGGGGACGGAATTACGAATCGATTAGCACATATGATATTCCTTCTCTAATATTTCCGGGAGATTTTTGACTCTGAGGTTTAATGCTCGCCTCGTCTCATCATAGCATTGTGAAGAAACAGCTGAATTTTTTCATTTGCTTTATCTTTCACTTTCTCCAGCGAGATTTGATATGCAGAGATGAAAATAAAAAGGATATAATAAGAAGAAAAAGAAAAACACAACGCTCTTCAATTAATCTGGATGTTTTTGTAAAACAAACGACTTATAGATAACGAAAAGACAAATCGCATTTGAGCATTTGACTTTTGATTTTGAAACCAACCATAAAACCAATTATTTTTCAGCTCTTTGAAATTTTCCGCTTTGAGACACCCTCGTTGAAGAAGAGCCTAATATAAAACTTAATTTGGCTATCATCAAAGATAAATACTAGAACTAGCTTCCTTGATAATTGGCCAATAATTATTTACGTGAAGATAAAACTAATAAAAAAAGTCTCCACTCTTCGCTATATTTCTTTTCTTGTAAGGACTGTCTCAGAAAAAAACCAGACCACATCTTCCTTTTGTCAAAGATGTAAATTTTTCTGCCTACGCATGCATAAAAGAGTTTAGTTGAGTGAAGCATCTTTCGGTATTGAGTCACCAGTGCAGTCGGTCATAGCGTCAAAACAAGATGAAAGGATAAAATTAATTATTTCCAAGCACGTGGAAAATTCGGAGATGTCACAGAGACTAAATCCTCGATATTCCAAAAACATCAATTCACAATGTTTTGTCTAAATTTTTGTCCTGGAGCATCACATATAAAGCTTCGAATTTTGATATGGCCATTATTGTGAAGTCTTTTATATTCCTCAGCCAAATAAAGTAAATACTCATCAGCATCTTTAGGTTTACGGTAACCCACGTAAACTCTGATTGGAAATTGTGGCAAATTGGAATTCATCGAAACAACATAGCCCAGTATTGGCAATCCATCAATTTCTACATCAATTTCAATGACCTGGTCGTTAAGAGATTTGTTTAATAATAAAATTCAGCTGTTCAGCCGAAATGGTGATATTCGCCTGGGGAAACTGGTCTAGCTGGTCTCTAGGAGTTTTCAGCAGAGTTCTGGCATCTTGTGGCAGAGGCAGTTCATGTTTTCCCAATATTTTTAAAAGTCCCGTTAATGCCTTGTGGGATTCTGGATGCAGCTCCATATACGAATTTCATGCTCCAGTGACTGTGGTTTTAAAATTTCAACTTCGCTTTAAATATATAAATAATCATCATCAACACTGCAGCTAGCAGCTGTTTTTGAAAAATCTCTACCGGGACCTTCACAGGTAGTTGGATTTGAAAAGCCATTGTCGATTTTATCACTTTCCAATTAACTTACAAAATCTTCACATGGAGTTTTATTTGAAATGCCATTGTTGATTCCACCACTTTCCAAAAACTCTCGACATCCTTCATAGGGAGTTCGATTTAAAGCACCATTATCGTTTTTAGATTGGGAGGAAAAGTCATTGCGAAGTTGTCTTCTTGGAGCAACTATTCTTCGCAGATGACGTTTGCTCACACCACAAATTTTAGTCCGATTCATTATTACGCTTTATTCTGTGTACTTAGTTGAAAACACGATCATTTGTTATGATATTTATTTTTTACTTAATAATTCGCGACCCTAGAACAATCCCACCAAAAAACCTTAGTTGTTAAGAAATATTTTATTTTGAAGTTAGAATCCTAAGGTTACGAATTTTCCATAAATTAATGAAACTCACCTGAATTAAATTATAATCAAATTAAAAATAAAATAAGTAAAAAACGAGTTTTCAAACAAAACTGAGGCCAAGCCGCATGAAAAAGTAGAAAATAAACTTTTCTTCACACACAGAGGTGGACTCAGGTTTTTTGATTGGGACATTTCTCTTGAATATTCTTTCACTTCATGAATCAAATCACTTATTACCTCTGATTGGTCATACTGAAATATATCGGTGATTGTCAGCGAATAAAATCTGAGTCCACCTCTGTGTGTGAAGAAAAGTTTATTTTCTACTGTTTCATGCGACTTGGCCTCAGTTTTGTTTGAAAACTCGTTTTTTACTTATTTTATTTTCTGCCTTTTTCACGTTAACTAAATTGTTATTACGTGCTGCATGGAGATATTTTAAAACAATTTTTAAGTCATGTTTGGTGCCGATCCGAAAACAAAAATTTTTCGAGTATCAAATCGTTGAAGTACTGCAACGGTTTTCTGAAATTCAAATTATTTTTTAAACAGCGCTTTTTATTTGTATTCCAACTTGATCCCATATAACATGACTTTTCCCGATTTTCCATGTTGTCCACAGACTTTTCCTATTACAATGAATTTTTTTTTAAAAATTTACATGAATTTTCCTCGATTTTTCATGCAAGTTTTCATGATTGTTGAAGAGAAAGTATTGATGCCAGTGGGACGAAAAAAAATGATTCCGCATAGCTTATAAAACTTTTTTGTCGGAAAATTTTCCGGAAAAGTTGGAAAATTCCGGAAATTTTCGGAAAAATTTTCCAGAAAAATTGGAAAATTCTGCATTCTTCCTGATTTATCCAGATTTATCACGTATCATATCGATGAAAATTTGTCCGATGATTTTCCCGCTTTTCTGGGTTTTCCATGGAATTTTCCACAAAAGCAACTTTATGCAATTCATTTCGCTCTACAACTTTGTCTTAGTTTGCAAAACGCTCGAATGCTTCCTTGGTCGGAAAACCTCCGGAAAAGCGTTTTACATGAATTTTCGTCGATTTTTTCTGCAAGTTTTCACCATTGTCGGAGAGAAAGTAGGTAATGATGCCAGTTGCTAGGGAACGTGATGCTACATAATTTAGAAAACTTTTTTACCGGAAAAGTCGGAAAATTCCGAAATTTTTTTCGAAAAAATTGGAAAACTCTGCATTTTTCCTGAAACGGATTTATCGCTAATCAAATTTTTCAAATGATTTTTCCCGATTTTCCGGGTTTTCCATGGAAATTTCCGGTTCAAATTTTGATAGATTCAATTGTCACGCGACATGAACTTGTGTGCCAAATTTCAGCTCGCTGTGATGACGAAAAGTGGGTCTACGAGAGTGTCGAAAATAGTAAAAAAGAAATATATCTACAGACAAATTCGTGTACGAGTTAAAGGGAATGGGCTCAAAGATATATTCTATTCAAATCAAGTGGAATACTTTTACGGAAATTGAACGAAGTTTACCGATTTCGGGCCGATGGTCTGTGTCCAAAAAGTATCTCTTTAGAATATGTTCCATTTTCTTATCTGGGGTTGTCGAAACTTAAGTAAAAAAAAAAACAATTTTCTTCAAAATTCCATTTTCATCAGAGTATATTTCGTCACATGTTCACGGAAATTCTAAAAAACCAAATTCAATGAAGCTTTTTCTTTGTATACCTACATATTTCAAGAAAATATCTTTTCGTCCTGAATGCACAGTTTTTTTCTTTCACAAACACCAGTCAGGGGATATCTCATCTGTTATACGTACCCCCTCTGTATTAAATGGAACAAAATGAATTTCATGCACCAATTGTTACCATCAATACCGGATGTGAGCATTATTTGCACAGCTGAAAATTTTCCTAAACTAGAAAATATTAAATTTAAAGAAAAAGAAAAAAATGTTCACCTTATCATGTTTTCACCACCTGCTTGTTTTTATTGTGGGTGGGGGAAGGTGTGGACCATCCAACCAGTTTTGCTTAGAGAGAGAGCTATCTCGACGCTTTTTGTTATAAAAATTTTTTGTAAACAGTACAATCACATCGTAATGGAGGAGATACTTAGATTATTATACAAAACTGCAAGCGTGCTTTAATATTAATTTCTGAATTTCTGAATAAGTAAAAACTTTTACAAAAGATAAATTCGAGCTTTGACGTAAAGACTTTAAAGACGAGTGAGATGAATTTTTAAGATGAATGAGTTTGAGTTGCAAATTTTAAGTTTACAGACTTTAAAACTTTAAAAACCATGCAAATATTTACTCCAGCTTACACCAGTTAATAATAACAAGGTAGCACGTTACACATACATACATAGATAGTGATCTAATCAAAGGGGAGGGGAGGGGGGAATTGAACGCAACCAGAAAACCATCCATACATAAAACGCATTCAGAGAGAAGGATGAAAATCACAGACCATGAATAATGCACCACCACCATTCGCTTAATGTAGAATCCATCAAAAACTGGGTTTTAGTTTAGTTTAAGAAGACAGCGCCACATGAATAGCGAACGGAAAGACTGGCGAGACGACTTTAGGAGAGACAGACAAAAAAAAGAAACAGAAACAAAATACAGTCTAGGAAATCTGAGGAGGAGGATATGAAGACGACATCATCTGGGAAGAAAAGGAATCCATTGTGTATAGTTAATGCGCCTTTATAGATGGAAAGGAATCACTGCAAGAGACAACATGGATGCCGAATGGTTTGCTATAGGTACTACTTTCTGTGGTCGTATCGTCATCACTCATTTCCATAATTCCTCTATTGAGCACGGTGCACAGTGATTTATTTTGACAGTTCGGTGGTCATTAGTTTGACGGCGTGATTAAAGTATTTCTCTAGTCAGTAAGTCGCGAGGGTGCCTTAAAAGTGTGCTGCTACCAACCATGCCTTATCTAGGTTTGTATACATATATAGTTCCTTTTCTATGCGCTCGACAATAAGGGATCTCTTGTGTCTATCGCATCTTCAGAAGTTTACCCTTACCTTATACCTTACCTTTGTTATTATAGTGAAATTTTCAAAGAGGATATGAATGCATTTTGATGAGGCCCAAATGATTCTGGTCTGATCTGGTCTGACTAGTCTGGTACGACAATTGTAGGTGGGTAGTAAATATATAATTATAGTCGAGGGTGAGGTGGTAGTGGTGGTGGGTTTAATTAAAATGTTTACGTTTTCGTACGTGTCTTCATTTAGAAGAGCATCATGAATATTTTAGTTTAGAAATAAATAAAAACGAAAAATGAGAATGGTCTGAATTGCGCCAGAGCATGATTTATAATTCTAGGGTTCATCTTTCAATGCTGTTACGTTATGAATATGAAAATTTTTCCAGATATTTATTCATGACACTTCTGGACACACCTGTGTCGTATGATCGTCGTCGTGGAGGGTATTTTTTGTTGTAGTTGTTTTGTTTTTTGTTTGTTTGTTTTAAAACACCACCTCGAGTGAAAAAATTGAATATAAAACGGAAGTAGGAGGGAAATGAATTTTAATTCATATGAGGGAATAATTTTGGTAATAGTGTAATTCCCAAATGTATGATGACACATATTTTGAGAAACAGTGACAATTTATATTCTAATCTATGTATGCGCACCTTTAATTAAGGGTGCACATAAAACATTTGGAAATCTTAAGGGTGCACATAAAACATGTGGAAATCTTAAGGGTGCACATAAAACATGTGGATATCCCAAAATCTTCCTGTCCTCTTAATGAAATGCATTAGGTCTTGATGAGCTAAGGTTTTTAGCTCATTCACAAATAGAATGGCAGACCCAAGTGTAGCCAGCCTGCTCCGGGAAAAATGCCGGATAATCACACAGAAAGTGTTGGATTGCTTCAAGCTCTTCTTCCAGGCAGAGACACTTAGGGCTGTCAGCAACTTCAAGCCTTGCTAGATGAGCGTGTAGCAAGCTGTGGCCGGTGATGATACCAATCACAGTTCCGCATTGTTTCCTTTCGAGCCCTAAGAAAAAATCAGAGAAATTTCTCAGGTTCGCCCATCTCTGTTTATGCTTCATACGAACATCCGCTTTGATGAGAGTCCCGATAACTATAGGGTGGCAACGCCTACAGCGGGTTCCGATCCTAGGAAGAAAGAACTAAAGCTACAAGAAGCTAGAAGGTTAGTCCTTTCATTCCTTATTATCTGCATGTGACCAGGAACCCACTGAAGGGATACCTTGTTGTTGTTGATACACAGCTTTTCCGCGGACAACCTGCGCTTAGATGTTATCCGAGGCTCATTCAGAGCTATCAAGGCTTTTGACTATCCCAAAGGATAGCAATGTCCTTTACCTTGATCTCCATATCAAGAGCTACATATCTTCGCTGCCATTGCGATTCCGAAAACTTCCGTTTGGAAGACAGTTGTGTGCCTTCCAAGTGAGAACTTCAACCCAATGTCAGGCTCAAGAAAGTAAGCACTCGCATCGGTTCCCTCATTAGTGACAGAGCTGTCGGTGAAAATTTTAAAAACGGACCGAGGAAGGCTCGATAAGGTACTTCCCTCAGCCCACGAGTCGTTTTCAGGAAAACTCTCACAGTAGCGGCGCCCAAAATGAAGCTCTAGTACCATCGCATCAAGTAGCATGCGGGCCAGAGGGTTTTCCCGTTCCAGCCCACACGCCAATTAGCAATGGGAAGAACCAGTCCAGCCGTCCTCCCAACATCCCTATGGGCGCAATCTACACACAGCTCTTTTGGCATTTGCCTGAATGATAAGATCCAGAGGTGGCAGATTAAGTAAGACCTCAGAAGCCCCATATCGCCTGAATCCTATATTTCAGATAAACAAGCCTTTGCAGGCCCGAAAGCGTACGGATCGCGGTTTCCAACTGCGTCCTCAGCCACCACACACAAGAGGTATATGTGAGCATGAGTCTTACAGTCGAGGTCTACATCGAGTGCACAGCAATCGGTTACATGCCCCATGTGCAAACAATGGTTCTCCTGCATTGAGCGAAGACCCTACCAAAATACACCCCAGCAACTTAAGAGCAACTAAATAGACCAAGTTATAATAAAAGAAAAATATTTTAAGGATAAAAAAAATTCTGATTACTTTTTCATTACTGGGGATTGAACCTGTGCGCGGTTGTTAAATAATTATCAATCTAAGAGGTATATTTCAGCTGATGATAGAAAAGCAATAAACCGAAGAACTAAATACCTACCCACATGGGAGTTCCTGAAGTGAACTGAAGACTACCACAAAACGTTGTTTGAATGATTTCGAAGATCTTGATTATCGATCACTTGAATTTATTTTTTAACAGGTGGGAGCTCGTCTGATTCCATGCTCGTACCCGCGCCACCCCAAGATGATCTAGATGGTTTCTGTCTTGGCTATAATTAGAAAGAGAACGAAAAGAATTACCGAACAAATAGCCGAGATATGAATTAGGAATGAAATCTCGCCTGTAGAAATAAAATTATGAATATTTGTAACTTCACACCCTGTTTTGGTGCCTTTGATTTTTACCACCTTAAATACATAGTTCTAGTCTTCGAAAGCCCCCCCCCCCCCATCCCCTCCTCTTCTGCACCAAACTAGCGCTATTATAAGTAGTATAGCGGCTAATTAGCTGAGACAAAATCGTGGAATTTGTTAATAATAAAAAATAACAAATCGAATAAGTTGTCTTTTTCTCATGAAGTCTGCTGGTCGAGACTTAACTGTTATACACACGCGCTAATACTACATATATGGAGGAAAAACAATTTTGTTTCAATTTATTTACTAACTTCAAAAACAATTAAATAAAACCACATTTATTATCTCATAACATCAATGAAAACTTAACTGTTATAATATTTACTGTAAATAGATGATTTTGGTGAAGTAAACGAATCACTGAGCTCTATCTGTGCCTACGTGGTATACATATTATGTATCGTATAAACATAAGGCCATTGTTGGAAGTTTATTGTCAATAAAACTGATTTCAACTGTTATATTAATGTAAAGTTTTTTTGAGTGCAAGTCTTTAACTGTTATACAAATTTAGTTGATAATGAAACGGATGACATCAACTGTTATATTACTTTAAAGCTTTTTTGGAGTGCAAGTCATTAACTGTTATACAAATTTATCACAAAGACTTAGTTTGTAGTGGCTGACGCTGTCATGATTTTGTTACGATTACATATATTTTAATTTTTTTACATATTTAGCCGCTAAGATCAAAGATAAATTCAACAGAGCTAAAAAATTATCGCTACGACATAGAGCTTCTATGAAATGTACACGCCACACCCAACTATATTAATGTGACACCGCATTTTCATTTTACCACGACACTTAAACAATCTTCAAAAAAAAAAAAACTGCAAAAATGTGCACCACTTAATTCACTCGTGGCAGCAACGTTTGGAACGCGGGTGCAAAAAAGGGAACCACAAAAAAAAAACGAAAAAAACTTTTATAAGTTGAGCATTATGCAGCAATTTTTCTGGGTTGCTCTCCTTGTGAAACGGGTCATATGACAAAAATACAAAAGCTGCCGCCTTCTTTCCAAGTAGAATTTTTTTTTTTTTTTTTTTGATAGTGAAGTGACGGAAAGATTGGGACAAAAAGGAATTATTCCCGCCATCCACAAATTTCAACTTTTAACGTCTTTCACGAATCCATATAGAACATATAGACCACATATATAGTATAGCCCAGCTCATACCCATTTCTCTTCTGTGGGAGGATGCCTCCTGCATCATCCACAAAGCTCTTATATAATAGTATTCCTCTGTGATTCATCTTCGTTGTAACTTGTTAAGCTTACACATGGACGTAAAATCGGTTTGTTGTCCCAGAAGTGGAAAAATACATGTATGTTAGTATAACATATATGAAACAGACAGAAGACAGATATATGTATGTATATGTAACTACTTCTTCCTTTATAGCTTAAAACACTCGGTCCGGAGGTGAGCTGAAAACGAAAACTCTTCTCGACAAGTACTTTTCGCCTCAAATCCACCTGCTGTGAACAACAGTGAGTGAGTTCCTTCAAGGATGAGTTGGGAATGAGAATTGAGTCATGTGCACCCAAGAGAGAATCAAGGGACCTTGTTCATAAATATTGTCAGAGGTGAAGAAAAAAAAAATACAGCGTTTTTTTTTCTTTCTTATCCTTCATTTCAACCTCCCTCTACTCCACCACCATCATCACCGGCACCACCATCAAGGGTAAAACATGTAAGAAGATCTTTAATGGACAGGGAATGAAAAAGATGTGTTCCCGCAGCTGTAATCGCATAAGTACAGAGAGAGTGTATGCTTAGTTGGTGTGTTAATAGCTCCACTTCACGAATTCTCTCAACAAGGATCTACTATACAACCCGCTTTCCGGGTCATTCGTAGAGTGAAATTTTGTGATAAGTATATACTTTCATCCAAAAGAGCTGTGGGTGCAAGATGAAACAGGAGAGAATTGAAATGTGAGAATACGAATGCGGGTGTCGGATATCAGGTATATCAAAGGTACCTAACTACTATAGTATACATATATTTAGTAGAACATCTCAGTTCTACAATATGCACTTGAATTATGTTGGCATACTACTTACATATAGGTGCATACATATGTATATGTGGGACACTTTCTGTACTGTGTTGCGCTATTCCCTATTACTCTGTGGGACATTCATGAATGGCTTTCCAGATTAACATAGAATGTGCGAGTCTTGTGATCATAACCAAATGCTTTTCACCTCCTAAATTTCCTCGAGGGATTTTTCACCATGAATAATGCATGAAATACCTTTTTTTTTTTTTGTATCCAATTTTAAAACTGGATAAAGGATCACACGAATGTCGTAGATTTAATTGAATTTCCACGAAAATTGTTCTTTATTGTCTACGTGGGGCTTTAACAGGTTTGGGTTTTTTTTTGTTTTTTTTTTGTTAACCTCTAACAACGAATGGGCCAGACAACAAGCAGGTAAGCGCGGTTGGTGGAAATTAAAATAGTCAAATCTGATGATTTGTGATGTCCTATTAAGAGACTTAATAAATATTTGGAGAATTATAATGAAAAGTTTATATTTTGTAATGCTATATCAAAAAGTGTTTACATCTCTAGAGGGGTAATTGGCAATTACCAGAAAGTGCTTTTGCAGTTGAAAAATTTCTGGTAATCACATCAGTTAGAATCCATTCTAAAAGCGGGCTTATCCACCCCAAAGAAGAAATTATCATGAATAACCTCTGACTGCTCCAATATTAAAAAAAAAGTTATAGTCAACATTAAACCATAATTTATATGATCTCTTCATTTTTAATGGCCCCAAGGCTTATTATATCTTTTACACGTTATTCCATTTTTTATAAAATAACAAAAAAAAATCACTTACCCTTAGCATCGACAGGTACCTTTTAATGTTCTCGTTTCACAATTTAAGAAATGATATTTGTGGTTGGAATAAATAAATAGCGCGGTAGAAGAATGGATCCTTGTGGTACTCCATCATTGATATATTATTACGAATAAAAATATAAAAAAGAGGTTGTTTGTTCAAAATTTGTTTACGGTTAGGTACACGATGAATTTAAGTTACAAAAATTCTCAAAATCTCTTCAATATTTCGAGATTGATTTTTGGAGAGAAAAGTAATAGCCATTCTTTCAAAAGAAAAAATCTGAAAAAATACCTTGATCGGAGTTGCGAAATTAAAAAAAAAATAGACTGCCCAAAATTTTGAAATTTCAATAGAAAAGGGTTTCCTCTGTCAATCTACGCTGGCTGTTTTCATCCATGAAGAAGACGCCTTTAGTAATGTTCTTCTACATAAGTTTCTTGAAATGCTAACAAAACATGGAGTGAATCGATTTTTAAAACATTTGATTGCACACATGTTGAATAATAAAACTGTCTTTACTGATCTGGGACTCAAACCGCAGATGATCCTGTAGATATACACTAGCGTCATCTGACCCATGTTAGGTTTCTGTGGTATGGTGGAAAGCAATGGATTATGTCAATCATCGTAAGATATTGAAGAAGATTCAAAGATTGTGCCTTCTCAGTACAAGCGTCGGTCTTAAGTTAACTAGTACTCGAGCTCTTGAGGTTATCCTCAACATGCACCCTGTGCAAATACATATCAAGCAGGGGGAGTCAATTGCAACGCTAAGACTGCACCTTAATTGGAGCTGAATTCATGCTGGGACAAGAGCTCCACATGAGTCCATCTTTGAATTCATGCAGTCTATCGCACCTGACATCGACAGGGACAGTGAACACTTCCTCGAGACTATGCTGAAATGCAATTTTGAATATAGAAATCCATCTAGGGCAGAATTTAAATCACATTCTGTGCTTCAACCATTGACAAACCCTATTATTAGTTATCTACACTGACAGTTCTAAATCTGTAGAAAACACCGGAGCAGGCGTTTTTTGCCAGCAGCTTCACCTGGAAATTTCCATATACCTTGAAAGCCATGCCACGGATTTACAGGCGGAAGTCAAGGCCATTCTTGAAGCGGCAAGGCATCTCCTTAACTCAGACACTGAGATAAAGGAGTTCGCCATCCGTTCAGACAACCAAGCAGTTGTCAAGGCTTTATCTAAACCCTTTACAACATCCAAACTAGTCCTGGAGTGTAAACCCACCCTGAATTCCTTCTCTCGTAACAACAGGGTACATGTTCAGTGTATGCTAGGGCATAGCAACATCAGCGGGAACGAAAGGGCGGACGAACTTGCTCGTCTTGGTGCAGCCTCGGAGGAATCACCCTCCATAATCGGATTTGCACACCAAAACACTTTACCTCAATTATTTCGATTTGTGTTAACCGCCAGCACAGCCGCGTTTGGTTAGATGATCCTTCAGGTAGAAGTACAAAGGAACTGTGGGTAAACCTAACTCAAACCAAACGAATAAGCTCGGGACTTAACAAGCCTACCCTGAGAACTGTAGTGTCTATTCTCACTGGGCACTCTTCTCAGGGGTTTACCTTTACAGGATGAGACTTATTGATGATCTCTTAAATGCAGGGGTTGCGGAGAGGAATTCGAAATAGTTACTGACTTTCTTTGTCAGTGTACGGCACTCTCAGGAAAGCGATACAGAATTCTTGGCTCACACCTTCTGGACGAGCTGCATGAACAATCGGCCTTGTTCTGGCCTGTGTTCGGTAGACTCTTGGGTTCCCAATCTCTTTTCAAACTAACTAAAAGAAAGTAATGAAGTTTTACAGGTACTGTACTGAACCTTCCATTGTTCGGCATATATTTATGTACATAATCGAATTACCTAAAGTAATTGAAGACTTCAAAATACAAACATATATCGATAACTTGCAATTTTATTTGGCCTATGATAAATAACTAAACCTGAACCCCCAAAAAATAATCACTTTTGGCTTCATTAATGATTATAGCTAATTCTGTCTAAAAGTTTGAAAACAATAGCCTAAGCTAAGAACATATCTTAAACCTAAGCTGGCCTTCATTAGTTATGCAAAGTAGTCAGCCATTAATTTTAAACCCCTACTAATTAATACATACTTGGACATACTAACATTGGATAACTATTAGAGTAGCCATCTTTTATTTATCTTCATTTATTAGTCTCGCCATGACATCAGCTCTTCTCTATCTCTATATTGTTGTAAGAATATGCTACATTTTAAATCCTTACCACCATTGTCTTCCTGTCTAAAGTTTAACTCTTCTGTTTGCACTTTAAAAAAAAAAAAAAAACTTTTTATACTAACAAAATTTTCCTTCTTGTTTCAGATTAAAATGCCAACAAGACTGTGCAAAACTGGAGCAAATTACTGCTCTTATTAACAAAAATTAAGACTTAACGTAGCGTAAAAGCGGCTCTATCGGAACTTTCCTTGAAACTGCAGATGTCATCAACTTTCGTAATTTACCAATTGCAAGGTAAGCCAAAAAGTTCGTTGTATATAAATTTCTGTGTATCTTTTTGTAGGTTGATGTATGTGTGTGTGTGTATGTGTGAGTATGTGTTTTACTAAATGAACTTCAGAAAGATAACTAACGAAAACTTACAGAAAATTCTTCTAATTTAGAGTTTGAGTTTTGAGATTTTAGATGCTAAAAGGAAGAATAATAGAACTACGGCATATGGCTAGAATGAGAACTTTTTATTCTTATAACACATACATCACACATCCACACACACACATCTAAACATACTTGCAACAGGCATGGATTCTTGTTAGTAAAATGAACAATTTGTTAAGCAAACCCCGAAAACTCTAGCTACTACATATATCTCCTCTTCATCCTGGCTGGCAGCATGCTATTTGTTTCTACTCTCTTTATAGGTTAGGTTTAGGTATTTGTCTATGGTTGTTACTATCTTCTATATGCACCGGAGGAGTCTGTTAGACTCATGTCAGTGTTCCTCCTCAGGCTCACTCCTGATTGTTATTTAAAGAAAATTGTGGTTTGTGCTTTGTGGAGACTTTTGCTTCCATGTTGTACTAAATTTCGAAAATTTTCATATCCACATATAGAAAATGATGATAATCACTCGTCTCCTCCATGCTGGCTATGCATACATGAAGCTATCTTTCAACAGTAGTTTTGTCTACCGGGATCTGCAGGTCAGATAAGGCTGGATAAGGGAACCCATGTTGAATGAAATGAATGTTCTTACCGCTGCTGCTACTGCTGCTGGAACATTTATTTTGTAATTACATGTGCCGTCAGGTGCAGTACGTTGTCATTTGCATAAATTTACACCTCTCTCTCATGCTGGCATTTGTCCGTCCGTCTCTGTATCTATAGGAAATGAAATGGTGTATTTGAGGAGATAGATAATTATGGGATTTATATGTACCCTGTGGGGATACATTTATGTACATCCAATTTAATTTATATTTTCTAAAGTAATTTTAGTGTTTTTGTTTTTTTTTTTTTTTCCTTATAAAGAATTCCTTGGATGTATTCCGTTTTTAAATTGAGATAAAGTGGCAAATGACTTGGGGCGAACTGGAAAATGAAAAATATAATTAGCTATTTTTTGTGGATGTCTTCATAACATGCATTCGTTCTCAGTAGATCTAAAACTTGTTACTGATGATATAAATAAATGTTTCTAGTTTTGGTTTTGGTATGGTATGAACTTGAATTAATGAGGATTATAAATGTATGCATGTATATATAACATAGAAGATGATAAGTGTTCATTGATCCACGCTACATGTAGTCTTTAATAAAATCATTAGGCGTGCAGTAACAAAATTGCACACCGCTCGTATGCATAGAATCATGAACGATACCAACCAAGTAATTGATAAATTAATTTAAAAAAAAAACGGTCCTAAAACTGAACCCTATGGAACACCTTGCGTTAGTCTGTAGTAGCAAGTTGAAAGCGCTTAACTAGAAAGTTCGTTACGAATAGCCGAGCGAAAACTATAGTAGTCTGCATAAAATTAATCATGCTATAAAATCGCTAATATCGCTACCATCTTAGTATGTATATCTACTGTTTTCTCCTTCTATCTGGCCGTGGAAATTTTGGAATTACTTTTACCAGCATTTCTTTCACTTCTTCGTCTTTACCTAAATTTATAAATTTTATACTATTCTAACAGACGTGCACGATTCCAATATTTTTTTTTCGTATTGTTTGTGTTCTAAACATTTTCTTTTCTTTAAGGCATAGGGCCTGAGATTAGCAGGGCTACTTTTTCAGACGGCACTCTTGTCACATTAACAATTAAAGAGCAAGAAAATCTTAGGACTTGAACTTGAACAACTTTCGTCGCTGATCTTTCCTGTTTTTTTTACATCTGGTTCTCTCAAGTAGAATAAGTAAAAAACGAGTTTTCAAACAACAAAACTGAGGCCAAGCCGCATGAAAAAGTAGAAAATAAACTTTTCTTCACGCACAGAGGTGGACTCAGATTTTTTGATTGGGACATTTCTCTTGAATATTCTTTCTCTTCATGAATCAAATCACTTATTACCTCTGATTGATCATACTGAAATATATCAGTGATTGTCAGCTAATAAAATCTGAGTCCACCTCTGTGTGTGACTGTGAAGAAAAGTTTATTTTCTACTTTTTCATGCGGCTTGGCCTCAATTTTGTTTGAAAACTCGTTTTTTACTTATTTTATTTTCTGCCTTTTTCACGTTAACTAAATTGTTATTACGTGCTGCATGGAGATATTTTAAAACAATTTTTAAGTCATGTTTGGTGCCGATCCGAAAACAAAAATTTTTCGAGTATCAAATCGTTGAAGTAGGCTGCAACGGTTTTCTGAAATTCAAATTATGTTTTAAACAGCGCTTTTTAGCTGTATTCCAACTTGATCCCATATAACATGAATTTTCCCGATTTTCCATGTTTTCCATAGACTTTTCATTTTCGTGCACGTTTTCATGATTGTTGAAGAGAAAGTATTGATGCCAGTAGGACGAAAAAAAAATGATTCCGCATAGCTTATAAAACTTTTTTCTCGGAAAATTCCAGAAAAAATGGAAAATTCTGCACTTTTTCTGAAATAGATTTATCACTAATCATATCGATGAAAATTTGTCCGATGTTTTCCCCGCTTTTCCGGGTCTTCTACGGAGTTTTCCACAGAAGCAACTTTATGCAACTCATTTCGCTCTACAACTTTGTCTTAGGTTGCAAAACGCTCAAACGGTTCCTTGGTCGGAAAAACTTCGGAAAAACGTTTTACATGAATTTTCCTCGATTTTTTCTGCAAGTTTTCACCATTGTCGGAGAGAAAGTAATGATGTCAGTTGATAGGGAACTTGATCCTGCATAATTTAGAAAACTTTGTTACCGAAAATTTTCCGGAAAAGTCGGAAAATTTCCTCAAAATTTTTCGGAAAAATCGGAAAACTCTGCATTTTCCTGAAACGGATTTATCACTAATCAAATTTCTACCAAATTTTCAAATGATTTTTCCGATTTTCCGGGTTTTCCATGGAAAATTCCGGTTCAAATTTTGATAGATTCAATTGTCACACGACATGAACCTGTGTGTCGAAAGTAGTAAAGAAATATATAAATAGACAAATTCGTGTGCGAGTTAAAGGGAATGGCCTCAAATAGTTTTACTCAGTGTAAGATTTGCAGAAAATAAATACATGCCCAAGCGTAGTCGAGAAAAAAGATGTAACCCGTCTTCATCTAACCAAAAGTTTTTTCATGGAAGGTATGTAGTAGATAATAGGGAGAGTTTTCATGCTTGTTGTATATGCAAGAACTTTATGCCCGATAAATAGTTCCTTCTCAAAGAAAGTTTATCATTTTTCTGTGTTTCAATGTAGATGAAAATTTCTCTTCAATGTATGCTCAGTTTCTGGACCACTTTAAAAATATTTAACTCTCATAAAATTTTTAATTACGATTTGAAACTAAAAGCCAAAATCGTGTATATACATTTGACAGATTCTGTTATTTTTGACAGCACATGTCTCTCACACATGTCTAATAATCTATTAAGCCTGTCATTCAAAAATTGTTCTTCCCCTGAAAACATCTCTAACAACTAATTTACTCCTTGAATAACATTGACCCATAGCAATAAATTACCATCAACCCACTTTAAAAGTGTAAAAGGGGAAATTTTTCATTCGATTTAAAGCCTGTCACCGCACAAGTAAACACAATCATTGGTTTGCTGAAGTAGAAAATGACTCCTTTTGCATTGCAAACGTGCGATTATTGACCGCTATATAAGTAGAAATGGCGATGATGATGAAAGATAGTAGTGTGGTGGTGGTGGTGGTGGTGATGGTGGCGGTATGGTAGAGGCGATCTTGATGGCAAGTTCAAGATAAGTCAGTAGTTAACCAGTTGAACGAGATTTAATCCATGATCGCCGCAGAGCATGCTACAGTTAAACTCTCATCAAATAAGTAGAGAGACGGACGAAGATCATTTAAGAAATTGCAGAATGTGTACACGCGGCATGGTGCCACCATGTAGAGACACGCAATTTTCATTTTAAATGTTTATGGGGGGCGGGCGGCCAGCTAAACTGTTCAGTTTGCGCAAAACGCAAAATGCTTAGAAAACATTAAAAACCGACTTACCGCAATACCAGATATTATCTGTCTATTTGCGAATAATGTACAATCTTCCCGGAATGGCTTAAGAATGATGGTTGATTGAATGAAATCCAACATCGTGCTGTGAGTGTCCTTAAAATGCATACAGACCTTGCACGTATGCCTTAAGGGGTTAAGGTTTATTTAATTATTTACATCGTACGTGTTATGGATATTATGAAGAAATGTATACAGCAGGCATTTTGCAAATAAAATGAATTTTTAACTACCCACGGATTGAGATTAAGTAATAGATTATTTGTTTGATGCAGTGGTGGCTTTGCAGGATATCTACATTATTATATTATATATTATATCTATATTACAACTGAACTTTCCTCAAACCATATACTACAAATTTAATTTTGTTGGTTATGTAGGCTCAACCACAAAATTTTAAGCTTGAGTGTGTACATATTTTGTAACAAAAATAGTACAGAACCGAGAATTGAGCCCTGTGGTACTCCATTAGAAAATTGAACATTCTTACGAAAAGTTTGCCTGCAACCTATTGTGTGTCTTGTGTGAAACGTTAAACCGAAGGAAGTGTTACAGATAGATAGATATAACCCATTTACGCTAGTTTGATTATATCTAGTTTCTTCAAGTCTCCGGCAAACGAATTAATTAATCGTTAATTTTATGGATATCCCGTCCGAAATTTTTTGTTTGTTTGGTAAGATTGTTACGAGTTTTTTTAATTTTAGAAATGTTCAGAACAAGTCAGGTGAAAATCGTTCTTGTTCATATAAACAATGATCCCCTTACAGTTTTTTGATACCCAAGTGGAAAAAACATTTGTAATAACTTCCACAGATTTTTTGCGTCTTTCAACTATTTCAGTTCGCTATCGATGACAATGCTAGTCTCTTTAGGGGGGTACCACAAAAAAACAAGCTCACAATTTCTGTTCTTAAAAGCACAGTGGAACATAAACTCATAAAAGTATGCAATTTGAAAATTGAAACAAATTACTATATGTACATGCAAAGCTAAATGATGCTGTGGTATTCGTGTGTATTGTACTCGGAAGCGACATTTTATATTTGCTGTCGGATTTCTCATAGATTTCTTTTGGAACTTATAAAACGTTTTTCTTGAGGAGCAGGCAAGGGGGCGAACGAAATGTGTGCTGTTGATCAGACACTTTTCCTTGTAATTTGTCTGGCATCATTTATTTCTTGGGCAAATTTTATTTTACTGAAGCCGCTCATCAAATGAATCTCTTGCAAGAACTCTGAGTTGTAATGTTACATACAATTTTGGCAATGTTCACACTATGTCAGTTTTACCATTTTATTAACTATAGACTGAGACAACTTACATCTAGATGTGCAAAACCTCACAAAAACGCGATCCAACTAAAAAGAGCTAATGGCTCTCTAATAGAAAGCTCTACACATTCTCTCTCTCTCTCTCTTGCTGTATTATGCCACATAAATTCTTCGCAAAGATAGCTTTCTTTGGTTGAATATAAAGTTAAAGAGCTTTCAAAAAGTGCTCCGGGTTTATGTGGAGTTTTGCACATCTAGGATAACTGAAATATCCATTATCCTTGAAATCAAATTTTCAGAAAAATGACTTTGATCAATTTTTCTCGGAAACCTCAAAGCTTCACAAAATTAACGTTTATTTTATGGACATACGATGATAAAGTTCCATCTACTAAGCAAAATTTCTCACATTTTTCAAATTCAAAAGACCGTATCTCGGCCATATATGGATCGCATCAAAAAATTGCTATTTTCAATATTACCAACCTTCCTGTGAAATTTCATCAAAATCAAAGAGTCCATTCTCAAATAACGGCTTTATAGGATTATATATTTCATATACATACACAAATCTACATACGTAGTAGTAACATTTCAGTTTTCTCTTTTTTATTCCATAATTATTAGACCGAATTTTACTAACACGTCCCATGATTAAATAATAATTATATTAACAATTACAAACAAATAAATTATAAATAGAACTGACAAAATAATTTCTCGCCTCCCAAGTAAGAATAAGAAATTACCAATGATAAAACTTAAAATATTCCGCGAAATCTACACACATACATATACCTAATGCAGAAAATGGTGACATATACTTTACGAGCATGCAGACTACAGTCCGCAGACCTTTCATAATAAATGAATGCTTTCCGAAAGCACATCATTCCATCTGACGGTGATGAAATGAATTAAAAACGCCAAATTGTATGCAAAATATATAAAAACAAGAAATTTTTGCTGCTACCATGGTTAACATTATTGACTTTATTTCCTTTATCATTGTACTAAAAAATTTGAGTTTTTCAAAATAAACAGAAAAAGGTTCGAACTTTGTTACAAATTGATCTTTCTTTCCAATAATATCATAAATTTGGTAGTTATTCGTCTCTGAAAATGGCAACTTTCAAACCAAAATATATTCGTAACCAAAACTTTTTTACTGGTTTTCTTTCTGTCACTGCCTCTTCCAGCCTAAGATCTTCCATACTCAAGTACAAATTTATCTACTTGATGCACCATTATTACGTTTTGATGTACCAAACTTTGCAAATTTCATGAATTCTAGAGTTTTCTAATGCTAATTAAATACATATAAAACTCCGAAATCTTTATTTTAGATACGTCATTACCTAAGTTTATGCTTTTTCTCTAACTATGTGCAATTTCTATCATGATAGTATGCACCGATTTGCAGCAAATTTGTATTAACTTTCCGTGTTTTTTAAGATTTCAGTAATAACCCCCCTTAATCTGAAGGATTGAATGAGTCCAATTTGGTCTTATCGACATGAATAACTTTGATTAGGCCTCAAGATCCTGAAAATTATTGCTCATAGGAGCAAAACTAATAGATTTATCCGATGCGTTAGTGCGTTGTTAGTAGCCAAGTGAGGGCGTTTATTTTTTCATACTTCCTAGAAAGAGTTAGCTTGAAAGAGACCGTAAAAATCAGTAACCATATTTGTGATTAAATTCATGTCAAATAGTTTCCTTCGTTTCGTATAATTAAAACAAAATTTTTCCGACAACTATGCTTGCATAAGACAATTTACGGTGTTGCTTTTTGCTGCAACTTCCTGCCTTCTTGAATGTGCTCTACTACATAAATGCATAACTATGAATGCATCTAATAATTTTTCTGATAATTCGTAAACCACTAATCCAATAATCACGCTATTAATCTATTTATATAAAGCAAAACGTGCCTCTAAGTCATACACAAAGGTCAAATACAAACGACTTGCGTAATTGTGCCATCAATTCCATCTCAGACCATCCTTGCTTCCGACTGATGAATTTATCGTGACTGATTTAATATGCACAAAATCTTGATGTAAACCTAACAAGATAAGCGCGCACAATGACTTTTTTGTTTTTTTGTTTTTTTTTTTTGAAAATGTTACGTACCGAGAGACCAGTCCAAAGACAAGTAAGACAAGTGAATCGCACACAATAAGATTCAAAACCATTGAGATCGACATCATAGTCGCAAATCTCGAGCTCTGTAGTAACTCTTCATTGCGTAATTTTACTCGTAATTATTTCATGCATGCTCATTATACTCAAAGAACTATGCAAAAATGAACTGATGCGCATGCGCTACTCACTTAATAACGTACTAATGAACATTTATTGTATACCAAGCTGACAGTGACAAGCTATGGCCTGGAGTGTGGATGGACGACTTATTGGTAGAGATTTAGAGAGATCTCATTCATCCAGGTAAGAAGCACAATGATTTAAATTTCAAGTGCTCACTCCACCGCGAATGAAAGTGAATCAAGCAAGCGCAAACGCTCGCCACTCAACACCAGAGTGGTGTGCGCAGCTGTATATAATTAAATTAAATTTAACAATGAAAATGAACAGAATGCAAGATGAAAGCGGTGAAAAATCAGACCGACAAGATTATTGCAACGCGCAGCAGCAGCAGCTGACATATGTCAGGAAGCTAAAGCCTAGGATTTGAAAAAAAAAGTGAAAATTAGTGCAATTTCCACGAGATAACTTCAGGCGCAGACAAAGAATGCTGCTGGTAGCTAGCTGACTTGCTGGCTGGGTTATAGTTGCAGAGGAGGATAATTTACTTTGGACGGAGGTGGTATGGTAGTTGGTGTGTATCTTGGTTGGTTATCGGTTAAGCATGAATAAGAAAAGAAAAAACCTCTAGCAAAGGTGTGATTCAATTCAAACCACCTTTTGTGTTACACAAAATGGGCAAAAAAATTGGCATGAAGTAATTGTTCTTTTGTTTCAGGGTGAGTGCACTCTGTCTTAACGCAAATGCCCACGTAATGATGACATTTATAGTGACTGGAAAAGTTCAGCTGTTGCTGCTACTGCTGCTACTACTACTGTGCGGTTATCTAATCATTTTCTGGATCACTTGCGCGATATTTACACCGCAATTCAGTCGGAGTTGGCCAAGGTCGGGAAAAGGTTTTTGTGTTGTTTGGTCATAGTAATTTCGCTTTTTATTAAAATCAACTTCATGGGAAATTTTCTCGTCTGCTCAATAAGGAAGTACAAAAAACAATTGTTTTCATATGTGATGAGCGTATTTTTGTTTAGCAGTAAATTCTGAGCAATTATTCATAGCTCAACAGTAATTTGAATTTCATATGACCCGCAGTCTAGGGTGGGTCACAACTAAAATATTTGAGGCGGAGGAAAAAGTCGGAAGAAGTCGCTCTTAACATTTTTTTTTGTCATATTTACGTTATATCATAAAATCCAATTTTCGGTTTGATTTGGAAAACCTATATCGATAATAATATGCACATCAATGTCGATCTCAGGGTGGACATTATGCACTCACAACCGATACGTGTTTTCGTGCATGCTATCGCAAGCTATTCTGTCACGGGTGAAGTAATTGACTGAGAGCATAGATGGCACAAGAACTAGATGTCGCATGCAGTATCAAAAAAGTATACAAAATTTATATGGCTGGGTGGTCCATTCCGGACGTCGATCAAACGAATACAAAACTGCTGTTAAAAAAAAACATTTGCTCTCAACATACTCTAAACCGTGTTGTGGCCCTTTCCAGAATTCACTACCCATTTCACAAATTTGTATACTCTACTCTAGTATGGCATGCGACATCTAGTTCTTGTGCCATCTATGCTGAGAGTGAGCTTGCACCTTGAGTCACATCCAAAGGAATGGAGTAGAAGTACATGATATTTTGCTGACTATTTCTTCTGATGGAAACTTAACTGATCTTGCATTCTTCTGAAAAAAATTGTCAGTAGTCTTATCAGTCTTCCGCTTTACACTTTCGCTACTATTTCTATACCTCCATTGCTAACTAATATAGCAAGTTTATCCTTCTCCTACAAATTAAAAGTAAACGTGAAGTTAAATTAAACAACACTACTTGAATTAATACGAAAGTACAAGCAAAGTAACGCCGCCAACTGTCACAGAGGAAAGCGAATGAATTTTATTTTTATAGTTTTGCCGTAGAATCAATTTTGGCGGCACTCGTCGAATCAATCCAACTGAAGGTTTTGAGCCACCAATAGTGTATAAAAAAAATTCGAAAGAAACATTTTTAAGAAAACTTCTCAGAACAAAATATATGATTGCCAACGCTCATAAATATCTTTAGCTACCAAAACCAGCCAAAGCACCTGAATCAATATACTATTTCTTTAGAACCATGGTCGGCCACCGGTAGTGCATGAAAAATCTGAAGAAAAATGTCAAATATTTCTATGAAAACTGAATGCTTGTGCCCTTGTCCGAAAGAGTGAACCATCAGAATTAATCGGTGAATGGTTAAACTTTTGCAACTCACTACAGTTCAGCGTCCCATTCAATTCACCGCGAAGGTGAGCTAGTGCTTTGGTAGGGGGTCATGACCCCCGTGACCCTCCACCTGTATACGCGGATGCTCCACATATCCTCTCTATTTGACTCTCTATTCTGGGATATTATTTTTACTCTGCTTCTATACGTACCTTAATAATGCCTGTTGAATCAACTCTTTATATTCTTATTTTTCTTACCATATTGGGTGACCGATTACATCGCGGGGATAACTCAAATAAGGAATACAGGATACCAAAAGGTACAACAAATTTTTCGATACGATTTAATTCGTAATAGACTTTTTTCTAATTCTAAAATTCCAAATTTTTCGTCAATCTTCATCTGAAAGGCAACGCACCAGTTTAGAGGATAGGCAACAAAAACTGTTAGCAAATAAACTAGACAAGGATAGTCAAGGACAAATAGCCCAAACTTAAGTGAAAAGGCAATCCCAAAACAAATTGTCTGGTCAATAGTTAGTACATACAATAGACTGTCCTTTGTACTGAATTTGAAAAGTAGTCAAAATCAAAATTTGGTTAAATCGAACACCTTTTTTGTCGTCGACCTGTCAACAATGTGCCACCTAAAACACATGTTCAGACGGGAATAAGGTCTTCATATTAGCCACTAAAATAACCTCCAAAATTAAATTGCCCAGAAGACATTATAACACCTGAAACACATCTTCAGACAAAAATGAAGTCGTCATATTAGCCACATATTATTAATACAAAATGACCTCTAGTTGGCACATCGAAAGACAAAAATGCTTAATGAAAAAACTTACTTTTCCACCATGGAACGACGAATATTTCCAATAGAACTTAAACTAAAAGGTAGGGAAATTCTTATTATTATTATTATTATTCGGAAGAAATTATTAATTTTTTACGTTGTTTATCGGGAAAACAATTTTCAATGTTTTCGTTGAATTTTCGTTCACAAAAACATTGAAATAAAACGATGAAAGATGGCAGCAAAGCGCTGTTATAGCTAGGGTCTATTTTCAGTCATCAAATGACGAGAAATGGACAGCACGTGTCTATGCAATTCCAAAAAAGACGGCAAAATTAAGATATCAAAAAGAGTTTAAGAACAATAGAAAAATTTCTAATATTAGGCTCTCTAGAGGGTTAACTCGGATTACGTCAAAAAGACGGAAAAACGCTGTTAAAGCTAGGATCTATTTTGAGTCATTAAATGACGTTATTTTATATATTTCTGTATAATACATGCATGGTCCGTCATTTTGTGATCAAATTCCGATGACATTATTTAAACTTATACCAACTTGAACTCCTGAAAGCGACGTCATATGTCGACTTAAAAAAGTGCCAGTCAAAGTCTATATTTGACGGAAACTAAACTCGATTGTCTTAAAATTTCAAATATTGACGTAGAAAGGACGTCGCTGGAAAGGGGTCAATAATAAGTTAATAATAAACGAAAATTTGATCAACATGTCCTAGTTTCGTAGAAAATATACGTCTAAATGTCGTCGAAATGAGCAAGAATTTCATAATCTATTTTCAGTTAAATAAAATAATTAAAAAAAGGAGTTTTCAAACAAAACTGAGGCCAAGCCGCATGAAAAAGTAAAAAATAAACTTTTCGTCACACACAGAGGTGGACTCAGATTTTTTGTTTGGGACATTTCTCTTGAATATTCTTTCTCTTCATGAATCAAATCACTTATTGCCTCTGATTGATCATACTGAAATATATCGGTGATTGTCAGCGAATAAAATCTGAGTCCACCTCTGTGTGTGAAGAAAAGTTTATTTTCTACTTTTTCATGCGGCTTGGCCTCAGTTTTGTTTGAAAACTCGTTTTTTACTTATTTTATTTTCTGACTTTTTCACGTTAACTAAATTGTTATATTGCGTGGAGATATTTTAAAACAATTTTTAAGTCATGTTTGGTGCCGATCCGAAAACAAAAATTTTTCGAGTATCAAATCGTTGAAATACTGCAACGGTTTTCTGAAATTCAAATTATGTTTTAAACAGCGCTTTTTAGCTGTATTCCAACTTGATCCCATATAACATGAATTTTCCCGATTCTCCATGTTGTCCACAGACTTTTCCTATTACAATGAATTTTTTTTAAAAAATTTACATGAATTTTCCTCGATTTTTCATGCAAATTTTCATGATTATTGAAGAGAAAGTATTGATTCCAGTAGGACGGGAAAAAAACTGATTCCGCATAGCTTATAAAACTTTTTTGTCGGAAAATTTTCCGGAAAAGTTGGAAAATTCCGGAAATTTTCGGAAAAATTTTCCAGAAAAATTGGAAAATTCTGCATATTTCCTGAAACAGATTTATCACTAATCATATCGATGAAAATTTGTCCGATGATTTTCCCGCTTTTCCGAGTTTTCCACGGAGTTTTCCACAAAAGTGACTTTATGCAACTCGATTCGCTCTACAACTTTGTCTTAGTTTGCAAAACGCTCAAACGCTTCCTTGGTCGGAAAACCTCCGGAAAAGCGTTTTACATGAATTTTCGTCGATTTTTTCTGCAAGTTTTCACCATTGTCGGAGAGAAAGTAGGTAATGATGCCAGTTGCTAGGGAACTTGATCCTGCGTAATTTAGAAAACTTTTTTACCAGAAAAGTCGGAAAATTCCGAATTTTTTTTCGAAAAAATCGGAAAACTCTGCATTTTTCCTGAAACGGATTTATCGCTAATCAAATTTTTCAAATGATTTTTCCCGATTTTCCGGGCTTTCCATGGAAATTTCCGGTTCAAATTTTGATAGATTCAATTGTCACGCGACTTGAAGCTGTGTGCCAAATTTCAGCTCGCTATGATGACGAAAGTGGGTCTACGAGAGTGTCGAAAATAGTAAAAAAGAAATATCTAAATAGACAAATTCGTGTACGAGTTAAAGGGAATGGCCTCATAAATGACGTTCTATAGATGAGCCAAGTATTCAAATGTTTGTTGGGAATGACATATACATAGATAGTTACATATCTCCAGAGTTGCTTGTCAAAGTTAAATCTCTGGAATTTCTTATATAAATGGCACAAGTAGCTCTGAAAGATAACAATATCATAAAATTCAGTTTTTCTATTGGAGAAAAAAAAACAAAAAAACAAGTCATCTAAATCATCGAAAGGAACGAACAACGAACATTTCTGAAATTCCTTACCGCCCCATTCAAAGATTTCTTATCATCGAAAGGCGTCTTCTGTTTTTGCACCGGAAGTTGAAATTATAAAAAAAAAAAACAGAAATGACGTAAAATTGATAAGTGGACATATAAAATCTCAAGTAATTATGAGTAAATTACTCTAAAGACCTCCCCCATCCCCCCACTACGACTAAGTACTACTCATTAAGCCACTAAAATAATTTGTTCTTGATTAGTTAGTCCCTCAATGTTCTGTGCAATCTCACCTGCAGATTCAGCAGTCCAACGGATATGCTGTCAGTGTCGGCACTGAATTTATATTTGCATATCATGAATGCAAGCAATCTTGAGATTTTTATTTTTATATCTTCCGTTAATTATCCGTGTCTAATAATATGATTCTCTGTGCATCACAGTAATAAACTTGTATAGAACTAAGACCGCTATATGAAGTGTGCAATCATTCGACACAACAACGCTGACGTGCAGTAAATTAAGTGCAAAAATCTCATCATCGAGTCGTCGTAGATAGATGAAACCTTCATTCATTTTCTTCTTGCGAGGACCTTAACCGGATGATTTTTCTATTCTTTCTCTGATTTGAACAGAAGGAGCCGGGTTATTGAGACGTTAGAGCATATCCCGTATTCAAAAATAAATAAATTTTCCATTGAATATTGTATGGTCAGTAATTGAGCACATGACATTAATCACGCTGTCATCTTGGAAAGAAAGGTTCGGTCATAAATTGGTTGTTCTGTCATAATGCAACTGAGCGCGCATCTACATCGCGTTGTTAGTCTTCGAATGAAATATATTCAGTGCCGGGTTATACCCCCCTATCGAATAAATCTTTTGTCGGCTTTTAATTTTTTGTTATTTCGCGATTTATTTTGAAATAGATTGAAATATGCGCGCAGGACTAGATTCAGCTGTAATTTTATTAAGTATTGTGTATATCACGCGCAGGCGCAGCATCATTATTCATTCTTCTCATAAGCTAGAGATGCTGTAATTGGATAGTTACGCAAGTGGGGAGGAGGGCGTTGATTTCATATACACAATATAAAATAAGATTCATATCCTCTTTCAGTTTTGACTTAACTAATTTTGTTCATCTAAAAATTGTTGAATGATGCTGCTGCAGTGAAAGTTAATGCCTGTATGTATGTAGGTACGTCTCAAGAATTAGGTCCAATTTTAATAACTTTTATCACATTACAAATGGTGGTCATAGCCTGTATAATACTACCATCGCGAGAGTATATAATGCTGGCGATTGAGTGCATCGTGTTTTGTATTTGATTATTACAGTCACGCGCATCCATATTGAAAGCGTAAAGTATGCGGGATTACGGTGAAGATAATGGCTATGAAAATGATTGGAACGGATACAAATCGTGCACTGGACGACCACAGGGTTTCATTATTGATTTAATGCTAAAATTACTTGATAAAGTGGCTTTATATATACGATCAAAGGTTTTGATGATGTTTTGCGGATGCGATTTGCATGAAAGCCTTAAAAAGTATATTTTTTTGATGTGGTGAATCATCTCGTCGTTGTTGTCACGAGAATGAAATTGTTTGAGAGGTTGAGTAAATTGTTTTTATATCTTACACTATAGGACAGACTTAAGGAAATGATGATGTAATTTAATAAGCTGACTTTCAAATTTAGTCATTAACTTCAAAAACGTATTGGAATTGTTTTAATATGAGATATATAGTCACTCCTGTTTTAACTAATACTTAGAAAGAAGGTCCTTTTTGTATCCTTAATCATTCTTAGGCTAGATTAAATTCTACAGGGTTTTGGGTTCATTGATCTTCGTTAATCATGGTTTCGTGCAGTTTATTGCCAATTTTTTAAAACTGTAAACGCGATAATATCGTAATACGTATCAATTTGTAATATTAACGAACAATGGAATTTTACTAATGGAAAAGGTTTTTTTTTATTTTTTAATTCAAAAATTATATAAATTTTTTTCTAAACTTTAATTCATGCATATTAAGGACAACCCTGTAATTCTAGTAAAATTTGCTGAATTATTTTCTATATTTTCTTTTGGGCATAGGTGGTAGCATATGTGCTTTGAAAATGCAATTTGTTTAACTGAATTTTTAGTTAAACTTAAACACCATTCACAGATATTTGTTGAAAATTTCAAAGTTTGTTTTCTTAAAGGTGCGTTTGCAATACAGCGTAGAATAGATTGAGTTTTTTTTTCCAGGGTACAACGGTGCAGAATAAAATTTGTTTTTAAATTGTATTCCCAAAAGACTTAAATTCAAAATCGTGATCGTCATCGATTTCTATTAGTAATTTTAAAAAATTAATTAATTTTTTTTCCAAATTTTTTGAGTACTTCTTTGCCAAATTTAACATTTTAAAAATTAATTTAAAATTTGTTACGAAATTTCGAAATTATTCTTTATCTAATTTGCCTTGTGAAAAAATTCGAACATGAAATGTTTCAATTCAAATTAAATTAAATTTTTGTTTTATTTATTTCTTTTAGTTATATTTTGCATGTATCAGTGCGATATCTGTTGGACACTAGTGCTTGAAAGTAAATTTTCTATTTTATCTTTTGAAACTATCAACGTGAGATTATGAATTGTTTAAAGTGGAATGCCCACTTTTTATACAACTTTAGGCCCGATATGAACAGACATGAGAGATGTCTTAAACGATTCGTTATAATACTCTGAAGATATTTTTTTACAATGTTTATTTCAATTAAACGTGCAAAGACTTTGGTGATCGGATGTAGCGACTTTCTTGAGTGAAAAAGTAGACTTTTCGACTTCTCGTGATTGCGCAGAATTGGTGTGTCGTGGAAAATGACTTGCTATGAGAAAAATGTTCACAATAGAGCACTAATAACCATGGAAGAAATGATGCGAAATGTAGTAACTGGGGTGTATGTGACCCAAGTGGAAGAAAATGGGTTTTCCAGCAGCAAAAATTTCCTGAAAGTCGGTGAAATATCGGGATAAAAAACGAGTACTATAAGAGTCAAATAATTAAAAAAGGCGCCACTAAAATGAAAAATTTAGTGGCGCCTTTTTTAATTATTTGGCTCTTATAGTACTCGTTTTTTCTCCCGATATTTCACCGATGAGAAATTGCAATATTTTCTTTGAAAGTTGTTGAAATACAAAGCAAAATATCATGTTTAACAATTATGAGCAAAACAAATTTAGGTGAGTTAATTCTCGTAAAAAATTTTCAATTTCTTTGAACTTCAAATTTTCATTTTCCTCTTAAATTATCGCATGTTGGGTTTCCGTCTTTTACGCTAGATGTCTCTAATGTGACTTGTGGTCTAGGTCTAGGCTAATTTTATATGAATTTTCACATTTTCAGGACACAAACCTACGTATAGTAAATTTTATTGCCTGCAGGCTGGCTAGTATCTAAATTGAAACTTTTTCTAAGCACTGACTCCTCTTAAAGATTTCACGACATTTTAAATATATTTTACTTGATTTTCACTATACAGACCGCGCGAAGCATTTTATCTAGCGGAGTTTGACATCTGTTGTATTTTGAAAAAATTGCCTAAGGGTAGACAGTTTTCTTTTATGAATAAGCTTTATAATATGTTAACAGCAGCTGTTATAGATACATTTGCCAATCCTGATCTTTGACCTTATTTTTCACCGTAGTGTTTTACCCCACCCCCATTCTTCATCCCCAAAAGCAAAACTTATAAAAAAAAATTAAGATGTGGCGGGTGGATGCAGGATCTATCCCTAAGGGAACAAAACAGCTTTTTCTGAGGATTGCACTACAAGAAATAATAGACCTATCTAGAAGCCCTATAGAAAACCAAATCTCAACTGAACATGAACTCTAGAAATTCTTGCGCCTTCAATATTTTTCTATACAAACAAAGTTCCTTGGCAAACATCTATGCGCATGTATATAGCGCAATTATTTACAGCTCATTCGGACGCTCTGGCAAAGATGACGCCAATCGTATAATTGACCATCAAAAGATGCCTTTATATCACTTAACCTCATTTTCTCTATAGACTTTGCTGGCTAATATAAAATGGGCAAACATGGGCACATTTAGGTGCCTTCACATAGCAATTTCATTGCAATTTGTCATGATTTTCGGTTTTGATTAGCGAACGACAAGCATCTGATATTCATCTGCGAACACACGTTTTTTGGACGATGTTTTTATTGTTATGACGACGATGACGATGCGACGGCCGGCGGCGGTTTAAAGCTTACATTTCGCCTCTGCATCTGATAAAGAGTTAAATTTAAACGATTTGGATCAAGGTCATAAATTAAAAACCAATTTGTTGTTGTAGAATGTAATTTGTTTGATGGAAATCTCGGCTTATTTAAAGCTAATTTTTCAATCATCAGAGAGTTATGGAGTTTCGTGGGGTTTTTTTTTTTTGTTTTTTTTTTTATATAGAAAATTGGAAGAAGGACCTAATTAAATTGTAATTAACTGTACATAATACTTAAACGCTAAATTGTCTAATATACCTACTTCAGATGTTTGAGAGTGTTAAGTTTGATTGCATGCCCGTAATTATGTATAGTATGAAATAGAAAGGTCTTCCCAAGAGCAGATTTAAATCAATAAACGATGGAAAAATACTGCAAGCTGCAATTACATTGAGTTTTCTAAAACATTTGACAAGCTCTCTACTATCTCTCCTTTTTTAGCTCTCTGAACTGTGTTTGATTCCCTTTTTATACCCTACATAAATGAAGTCACAAAATAGGTATATCAAGTTTTTCATACCTTTTTGTGACACTTAAACGAATTGAACGATCACAAATAATATTAAAATGCCTTTTGATTTTTTCATGTTCGTCCATCTGTCTGTTTGTCTGTATGTCCGAACGATAATCTAAATTCTAGATTAACTTAGAAAACGGAGATGTGTTGTATACACAGAATATTATAAATCTAACTTTGAAAATAGATAAAATAAATTAAAATTTAGTTTTTCACTATATTTGCACACAGCTAGAAAGTTAAAATTTTGTATACGGCCGGCGTTCTTGTTTCGTTCAGTTTCAGATGTTTTTAAAGTAGGTACTCTACCAATTTCTCCGAAAGACGTTTCAAAGAAGAAAAAAAATTCTAGTTAATTTTTCAATGATAAGGTAAATGGCATCAAGTTTTCTGAAAAATAAACTTAGTTAATTTACAATGTGACTTGATAACTACTATAACTATAACGATACTTGGTTGTAAAATTACTAAATATAACTTTGTACTAAAGAAGCCTTCCTCTTCTTTTGTAACTAAATTATTGCAATTATTTACTTGGAATGTGAGTTAATTCTGCTTTCACATATATATATTTTGTTTTGTAATAAAATAGTGGTAATAGTCAATTGTAAATTTACAATTTGTTGTAAAATTACATCTTTTTTCTACACACTTCACTACAATTTTTACACTTTTGCTGGCAAAAATATAATTTCTTTGTAGAGTGTAGTAAAGTAATTGAGGTCAAATTACAGCATTTGTTAAGAAACAGATGATTTTCTCTATTAATCTCAAATGACACGAAGAGATTTAAGAAAATTAAGAAAAAAAAATCAATGTTGTAATTTATCAAGTCTAATATGTATATATGTCGTTAATATGGTTACTGGAGAGCAGTTCTATATAAATAGGGTAAACTACTCAATTACGAGGCCCCGCACCTGTTACGAGCCCCCAGTCCATTTTTCTTCAGTAAATAAGAATACCAGAAAAATTTTGTCTTTGTTTTGTTCATGATCGTCAACTGAACAAGTTCTTCGTAGTTGTGCTGTAAAACGTTTTTCATTCCAGAGTACGAATTTTGCTTTGTGAGTACGTGCTTGAAGTGTGCCCCATAGAAATAGTATTTTTAATAAATAAAAGGTAAGATAAGATATTCTTATGAGTCATTTTTTGCTTCAAAATGTATAGTAGGCAAGGTTAGGTAAATTGAGTTAGTTTAAATTGAGTTTGTAATTGCAAAAATAATAATTTTTCGTGGTTTTGCGAACTTTTTGGAGCTCGGAACTGGATTGAAAAACTGGAAATTCTAGTTTCGAGCCAGAGAGGCTCGAAATTCGAGCTTTGAAAAAAAAATTGTTGTACCAATTCTGAGCCCTTAGTCAATTTTGTTCACGTTTGTTAAAGTAAGGATTCAAAATTTGGATTACATACTAACTAATGTTCTATGAAAACCTGCGGACTCTGACCAAATTTGACTAAAATATTTTTTGAATCGATGTAAATCATTTTCATCTGCGAAGAAATAGCACCAAAAAGGAAATATACCGAAGAAGCTTTACAAAAAGCCTTAAGAGGAGTCAGTACTCAGCAAAAGTTTCAATTTAGATATCAGCGAACCGGCAGGCAATAAAATTTATACTATACGTAAGTTTGTGTCCTGAAAATGAGAAAATTCATATAAAATGAGCCTAGACCGAGATCACAAGTAACATTAGAGACATCTAGCGTAACAGAGAGAAACCCAACAAGCGACAATTTAAGACGAAAAATGAAAATTTGCAGTTCAAATACATTGAAAATTTTTAACGAGAATTAACTCTCCTAAATTTTTTATGCACATAATTGTTAAATATACTATTTTGCTTTGTACTTCAACAAATTTCAACGAAATATTGCAATTTCTCATTGGTGAAATATCGGGAGTAAAAACAAGTACTATTAGAGTCGAATAATTAAAAAAAGCGCCACTAAAACTTGCAAATTTTGGTACTGACTGCTCTTAAGCGAAATAAAAGGGTTTTTCATATTTTTCGTCCAACTCTGCAAAATATAATCCATTTGAGAACCAGAAAGCCGGTTACTGGTCCTGCCCCAATACTAACAGCAGAAGAAGAGCAAAAAATTTTTAAATTGGCTTTTCAATAATAGTGGTAAAAGTTTTCCTCGACGAAGACATGGTGTTCAAAATTCCGTCAAAGAGTTTTGGACGCTTGCTCTAGAAAAACACCCTTCGTGGAAAACATACCAGGTAAGAAGTGGTACAAGTGTTTTCTTCGGAGGTATCCAAGCCTATCCACTAGGACCCCAGAAGCTATAACGGATGCGAGCTCTAAAGTGTCGGAGACAGAACTTCGAAAATGTTTTCAACAAATTGAAACGTATCTGAAGGATAAGGGCTATTTCGATGTGTTGAGAGATCCTAGTAGAGTATTATTCAACGGTGACGAAACGAACTTTCAAAGGCGGAAAAGTATTGGCTGGAAAAGGAAAGTTAAAATATCTCTCGAACGCAACTTCATATATGGGTTTCAAAATTTTTTAACCTCCGAAGGAACGAGAAATATCTACGAAATAGATAGAGGGGGTATGCTAAAAAAGCTAAAAAAAAAGTGTTACAGTTATGTTTGCATTTTCCGCTAATGGCCTTGTAATAACACCAACAATTATATATTCGTACAAGAGAATGCCGAACGATATAATTCATTCAATACCGGACGAAATCGCGTGGCAAAAGATAGCGGATGGATGACTTCTGAACGTCTTTTCTATGCTGATCTTGTCAAAAATAATAAAAAATTTCCTATAATCATGTTCGTAGACGGTGACCACACCAACTTATCTTATTAATTATCTAAACTATGTAACGAATTGGAAGTCATATTAATTTGTTTCTATCCCAATGCGACAAGAGTGTTTTGCAGCCAGCTAAGTCTCTGTTTTTAAGCCTTTAAAAACCGGCTGGCTAAAAGAAAGTTCAGACAGTTGGGGAACAAACAATATTGACAAGAAGCTTACAAAAGCACATTTTTCCACCATTTTAAGAGTATATACATAGTTGACAGTAAAAAGAGAAGGAATAATGGATTCAGAGCTTGTGGTCTTCATCCATTCGAATCTAATTTAGTGAATTATTCAAAATGTTTTGGCAGGAAATCAAAAACTATGCAGAACTTGTTAGATCCATCTGAAAAAGGGTCGCACAATAATATAATAAGATATTAAGAACATATCATTGGAAACAATAAAATACAAAATCTAAAGGATTTTAAAAATTCGACCTCTACATACTCAGAAGAGTTTCTGTTATTACATAGAATATTTGAAAAGTTTACGTAAAGAAAGGACATCCCTAGTTTATTTTTTCAATTACTAAAAATTATGATTTTTTCAGCAGATTGATGAAAATATCTCAAAAGAGCAGGACTATACTTGCTGAGAATTTCCTTTTCGAATATGATAACGAAGAGAACGCCAAACAATAGAAAACGGCAAGCAAAATATCCTTTCAGAATTACTCTCAAATACGGATGGCAATGTTGATTTTTCGCTGGAAGTTAGTTAATAAAAATCGTAACATTTTTCAATTTTATAAATCCGAAATTGTTTTGTCTAGTTCGATATTGAATTCGACATTAACGAGACGTACCCATAGCTATTGCTGAAGAAGTGCAGTTGGAAATAATAGCTTTTTACATGTTCCTCAAATACGTTAAAAATGTTAAAAATATTTTATTTTCAAATTTATGATTCCTATTTGAAGGAGTTTCGGATCTGAAAAATTACATGGCTCGTAACTGGAGAAATGGGGGCTCGAAACTGGAATTTGGACTTCCGATGTTAATTTATTTAATAGTTTTCAACATTTTTACTTTTATGTACTGTTTTACATTAAAAATTACTTAAAATATATAAAAGCTTTACACGGTAAAATTTTTAATATCAGAATTGAAAAAAGTTCAAAAATTCGTTAAGGGGGGCTGGCTCGTAACTGGAATTTTACCCTACTCGCTAAAGGCTTTGCAGAATAAGTAGGTGTAGGTATACAATTGATACGTCCTGTGGTGAGAAGAGGAAATAATAAGTATAATAGTGAAATTCAGAAATCGATATCATATTCTATTTTAGACGATTACGTCTGGTTTAGTCCTATAAAACCATAAACCTAACTTAAAATCTTTATGTGCAGTTTACGTATACCGATTAAAAAAAAAAGAAATTTAACAAAAAATCTTAAAAGTTCTAACCTCCTCTTCATAATACAATTGACTGGAGGTTATAAATTTTGTTCTGCAAAAGAATAGTTTATGCAATAAAAATCATATCAAATTGCATATTCACACATCATCAGGTCTCATCTCAGCACGATACTTGCTATATTTATGGTCTTTGCCTATAGAAAAAAGAACTGCTGTGGAGCTTCATCCAATTTAAAATTCCATTAGCCTTGCAGGGCTATTTTAATCGAAGCCACATGTGCATACGAAATCACCATAGTCAGTCCATTTTAAGTACAGAATATTACGTACGAGTAGGGATAGAGTGAGGCTCTAAAAACTTCATATTATGATGGAGGCCATCTGATTTCCAATCAGGTGCAGCCCAAAAAAAAATAAATAGTTTCAAGTGCAAGCAGGCAATAATTATTAATGGCAATTTGAGTAACCGCGTAGTAGCCAGCCCGCACTTACCCATACTACATATATAGTCGTGTGGTGACTGGTCTTTGACTGGCTTGCACGTACAAAATTGTAATTAAATTCATAGGATGACGTCTATTAGTTATTATTATCTGGAAATCATCAAGGTCACAGTACGGCCTTGAATAGTACCCCCGACCAAGTACCTGAACGAAGAGCCTATCCACAAGTGCAACAATGTTAAGACGAGACTTGTGTTCATAAGTACAAGCAACATGATACCAACACGTTCGCACAATAATAATAGTGCGATGCTATACGAAGAACTTTTTCTTGCTATCGATTTCATCTTGAATTCTCGATCAGAGTTTTTAGTAAAATTTTCGTATTGTTTTGCGAGAGGAAAATGCTTACCCATCATCATCATCATCATCATCATCGCCAGGATGAAGCAAGTTTTTGTGACGCACTCTAGCGGATTTAAGATTTTATTTTGTTCGCAACGAACTCCTGCATAGTTGATGGCAGTACAAAAAGTTTTCAATTTCATTTTTAATAAATTTAATACAATTTTTTTTATGATTCTTAAGTTGAGTACGGTTTAATTGAACTTCTGACGGCTTATGTAATCGCAATTATTGCTTTGAGTTAGAACCTTGAAAATGTTGTTTTTTTCGTTTTTGCGCTTCTTGTTATTGTTATGGAGAGAGAATTAATTTCTGAAGTCATTTCATTGTTAATCGCATTAGGAAACTTCATAAAACTCACGGCAAAGTTTCTCTTAGCACCACGAATATTGTGCTCATTAGAAAACCACTAAATTGGTAAATGAAGAGTTTTTAAGCACCGCGTATACTACCAATGGTACGTAAATACCATCATATGTGTGTAATTAATTTTGTACAAACTTCTTAATGCTTCTTCCTCTACCCGAAAAACTTTTTGCATTTCTTCTCTTGTTGAGATGAAGTTCTTCGTCGAGCGAAGCTAGCTCTCTATGCAGTTTCAAATTTAAACTGTGCAAACTTAGAATGCATGTGAAAAAGGGTAATCACAAATCGTTGTGTATAGCAGAGAGTGTGCTTAGAAATTGTACCAATTCTGGATTAATTTCTTCAATAACTTTTATCCACTTTATACGGGAAAGAGGTAAAAATACAAAAAATAAATAAACTCGTTTATATTAATAGTTAGAAGGAAGTTAGAGAGGTACAAGTACCTTTTCAATAACAATTTTCATGTATGTAGTAGGAAAGAAATTAAACTCTCTTGTTGTGAAAAGTAAGTTTCATGTAAGTAAATTTAACCAAATACTCTTGGGTGAGGTATATATAAGTTTCTCTGGCACAAACAAATTCTATTAGAAATTCTGTTTTCATCATAAATCTGAACCGAAAAAGGAAAATTATAGAAGAACTTATGAAAGGAACTTGGAAAGGGAGAACGATGATTTTTTATACTTTCCTTCGTGGAATTAAATACTATTAGAAATTATCAAAAGACTTGCGAAATCTACTCAGTGTGTATTACATTTGAATTCACAGACATAATGAATATGGAAAGCAGTGAATATTTGTGATGCCATTCTATAGTAACATAGATGAAATTAGCCATAGTAAATTCGTATATTGACAATAACATAGTCATTATCACGAAAAGCTTTCGATTCAGTTTCAATTAAGTCGGGGATACAAGTCAAAACCGTTCCCGAGGCTTATCGAGCCATTGAATTTATAGATGTCTAGGTCAGCCAGATCACACCATCCTCTGTCTGCATCATTCAATTTTCTTCCTACTTAAAAGCTTTCTTGAAAATTTTAAAGCTCTCTTGAAATTTTGTTCGAAAGCTACAAGTCTTTTTAAAAGCTCTAAAGCTTTCTTTTCTGGTTGATAGGTGTGTATATTTCAGATATCTACATACATATATAGCGATGTCAGCTCATTTTCTTAACAACGTAACTAACCACTGAACCTTCTATTGAGACCCATCATTATGACTCTATGGAGGTTATTTCTTACCGAGCGTAAGTTTTTAATTTTTTTTTTTTAAATTACTAAACCCTCCGTTTCCTATAAGAAACACCTTTACAAAACTATGGAGACTATCTAAATAGCTAAATTTCGAATAATTTTCATGTAGAGTTTTTGGAGAGATTAAATGTAAAATTTCTACCATTTCAAATATCTCCAGTTATTGAACATAAACTGCAAAAGTAAAAGTAAAAATTTTCCTTTAAACTCTCCAACTCTCAGAGATATAAGATCCGACTCTAGAAGAAAAAATTGGAGAGTTTGCAAGTGTTGTTGTACACAGTATATTTTGGAAACTCACTCTCCAAATTACAGTTTTTTTTTTATGAGAAATTAAATGTACGCCTACATTTCTAAAACTATCTCCAACTCTCTGTTTTTACAGAATCCGTTTCCTGGGGCTGGATTCACTAATTCGGAGAGTTGTGGAGATGAGAATTCTTTTGCCACTTAACTCTCCACTCGGAATTCTGTAACTCGGGGAATTTGTATGAGTTGACATTTACCAAACTCTCTATTCCACTCGGCAAAACTTTCGGCTATTTTCGTTGTGGAGTAGTAAGACAAATATTTCTCAACTGACAGTATTGTCTGCTTTTATTGTCCTGTGTGAAGGTACCGATATACCTAGGATTTTCAGATTGAATTATGGATTTACTGCATACAAAAACAAATTACGAAAATCCTTGCAATACTTACAGAGAAATAACGATTTTGGTGGTTCAAGGTACCCGCTAAAAATTTGTAATTCACGCGAAAATGGTCAATTTGGTTGTCTTCCAGTATAGAAGAGAGGCAATAAAAATTTTAAATATGCCCGTGAAAGCTTGTATGTCGGATTAAATTGCATCTAAATTTTGTTCCCTAATTAGATATTTCATTAGTTTTTTTTTTGAGTCCGGTGAATGGTTTTGGAGGTAACTGCAAAACAAGTGAATCAGTCCTTTTTAAGATGAAAAAGTGGCCTTTTTTTGGTATAAAAATGGATATATTTTCAACTCATCATTATGAAGAACTGGTAAGACCTGAAAATTCATTTTCCATGAGAAAAATGTTCACAACAGAATACTAATGGATGTGAAAAAGAAACGGAAGATATATATTCAAAATATTTGAACTGGGGTGTATATGACCCAAGTGCACAAAACCCGTCTTTCGGCGGTAAAAAGTCAGTTATGAACTTAAAATGATAAAAAAAACTACATCACTATATTACCCGCTTCTCCCTCTTTAATTGGATACCAAACATGACGTATTTTGACAACCCCCCCCCCCAATCCCCAAAAACCCCTCCCTCAGAAATTGTTCACCTATATTTTCGTACTCTAGACCCTAAATTCGAAGGAAAAACTACAATGCTCTATGGCCCTCCCACACAGAGCTAGCCGCCCTCCAATATTGCGATATTTCTTACATTTTCTCCAACTCCCCAAGTATGTTAGAAAATCGCGAATGGAGAGTTAGGGAATTTTAGTCGGGGAAAACGAAAATTCTCAGCTCCCAAGCTTCCAAACTCTCCGAGTTACAGAGTCCGGCCCCTGGATGGGTTATCCGGTTAAAACTTTATCGTATTTCAAACACTGCTATACAAGAAAATATTAAACAAAAAAAAAAAAAACTAAACAGAATTTCGTTTCAAAAAATTTAAATAAAATTTTGTTTTCTTTTTTTCTTTCTTACAGTGCGATTGCTCCAAATATATGTCCTTCACGAAATTAGCTGAAAGGCCAAACTGTGTGGGGATTTTGTCCACTGGTTGACAGAAACAAAATGTAAGTAACTCTACAATGTACATACATACATACACACACGCACATATTGTGGAACACCAAAATAATTAATTTTCTCCATTTTACCAACAATTACTGCCTAAAGGGAAGGGATTTACTTATTAATATTTCATTTCACCTAAAACGAACAGCCCTGCCACAGTTGCATTTCACAAATGTTTGTGATGATTCTACTCTGAAAGTGTACTACATAGATCCTCTCAGAAATCGCTGTATTCCATCATTCTTGAGACTGAAATTAAAGTGCCTGCGGGAAAGTATTATACTACTTTCAGTTAGTTCAGTTTTGATTGTTTTTGAGGTTTTGAATTTTCTCCTTCCCATCCTCCATACTACTAATCAACAACATCTCAACAATCTAAATCTTCCCAGATGAATCTGAAAATGCAAGCATTGCGCAATATTTTATATAGGTATGGATGTAGGTATGAATGTTGGTGGGCAAGTATTAAATCCAGGATATGAGAAAATGGGCAAAATTGCTGCAAATTGTATGTTTAAAAAAAAAAAAACAAACAAAAAAATTAACGAATTGAAAACATCAGAGGCCACTTGTGCTTTTGCTGCTGCTGCTGCATGTACCAATATAACTGCAGAATTGGACGTGAGCTGGAAAAGCTTAAATTGTTTCTCTCTGATGGCTGGTCGGCAAGTGACTACAAGGGTGGAATTTAAAAAAAAAAAAAAAAACAAAAAAAAAGTAACTCTGAAAAAAAAAGTGATAACACTCCCGAAAACCACAAGAGAATCGAGGAAATTTATAAAAACTAAAACCTAGAGAATTCCATTTGATTGAAAATCGAAGGGAAAAAAGATCAGCCTCCGAGCTTAAGAGGAGCCGGAATGTATAAAATACGGTCCTGTAGTAGAATAGTTTGTTAACTATGAAATGGGAGACTCAAAGTCGTCCTGTTTCATGTGATCCTAACCGAGTTCAGCCAATGTTTCTCAATCCCATAACTAACTAACAAACCAACCAACCAACCACCCATCAACCGACCAACCAACTCTTTTGATTTTTTGTTTCGGATGTTTAATCGATTCCCCCTGGATGGAGATAGAGTTAACGCTGACGTTGAACTCTATCTCAAACTTTGTTTGCTTTAAGTGTTGGCGTTTATCAGGAAGTTCGCACAGTCACGAACGAGCTCCTAATTGCTGAAATTATTACCAGCGAGATGGGGATTTTGTTGTAATTAATTCGTTCGCAATGATTCCAGCTTAACCCCGAGAACCAGAGCCATGGAAAAGTGGTTAAAAATCGATTTTTAAAGTTTTCCCCTTGACTCTTGAGATTTTTTTTTCTATTTTATTTTCTTCTATTTTACATAAATGCGATATCGCCGTTCACTTTAAAGGTAGATTGATCTACATACCTACTTCCTACGATAAGTATGTATATGTAGAGGTATGTAAAATTCTAGGGTAACCAAAGAGGACGACAAGAGCAGCAATGCTGAAGATGAAGTCGAGGTTTAATACCAATAAGTGGGTCACTGCAATTTGTATGCATTGCTTAAAGTTGACTAGGAATCATCTCTTTTACAGAGACGACATAGTGTGCATGTGGAACGAATAGATGCGCTAACTGGGTGATTCTTGGTAGGTAGGTAGGTATCTAACAAGTCTTGACTTCTATCAGGCTTTTTGACATTAATACATAAAATAATACTATACTGCAGCAGTTAGCAGCAAAACAGAATAGCTCCATTAGTAGATCTCTAATTCACTACTTCAGATTCATGTGCAATGGAGAATCCAATTCATTTCAATCGGTCGGATTTAGCGGAACTGCAATTAGTAATTAGCTGTGCACAAAAGTTATATCTTGGGAATGGAATGGATCATCTTCGATTTTCATTTAATTACAAAGATGGTCTGGCCATGGTGATTACCTACTATAGATGAATTTTAATATTTTTCTGTATATAAAAACTCGTTAAGTTTCAATTATCAAATGGCATTCACCTACTATATAGTTAAAGTTTTTCTAGAGTTTTGTGTTCAGCCATTTTCTTCATGATTCGTTTAGCTTCCATGTCGAGATCAGATGTGATGAGATGATGAGCATCAAGTTCACAAAATGAATAACTTTTCATTAAACAAAAAAAATGAGTAAAACTTTTGTTGTTTTGTGTGATTGATGAAAATGTGATTTTCTTCAGATAGAAATTAAAGAATGACTTGCAGTAGTCGTTCGTCATCATGGGAAGAAGTTTAATGCGAAAAGTAAAAAAAAAAAAACGAAAAAACACGTTTTTAACTCTTAATTAGAGCAGAATTACACACTAACTTATACTTGAGAATATAAGTTTTAGTGGAGAGGGGATAGAAACGGAGGTCTGATGATGTGCTAGAGTAGAATATTTTGCAGGCAGAGTTTTCAACTTTCTTGAGTGAATGACAAATGTATAATTAATGGAGGTAGTAGAGATGATTAAGTTGTAGTTCGTAGGCTTACACAGATTCGTATGTAGGTACTAGATGCAGATGACTTTCTTATATCTGATAGGATGAAATTTTTCTCTCAGAATATAATTAATTAATCCAAATCTGTGGGTAGGTGAAAAGGTTGATGCACTTCAGTGGTTGGCTTTATATGATTAGCAAAGCTCTAATGTTTTATCTTATTTAATTTCTGCGTATTTGGAACTTTTGTCCTTAGTTAAATTATAAAAGCTGTGCGTGTGGATTGAGGTATTTCTGGGCTTATTTTAATATTGGGCTCCAATTACTTAACTCTTACAACAATTTTAATATAGTAGGTATAAGTATATATAGAAATCTGTTTATTTAAAGAATTGAACTAAAAATACAAAAATTTAGCTGCAATTTAATCATCTAATGCCCTTAATATAATGGGAATTTCGTTCTCCGTCATACCTACGAGAAAAAAAAGTGCATGAATTATAATTGTAATACGAAATCAAGACTAATCCCACGTTTATTGAAAATTTAATAATAAAAAACGAAAATCTAAATTCAAAATTCGGCCAACAACGAAAAATGATTTGAAATTGCAATAGAAAGGATATCAAAAATACTCAGGTATTTCACACTGAGGGTATCAAGTTTCCATAAGAGAAGTAGGGCAGGATGGTTGAAGGTTTTCACTAATCTACATTTAATGTCCGTGCTTAATAATTTTGTAGAGAGCCAGAGGCGTCGCAAACCTTCATACACCTTACCCAGCACTCCGCGAACATGATCACAACATTTCATTTTCCCATTAAGAGCAACACCGATATTCGTAGCTTCACTTATCCTAGTCAATATTTCACCCCCAAACATGATGTGCGAAAGGTCAGTTTCCAAAGTATTATTTTGGAAAAAACTATATATTTAGTCTTATTTGGATTTAACATCAAAAGATTACGCTGAGACCAATCATAGATTCGTATTAAGTCATCATTAATCCTTACAATGGAGTTTTCAATAAGACCGACAGGTCTACTATTGTATATTTGTAGGTCATCAGCATATAAATGGGTACTAACCTCTTGAACAATGTCTGGTAAGTCATTGATGAATAAGGAAAACGCAATGGGCCTAAGATTGATCCTTGTGGAACGCCACAGAAAATCGGCTGTAAATCAGAGTAACGATCGTTTGACTCGCACTTGTTGATATCTATCACATAAAAAAACTCTGTATCAATTTGGCAACACTAGGACAGCCGATTCACAGCTATATCCTGGTCTGAAACCTGATTGCCAACGTGAAAGCATTCTATTGTTCTCAACAACCTTTTTGAATGTGAGTGTACATCACCTTTTCCAAAGCCTTTGCGAGGAAACACAAAATTCTGATGGGTCTATAATCAGAAAGGCTTACAGCAGTTTTTTTCTTAGGGACAGTAGCAATTTTCCATCTAAAAATGAAGGTAGAACATCATCGATTGCAGGAACTGTAGCTTCTCAAATAAGTATACTGGGTGTTTAAGATAAATAAGCTTGTGGAGAAATTTCAGGCTGCGAAAAGTGAAATGAGTCTCTAAATTGCAACCCAAAAGAGAGCTTGCATACAATGAGATGTGACTACTTCTAGACAATTTGTAAATATATCTAATCACATCATTGAATGCTGCGAGTATTTTTCTCCGGCAGACTGAGACTAGAACTGGAAAGATTGTGCTGGCAAATGTGAAATGTGGAATAACTAATAACTTGAGCCAAAGTTGTCTAAAACAGCCATATATCTTCCCTAATGTCCTTTTAATGTGATTGCAACACGAGAACTTCGAATTAAGTTCAACGTCCAAATTCATGACAGAATCCCTATAAGGAAGTATTACCCTGTTTAATAGAATGAGAGGAAGCATACTTGAGTCAGTGCCATTTCTGTAAATTGCTAGGCAGTTTGATTTAGTTGGATTAAGTGCTAAACTATTTTGTAATGACCACTCATGAATGTGTTGGAGATCGCCATTAAGTCGACATACACAGTCCTCCATTAATCCTATTGGTCTGCTGAGATAAATTTGCACGTTATCCGCATAGAGATGTACAGAGGCATCCAGCACTACGTGCGTCGGCAAGATCGTTAATATATAAACAGAACAGCAGAGGCCCCAGTATGGATCCCTGGGGTACGCTGCAGCTAAGGAACTCAGGCCTGGAATTGTTATTCTTGATTCGAACAATTTGACTACATCCTTGGAAATAAATAATATATAGCGACTAATGTAAGGCAGCAATAATTTTAGGATTTATGGAGATATATTATCAGGACCAGTGGCACTAGATTTAATAGAGTATATAGACTTATAACATTCTGCGTAATCAAAACACCAAAAAGAGAAAGAATTAGTATTGTCAGGGTTATTTAAGCATGGTGTGTTGCCGGGTAATGCTGATTGATTCACATTTTGCGACACGAAAAATTTATTCTTGTTGTTAGGGTCGAGTGAAATTTTCTCTTTGGTGCCCACATATACTCCAGCTTGATTCAGATTCTTCCATAGAATCTTGTTTGAGAGCGTTGGTTGAATTTTTATTTGAAATATCGATATTTGGCCGACTTTATGGCCGATGTTGCTTTATTCCGTGCGATTTTGAATAACGTGCTTGAAAAACTTGCCTTAAGGCGGCGTCTAAACTCCATATAAAAGAACTTCCTTTTTGCAATTAGACGGCCGATGTTGGATCTGAACCAAGGACAGGCATTTAGCCTAATTCTTCTATATCGAATAGGTATAGATAGCTTTCATATAAATAATCGAATAAACTCTCTCAAAAATTTCGACTTGATCGTCTACTACACTACAAGATAATATGCCTTCCCAAGGCAGCCTATTGCATTCCCCGGACAGCTCAGACAAATTAATGCTGTTAAATCATGATAAGGAAAATAGTTTGATATTGGACTAGGACAAGGTGCAAAATCATACGTTAGAAAAATTAGATCATGGTCGAGAAAACTAGGAGCATTAAGCTGATTCTGAAAGAGTATGCGATTTTTTTCATTGGTCATGTACAAAGAAAACAATAAAAACAGGTTGTGTTACGTTTTCTCCTTTATTCCCTAATAACAAAAAAGAAAATCTTTTATCAAAATTTCATAAAAATTGCTTAAGTATATGAGTAAGAAACGAGAAAAGGCTGGTCGTACATTTTCATGTATAGTCATTCACTATCGAGGCTCTTATTATATGTATGGTGGAGGACTTCAATTTTAAGATATTTTTTCTAACGACATGATTTGTATTTATCCTAGTGGCCTATATGAATTATATTCATAATGGCTAAGAATTTTCCTAAAATAAGAGAGTTCCTAATATGGACGCTTGTGGCACTCCACATAAAAGAGGGAAAAATTCACATTTTAAATAGTTATAATTTTTCAGATTTTATTCTCATTCTCTGTTAGTGTCTTACTATAGCCATTTTATACATACAATAAATTGATTGAGATCCTACAGTCTTTCAAACGGTAGCGCTCTGCTTCTGAATATTTCTGAAACTTTCTATGCGACACTTACTGTAATATCAGAATATCACTTAATCCAAGAAGGAAGCATAAAAGCACCTTCACAGATAACTAAAAATGTGTTTCCTTATTAATAAGACCAGAAGGCTAGAAAGAATGGTAAAAAGATGACGAAAAAGATTAATAATACCTTGTTAGCTGTAAAGTAATCTGCTACTAGAGTTTTACCACAAGGAATAGGTAAACAGACCAGAAAAAACATAAGTGGTTGCATAACATTTTTTGTTGTTCCTTCAATACAGGGTGGACCAAAAGTTCGTTTACATTTCAAATGATGATTTAAAAGAAACTAGTTATGTGAGATAAAAACTGTTTATTTATTATTAAAGTACACAAATAGGGATTTTATTTTTTAAAAATTACATCACCCATATGTAATCCTTGACTATTTTGACACTGCTGCAACCTTGAGCGGAAATTTTCAATGACGGCCTCACAAGTGTTTCGTGAAATGTTTTGCATTTCCTCTCGAATATTTTCCTTTAATTCCTCTAGGGAGTCTGGATTGCTGTTGAAAACTTTACTTTTAAGGTATCCCCAAAGGAAGAAGTCCACTGGAGATAAGTCCAGGCTACGAGGTGGCCAGTTAATGGCACCTCTTTTGGATATCACTTTTTGTCCAAAATTTTCGCGAACAGCACTTAATGAGTCGTATGAAGTGTGACATGTTGCCTCACATCTTGCTGATACCACGATCGTTGATTAAAACCATCGAAATCCTGTAGCGCTGTTGTTGAAAAAATGTTCTGTAGCATGGCAATATACCGCTCTGTATTCAAATTAAAACGGACTTTTGGTCCACCCTGTATATCCAAAAATCATTAGATATCATCATAAGACTATTTCAAGAACCTCCTCAAAACAGATGTAATTAATACTCTACTCAATCTATTCTGATAAAGAAAAAAAATTATTAAATATATTCATTAAAAATTATAGATTCAATTCAATTTCCCCCCCCCCCTCCTCTATATACAGCTTTATTGAAAATTCCTAAATATAAATTAATTGCGGTGATAAAAATGATAGCGACAGGATTTAAATTTAAACTTATCTCACCGCATCTCTGCATTATACATACATCCGTATATCTGGAATCGACATAGAATAATTGAAAACTAGAACTATAATCCCGGGCGCTCAATTTATAACTCAATTCCCGCAGATAGTAAACCTTTAATTGATACGCCATCAACTAAAACCGTCCTGCCATTCCCATTAAGAAGGAACACAACTGCACCAACCCATCGCGGCATTAAATTGAATTTTATTTCTTCTTCGTGTCGTTTTATTTCCACATTTATGTGCTGGCTATATGCATACTGCAGGGAATATGGAATAGGGAAAAGACATTTTAAATGTCCACTCCTTGCAGATGGAGAGAGACCATCGTTCACCGTAATCCTGTGTAAATTAGCATTATGAACAAGAAAATTATTTTCATTATTTCTATGAAAGAGCAATTATTATTGCCATCCTTCCTGCGTAAGTAGATGTTACGTTTCCTTAATTATTATTGCGAATGAGTGTTTTCAAAGTCGTATAACGGTCGCAGAGCCATCGTATAGAGAGTGCGCAGTGCATTTAACTATTCCCGACGATTAACTTTGATTTGAATATAATGAACAAAAGTTAGAGAAGTACTCGAATCATAATGCAACAAACTTAACTGAAATCTTCTCGAAATATCCGAGTGAAACAAATTTCATCTTTGCTTCTGGCTTAGAACAGAATTTCTTGTTCATTGTTATTGCGATTATATCCACCTTCCTATCAACATACGTTAATCCACTTCTATACCTTCTCTCCTCTCCTCTATCAACTCTATAAAGTAGATCCTATACTACTTCTACTGTATATACATACATAACTATAGCATAACATGCGGGTTCTCGGGGAGTTTAGAATTAACGAGCACACATCAAATGTACACTGTTCAGCAGGAACTGAAAATATTATAATCGCGAACATAATATGCAAATTATGTGGATGCAGGGGAATAAGCCCGAGAAAAAGAAGACAGTACTGCACACAATACATATTTCCATTACTGGACGGAAAGCAGGCGTATTTGCGTTGAAAATTTGCAATTCAAATCGGTTGAATTTCAAGCCGAGGAATCGTTCACTATCATCATCATAGAGTCGGGTATTCAACTTCCTTTTTAGTTGGGATAGTTTGGTTCTGGGTGGTTTGATGGTGGTTGGGCTTTGAATGCCTCCTTCTTTTTATACGATGAGGAAGGTATCATATAGATAGAACAGAACCTTTCAAATTGCATATATACCCATTATAGACACTTGACTATAACTACCGTACTCGCATTCATTAGACTCAGTGCTGTACCATTTCTCTTATAGTAGATAGAAATACATTGAGTTGTGATAAAAAAATAAATAAATAAAATACGGCCACTGAACTGTTGTTGCATCATTACAAGTTTATTACGACGTACATATGTAACACAATCGGAAGAATAATATTCGCCTATGTTACTTGGAGTGGCAACATCGGTACAGGCTTCCTTGATTACCATTGTCTATGTGTGTACTAGAATTTTGCATAGAAATTACTGATTATCTAATGGTTAGTTAATGGAATCATTGTTTTCAATTTTATTAAATTAAATTAATTAAGAATAAGCGAATATAAATGGATTTGTTCTAACAATTAGACTAAGTGGATATATGAAATGCATTAAGGCATCTGTGATCCCAGTTCTTAATATGGGTCAAGAGGAAATTTAGACTCCAATTAAGGCTGTGTTCCATATCCCGAAAGGTAAGACTCTGATTATCAGGACCCTCAAAAGCTAAAATCTTGACTTAGTCGCGAACATTGAAAATCAAATTTCAAATTTAGTTAATCAGAAAAAAATCCTCATTGGGAAAAGCTTTCTGCATTCTAGATTTCGATTTACAAAACGTGGTCTAGTATCAAAATTGTGGGGGTATAAATCTAATATTTTTTTAACGTGTGGCACAGTTTTACTTCATATTTAATGAATCACTCTATATCTTCTGAAATAAAAACTCTGCAACATATTTAAAAAAAAATTCGTTGGCCTTTAAGGGGGGTTACAACTGAAATCTTAAAAAACACGAAAAGTTAATACAACTTTGCATCAAATTTGTACGTATTATCATGATCAAAATTGTACATAGTTTGAGAAAAAGCATAAACTTAGGTAATGACGTGTCAAACATAAAGATTTCGGCGTTTGATATGTTATATGTAATTAGCTTTACAAAACTCTCAAATTCATGAAATTTGCAAAGTTTGGTACATCAAAACGTAATAATGGTGCATCAAGTAGATAAATTTGTACTTGAAGATGGAATATCTTGAAGTGGAAGAGAAAGTGTCGGAGGGAAAACTCAAATTGTGTAGTGCAATGATAAAAGAAATAAAGTCAATAATGTTAACCATGGTAGCGTCAAAAATTTCTTGGTTTTTTATATTTTGCATACAATTTGGCGTTTTTAATTCATTTCATCACCGTCAGATGGAATGATGTGCTTTCGGAAAGCATTCATTTATTATGAAAGCTCTGCGGACTGTAGTCTGCATGCTCATAAAGTGTATGTCGCCATTTTCTGCATCAGGTATACGTGTGTAGATTTCGCGGAATATTTTAAGTTTTATCATTGGTAATTTATTATTTTTGCTTGGAAGGCGAGACTTTTTTTGCAGTTCTATTTATAATCTATTTGTGTATAATTGTGAGCAACTATTATTTAATCATCGGACGTGTTAGTAAAATTCGGTCCAATAATATTATGAACTAAAGAGGAGAAATCTAAATTTGCTAGGTATCCAAATTTGTGTATATGAAAAGGAAATAATCCTATAAGGCCGTTACACAGAGAATCGATCAATTTTGTGTAAATTTGTGAATTTTTGTGGTAACCCCCTTTTTTATAATTTAAAAAGAAAAACGAAGATCACGAGCTTCGAAATAATTCGAAGTTAAGCATCTAATTTCGAAATTAGTTGCCATAGTTATGTTAAAGGTCTGCAATTGCTAACTTTTTCCATTTTTTGGTTTTAATTCTATAACTATGTATTATAACAAAAAGAAAAACCAACAATGTTGAGGGCCTATTTTTCACCCTTCCCGTTGATTATAGTTTTAAATATACATACAGATTTTTATCAAAACAAAATTACCTTTACAATACAAAATATAAAAATCGTGTATGATTCAATTTCGAAAACAAAATTTGTTCGAACATAAGTTCCCAAAACACGATTGCGGTTTTGGAATTTCTAGGTGCCGATATTTCTAGTATGTCAATATTTTTATATCCTAAATGAAATCCTAAGGTTTATACACTAAATCTGTCATTCCGCTTGCAGCACGTGGAAATAATAATACCACGACAAAATAAATTGGACACCCATGAATGAACGATATTTTATTTTTTGAATGTATGTCCGTCCGTCTGTATGTCCAAGCCCAGTCCGTACCTCTTTCTTCGCGGTACCTCTCTAACTTCACGGTATCTCTCTCTCTCTCTCTCTCTCTCTCTCCCTATAACGCATTAACTTAAAGTGCTGTATTTCACTCCACACTACTTTTTTTTTATAATATTTGCAGATCTTTGAAAATGGCGGAAATTGGGCAACGTCTTCTCAGGGTTGGCATACAAAAATTTCGTTTTTCAATATATATTTCGACACTGTTTGAGAACGCATTGACGTAAAGTGTTTTTTTATGTACCTACAAATTATAGATCTACGTTCGAAAATGACAAAAAACGGAACACTTTCTTTGGGGTAGATAAAAAAAAAAAAATTTGTCAATTTTGGAAGTATATTTTGTTAATGTATGAGAACGCGTTGTTGATACAGAGATCTCAAATCTAGCGTGCGAAAAATTAAATTTTTAGCTGGAAGTTTTTCGTCTTTATTAGACTGAAATTAATTGGAAAAATAAATGTTTTTTTCCCAATGAATTTACAAAATGCATTCAGATGCAGAAAAAATACCGAACTTTTCGACCCCAGCGATCATAGAGGTCTCATCAGCGTGGTTATCTCTGATCAAGGAATATCTGCATCTCAATGCATTTTGTAAATTCATTGGGGGAAAAAACATTTATTTTTCCAATTAATTTCAGTCTAATGAAGACGAAAAATTTCCAGCTTACAGTTTTACTTGGGTTATCCGAGTGCCATACTGCAAACAAGGGGAATAATCACCTAATTTGAAAATTGCAATGAGAAATTTTGCTACCATATAATTCACACTTGCTATTGTTAAAAAGTATTTATATGGTCAATTGGGTGACCTCTATCACTTCTGTGGTAGGCGATCAGAGATAACCACACTGATGAGACCTCTCTGATCGCTGGGTCGAAAAATTAAATTTTACGCGATAAAATTTTTTTGCCAAATTTTTAGCAAAAATCATTGACAAATTTTTGAGTTGAACATTTTCTCAAAAACCAGTATGACTTTTTTAAAAATTTGATGCTTTCTGAATGCGGGCTGAAGAGAGACGTTGACCTGTCGAAAAAAAACTCACAAAACGTTTAACTGTTTTTGAGAGAAATGTGAAAAACTAAAATCGTGTCATGACACGTTTCGGTTTATTGCATTTCATTCAGAAACCAGTGGAAATTTTGTGAAAATTCTTACATATTCATGACCCCTTTGTCCGTCCGCATGGATAGACACCTATCGGTGTTAAAATTTTTTAGCTAAATTTTTAGCAAAAATCACTGATTTTTGTCATGTCAATAGATTTTAAAGGTGTCCCTTCAAGGGGTGTATGTTGATAGGGGGTGTATGAAAATGTCATCAGAAATCGTCTACGGGCAACGGTTTTCGAGATATTAGCGATTTTCCGCAGTTTTTTTTCATGTCAATAGATTCTAAAGGTGTCATTTCAGGGGGTGTATGAAAATGTCATCAGAAATCGTCTACGGGCAACGGTTTTCGAGATATTAGCGATTTTCCGCGGTTTTTTTCATATCAATAGATTCTAAAGGTGTCATTTCAGGGGGTGTATGAAAATGTCGTCAGAAATCGTCTACGGGCAACGGTTTTCGAGATATTAGCAATTTTCCGCGGTTTTTTTCATGTCAATAGATTCTAAATGCGTCATTTCAGGGGGTGTATGTTGATAGGGGGTGTATGAAAATGTCGTCAGAAATCGTCTACGGCAACGGTTTTCGAGATATTAGCAATTTTCCGCGGTTTTTTTCATGTCAATAGATTCTAAATGTGTCCTTTCAGGGGGTTTATTTAATAAGGGGGAACAAAAATTTCATCAGAAATCGTCTACGGGCAAAAAAATTAAACTTTAATTTTGGGTTTAATTTTCAAAATGAACTTGAACTAAACTACACCGGGAAATCTTTTCGAATGTAAAAACCTGTAAAATTTTCAACAGTAAGGTGAAATTGACACAAACCTTTTCATTTTATCTCTTTGTAACGTTGCACTCAATAATATCGATATAATTATTTTAATGAAGCGAGCCGGTCGACATTTTTAATTTTTTATTCAAAAATAATAGTGCAAATGCGGCCATTAAAAAATATTTACCATCGCTTCTGGTATTTCTTACATTATTCCCCCTTCGCCATACGAACAAATTTGATTTGGACAGAGTAGGTATTATCCACACAGTTTTATACTATATTCATATCCAGCTTCCCTATTAAAATAGAAATGGTCCCAAAACTGACCCCTGTGATATTTCGCCACAATCTTTACAGTAGAGATATTTGTAAATAAAAAAAAAAATTACGAATTAAATTTCTTCATAATTTTCAGTTATAATTTAAAAGATTGTCACCCAGCGTAGTAATAAAAAGGTACTAATTACTAACTGTTGACTAAACTTCAAAACAAATGATTTAATTTTAGATTTTGCTTAGTCAGAAGTAAATTGTCAATAGCAATTCAAGTGGATGCACTTAGAATTAATAGTAAGCAGAGTTGTGTTACATCATACTAGTCATAGTGGATAGTTATCCTTCCATCTATCCATCCTGGTGATATCGTCATTAATGAAAAACATATTTCGAATAGCACTTTCCTCTGGATAAATTTTCTATCGGCCTGACTTCGGTCTCTTTGAAGCACATTCATACATACATACATAGATATGCAAATTAGAGAAACGAATTGGAAAATATTTTGCCTGCACCACTAAAATGCTATACACCGGACGTATGATATGTATGTAGTATATCCTCTACACACATTAATAAGATCCTTTTGTTCCAGTACATGTCATGTCATATCCGTTTCCTTTTGGTCCTTTGGGGCTCTCTCTGTATTTGATGAGTATAGGAGATTTTATACACTCTAGGCACGCACTTCAGGCTGCTACCACGAATAGGCAAATAGTATCGGTCCAAAACTTATTTGAGCATATTTGGCGTTTTGGATTATTTGAATATGACGGTTGGCTGACTAAAAGGCCAGGAGGCCTATCCATCGACACCTCCATTCTGGGTTGCGCTTCGGGTAAAATATATATACATATATATCGGTTTAATGTTAGCCGCCGGGAAATTCACATTTTCCCAAACTGTAACAACATAGCATGTATCAACACAGGGGGTGACAAGAATTCGATTATTAAACTTTCACTCCCTCTAGGCGGCATTTGTGGGAAAAGTAGTTGTTTTTCCTCCGGTCATTTTGACTAAATTGGCATTGACATCGCATGCAAATCGTACACGAACACGTGTAATGGAATTTTTTATCAACTAGATACATCAAGGATTATTGAGTGGTTGAGTGTCACGGAAATAGAATTCGATTGCAGATGGTGTCCCAACCAGGATGAATGGTGTATGTTTTTCGTTTGTTTTTTGTTTAGTTTTTGCATGACAGAAGAGGGTGTGATGCCCGCGTGCTTTGAACTCATGAATTTTTGCAGTGACTATGTTGAACTGAAGAGGGCTCAGTTCAGCAAGCTCATACAGATATTTATCGATGCCGGGGTGATAAATTTTTATTTTATTACCATATGTGTGTTTTTCGTGAAAATGATTTTTCCATTGATATGTGGCGGGCAACGATCAACGTTGGTATAGTGTATAATATATGAATAGAGGAGAATATTTTCCATGCTTCCACACTTGTTTTTACTCTCCATAAACAAAATGAAACCATTTTGCGTACGACTATTAAACATTATTTGATTGCACAAACACGATAATGTCTGGGTGATGGCGGAATTATAATTTCCCATTAGGACACCAATGATGGCAGTATATATATAGGTGTGTTTTAGGGTTTATATTAATGACCAATTGGATATTTTTATATTGACTAAGCTACTGGAATGAATACACATATTGTGTCGTCGATGAGTAAAACTCATAACTGCATTTTACTGGAAATAAATAATAAAATTTATATAAACAATTTCTGTGTGATATGAAGCTTGTTCTAAAATTAGTTGACAACCGATATCTATGAATAAATAAAAGTGATGAGATTCAACTTCAAATGTATTGTGGATATGTTAAAAAGTTTTTCTCATCCTGTTAGAAATTAGTCTACACATACAACCTTTGATGATGCTAACTTAAAACTTATTGGGTACAAAATAATTTTTTTTCTTAAATATTAGACAACAAAAAGCAGGTATGCATTCGTTTGTAATAAGATTATATCATTGAAATACAAATAAAATAAGGAAGTGCCTATAATAGAACCCTAAGGTACACCTGTATAAATGTGTCGGGAGAAAGAACTAAAACTAAGGTAGAAAAGTGAACATTATGAATATTCTCCACGGTGTTGATCATGTAAAACAGAAATCATATCGTGTACTTAATTTATTTATTATAAAAACTAAACTCCTTTAGACAAGTTCGATTAAAAAAGTTAAAAGATTACAGAAAGATGTCATCTGCATTCTTATCAAAGTTTTCTATTGAATGTTCACGGGTATCGAAAATTCTACAGTCTTATGGTTAATATTGCTCCAGATTAAGATTCCTGGCTAAATTTATATTGTTCTGATCTTATTCGGGACCAAGTTTCCAGCGGAGTAATCCTACAAAAAACCGGTAATGAAATCTTAACTATTTCCAATAATATTAGCATCATAATCGTCTATCAATTTTATCCAATTGCTATGATGAATCTGTCCATTATCATCATTCATATGCATCTTAAGAGAACATATGGCAGATAATATATTAAAAAACAAGGGTTCTAAAATTGAGCCCTGTGGAATACCAGAATGCAATTATTTGATGTTAGTTATCACTTCTTTCGAATGTCTCTGAAAGTATGAGGACATAAACTGAATTTAATTTGCAATCATATTTAGGTATGTAGTTACAAAACTAGAAGATTTTATCTTCAAATTCAAAAACTAAAAAAGGTCTTTCTCTGTCTCTACTTAAATTACTCCAGCGGATAAAATTGCGATGAGATAATTTAGTGGTTAAGAAGGGAACATTCATTCAGTATATTCTAATACTCAGCTGAAACCGATATGTCAGCTGGTGAAAAGTTTAAGTCCTACCTCATAAATTTTCATGTTAAATTTGTTTCTAATTTTCTGTTCACAATATATCAGAAAATATGCGCTTCTGAGAAGCTTTATATATTCTAAGAACTTTCTAATCAAATATAGCTTCTATATTTATAAAAACACTTCTATGCATACACATACAAACAAATTCACCTATACAGTAAAGATGTTTTTAAAACTTATTTTATACTGCATCTTTTGCTCTTTATCCAATTTATAAAAGTTTTTCACGCTCGCATGTAATAGCTAGGTACCTACATATGTACATGCAAAACTCCAATGTGAAAAGAAAGCAAAATTTGTAAATCTCTTACTTAGTTGCCGTCAATCATTTGGAAATCAGAAGTTTCCGATTCTAGAAAAGTATTCAACTTCGAATAAGAAGAGTTTACAAGTTTCCGTAAAATGCGTATTAAGGGAGTTTTTGTTTTTTTTTTCGTTTGCAAAAGTCTCAAGAAAATTAAATTTCTCAATCCCTGCCCTTCTCATAGGAATTTAATTTAAATTAAGGGAAATTCCAATATGAGGGGTTACGTTTCGTATGAAGCAATAAAAAACACGTAAAGGGCTTAACATATTAAATTCATATTTTTTTCATATACTCGTAAAGAAAGTGAAATATACGTGAAGAAGAAGTTAAGCAGTTTATTTTTTTTAAATTTTTGTTCCTTAATATCGATTAAAGTCGATATTTATTTTCATACTATACAAGAATCTGGTATTGCACAGTTCTATTTATCTCCAGATAGCGAGCGAATTTATATATAGTATGTACTTCCACCAATGTCATTCCCTGAAATCTCCTTCTTCTGGAACCAGACTACGACGACAACAAACAGAAATAGTAATTTCAATATTTTCTTTAAATTTCTAGAATAGCAAAAAAAAAAAATAGAAATAAATTCCTTCCACCTTCCTGCCTACTTCCGTTGCTTAACTGAAACCGAACTATCTCAAATTGGCTATAAACAAATGATCCTTGTTATTCAGGTCATGTTCCTTTTTGGCAAATTTCCTGTATTTACACAAAAAAAAATTCCATGTCCCCCCGTACATTACCACATAATAGCGAAATGACTTCTGAACTTGCACACACAACCTATCCACCCCCGCATATGGTGAGGTAAACTTGAGTTAGCTACTTTACGATTATATACCAGATGCCAACACCGCGCACTACAGAGCTATGTAGCTGCTCCTACGTGTACGGTGTACTATATGCCAGACCAGAGAGCCCATTACATGGCGGAGCACTATAGAAGAAGAATAGTGAGTACTTGCCTGTCTCAATTTCTTTGTATAGTCTTACATTTGGGGGCGGTACGTGCCATATGAAATAGTTCTTAGACTATACTTCCCTATGCTCCCTATAGTCTCGAAGTGTCTGATTTTAAGTCCCATAACTAATACGACATCCTACACCATTACGTCCCCATAGCCCCTGTCCCTTTCCAAAGTTATGTTCATTTCGGTTTTCATATGCTAATTATTGTGTCACATTAGAGATTTTGGTGTTTGTTGTTGTTGTTGTTGCTGTTGTTTGACAAGTACTTAGCGCCTTCCTTGAGATATGTATGAGCATCATTTTTTCTTGATCTTGTTTCTATCTATCTATCGCGCATGACTAAAGAGACTTTCAACTTTGGGTGTGATGTAACATTCTTGTCGCAGCCGCACCGCGTCGCTGTCATAACTGTTATAATCGACGACTTATTATTACCCACTCACTCAATACTCGGCGCCCGCCCGCCCTCCCTCCTCCAGTAAAATTTAAAATAAATTTACAACTCATGCGATATGACTGACGAGGCTGATTGAAATGGGTGAAACATTTATTGAATTTGACTAACTTGGATTTGATCTAATTTAGACTGAGATGATGACCTTTTCGAGCTCGTTTTGAGTAATTTGTATATGCCTTTCCAAATCAATTGCATAACAACAATGCAATTTTGGGCCACCCACTTTAAATGTTTTTTGTAACTTGAAAAATGTTGTTGTTGTTTTACCTTGGTTTAGTTTTGAATTTATTCCAAATTAAAAATTTCGAGGCTAATTTCTTTAATAGAGTCCATAAGTAATATTCTAACATAGAAAGATTGATTTCATTAATATCTGGGTGCATCCTATCTTACTGAGAGTATCGCTATTATTTCGGATGATGAATTTAAACCAGAATTATTTCTAGCAGGGGAAGCATCTCAGTGCTATTTGTGTGGGTTATAGAGTTCGAATACCTATACTAGGTGTTTGCCTTGATCAGGAATAGAGATGAATGTGAAGAAATTAAAATAGTACCTGAAATTGGATAAATTGACATAAATTTAGACTCTGACTAAGAGTAAATGTTCAACCTACGCCCAGCTATTTTTAAGTGAGGAGTGGGAATTGGTCTAGGAGAGAAAATTGACGAGACCCCCCACACTTAGCCTGGTGGTATCAGTGGCAGTGTCACTATTTATACATCCCCCCTTTTTTCTCTCATATTTAAAGAAGTCGCCATTCAGAGTTTGGTTCCTATACCACACGATTTACTCTTCATAGGCACAATTGAGTATAACAATGCAAACCCAGCTGTTATTTAGAGGCGATGAGTTCCATAGAAAATAACTGAGTTTGACGAAAACCATATTAAGCAAGCTACTTCTATTTCTTAAAATCCTCTTTATACCTATAATATTCATTGGTATTTAAGTATGGATCAATAATTTCGTAGTTCCTACACGCTTTCAGCCCTGAGCCTTAGACCAATACGTAGTTTACGAAATGCATCCTCATACTCACCTATTAGAATGGTTAGGAAATTTCAGGTCCTTATGTTCTCTATCTTCATTTGGAAATACATATTCACCAATGATATAGGCAAAAATCAAAAATTCAAGAACTATTTTTATGATAATCGCTTGGAGCCTATTTTCCACACATCGACTAGAGACGATCTGAAGTTTACATTTTCTTTACATCATTCCATAACCACAAGACTAATTAAAGATTTACCTGTAAATATACAAATCTATAGTAATTACCTACCAGTATCCACCGTACTCATCGTAATCCACAAACAAACAAAATACCAATAAATTGCGGAAACTCAACCTCTTTCTTGTATCCGTTAATCGTATGAGGCTCTATATCACCTATACACAAATCCACTTCGATGAATTTCCCGATTTAAAAGATCATTTCATGATCCATTCATTGATAGATGGATGACCTACGACGATCATGTGGTCACATTCCTTGCGAGCATAAAAATTCTATTTGCCGTTAATCCCGCAGAGAGTCGTGTCAAATTATTCATTAGAAGAAGATATGTAGCTGCATTCGCACATACTTTACATACCTACCTACTTACATTGTACGTAGCCCCCCCCCCCCCCCCCCGCGTAAACCTAAGTCAATTATTTCATTATTTTACTCAGTGTGAAGCCTACTACTATTACTACTACTACTACCACTTCACCGCTCATGAAGAATCTACCGAGATCGCATATCTTCTTAACCGAAGGCGAAGATCACTCTGCAATGTACCCCTAAAGGCATATAATAAAACTCTTCGAAAGCCTAAAGGTGATGTGGTGATGTTGTTCTAAAGATAGATACCACAGCAGACAGATCTAACTGTTGTTTCTAGTTTGGAGGTAATTCCACAGCTAGTCAAACAGGATTGAAAAGAGTTCGCGCCAAAGATCCATTTATGTAGGTATGTAGATAAGAACCGCATAAAATGGCACTAGATACATACGTTTTGCTCTGACCGCAAGATCATTTGGTGCTCATTCACTGAATGGATGAGGATGAGGATGATAATGATGAAGATGATGATGATGATCATGACTATGACTATTGACTAGAGGTATGATTGTAATAATTAATCTTGCGGATAAGACAGAATCCACAATAAATGAGGGTGGTCATCGCTCAAATGACTGACACACGTGTAATTAGCATAAATACCGCTTTGATAGAGATTCTATGTTTTCAGGTCACAAAATCTTGATGTTCTCGCGTTAAGCGGATTGCGCAACAGTGGGTGCAAAAAGATCATTGATCTTGCGAGAGTAAATCAAGACCAACAGCTTTCTTATGAGAGATTTACACGTGACTAATGAACTTAATTTAATGCTTTAAGATCTGGTTTTGTTTTTGTGATTGATTGATTTAATGAGAAAATTAATGATAACATCTTTTTTTTTTCTTCTTATTATTATTATTATTAGTCTTCCTCTTCTTCTTCTTCTCCTCCCTCTTCCTCCTTCTATTCTTCTGTACAATCAACGAGATTTTTTCATTTATTTTTTCCTTGCGGGAATCGAACTCGCAATTTGTAGAATCGGAAAGTTTTTTGTTATATAAATTTTGTTAGTCATTAATGATCTTCTTTTTTTTTAGAATGTGCTCGTAAGAAAGCCAGTCTTAGTTGAGCAAGTCTAACATATTTTGCTTAAGTCTATCACCAATCTAAACATTATTTACCGTTTCGGGTTATTCTGAAGATCATTAAATTAGCGTATAATATATAATTTGCTACTGATAACAATGTAGTGGTAGGGGTGGGATGAAGTATCCACGATCATAACAAGAAAATGTCTATTCCTCTCTTTTCAAGTAGGGACCAACATGAAGAACTTATTTGAGAATACTATTGCCAGCCTGTTAAGTTTTTGTTCTGTTAACTGTCATTTTGTGGTCTTCGATCGCATTGTGTAATATGTCATAGCCTTTAAACTGTCAATTGAAATTTTATGTTGTCTGGATTTTGATATTTATCTAAGAAAAATTGTTTGTAGTCCTTTATCGATTCCTGATTAAAAGAAAAAAAACTTTACTTTCTTGCAAGATAGCTGTATTCGTCGGAGTAAGGTCATTTATTGTTTGACGAAGTTATTTTTTGAAACTAAGTTTAACGATGATTTCCACCCAATTGGAAGTCTTTCTGCGCAATATGATATGGGTGCTTTCATTTCTTGATATGAAGCCCGATAGTTTGTGTTTGATACCTAGACAGGAGCATTTATACTAGGCATTTTTTAGATTTTGTTGAATATCTACATGATCCAGCTGTGCTGTTGTAACTTCTATAGGTAGTCAAAAATTCTCACAAGATTTGGGGCCGGATTCACTAACTCGGAGAGTTGTGGAGCTGTGGAGATGAGAGTTCTTTTGACACTTAACTCTCCACTCTGAATTTTGTAACTCGGGGAATTTATATTGTTGAGAAGTACCAAACTCTTTATTCCACTCGACAAAACTCTACTGTGTTACTTAGTTGTGGAGAAGTAAGAAGAATATTTTTCAACTGACAGTATTCGCTAGTTTTATTGTGTTTCTTTAAGGTACCTAAGTACCTAGGATTTCAAATTAAATTATGGACTGACTGCATATCCTGACTATATTTACAAAAACAAATTATGGCAATACTTACAGAGAAATAGGGATTTTGGTGTCTCAAAGTACCCGCTAAAAATTTTAAATCACGCGAAAATGGTCAATTTGGTCGTCTTCCAGTACCAGAAGAGAGGCAATAAAATTTTTAAATATGCACGTGAAAGCTTGTATGTGGGATTAAATCGCATCTAAATTTTGTTTCCTAATTATATATGTAATTAGTTTTTGAGTCCGGTAAATGGTTTTGGAGATAACTGCAAATCAAGTAGATCAGTTCTTCTTAAGATGAAAAAATGACCGTTTTTTGGTACAAAAATGACACATTTTCAACTCATCATTATGAAGAACTGGTAAGTCCTGAAAATTCATTTTCCATGAGAAAAATATTCCTAAGAGAGAAGTAATGGATGTGAAACAAACAACGGCAGAAATATATGCAAAATATAATGAACTGGGGTGTATATGACCCAAGTGCACAAAACCCATCTTTCGGCGGTAAAATGTTAGTTATGAAGTTAAAATGATCAAATAAAACTGCACCACTTTATTACCAGCTTCTTCCTCTTTAATTTGATACCAAACATGACGTATTTTGAACAACCCCCAATGAGGGTGGCACGACCCCCCCATCCCCAAAAGCCCCGCCCCCAAATATTTGTCATCTTTATTTCTGCAATCTAGACCCTAAATCAGAAGGAAGAAACCACAATGCTCTACGACCCTCCCATGCAGAATTAGCCGTTCTTCAATATTGCGATACTTCTCACGTTTTCTTTAACTCCCCAAGTATTTTAGAGAAACGCGAATGGAGAGTTAAAGAGTTTTAATCGGGGAAAACGAAAACTCTCATCTCCCAAACTTCCAAACTCACCGAGCTACAGAATTCGGCCCCTGGTATCGATACGGGATAAACAATTCACGATAATGTTGCTCCTTTCAAGATATATGTATATCTTATCTCAATTGGAACTTGGGAAATAAAGTCCAACTGAAGTATCTGAATTAAAGATTCTTAAATGTTAAATGTAAAATGTTTCAAGACCTCGTAAATTGTTGCTTGTGCTGGATGGTTCAACAGAGAAATGGATGTGCTAAAACTATTTCGCTTTTACTTATTCGGATATGAAATTTTCAAAGACAGTATTTTTAATTTTTTTCGATTCATTCATTTTCACCTATGTAGTTGAGTGTGCATACTATGTACGTTACGTGTAAGGGTTGAAAAGAGTCGGACCAAGAAGTGAGCCCTGTGCAACTCCCATTTCAATTACTTTACGGATACTGTGAATTGCACTTCTCAAACTGAATGAAAAATTTCCGTGAATATAGAAATCTGTGAATAATATCTTTTCCGGCTACCGAAATTATAGTCACTCTCTTTGAGTCGTCACTCCTGATATTCTGTCAGTACGATTAAGTAGTGCATGTGAATTTGAATGTCGGGAAGGAATTTGGAAAATATCCTACTAAAATCTGAAATGGAAAAAAATTATCCACTCAACTGAAGTAACCGTCCAAATTTTCTAGTCTGAGAAAATTTTGTAATGAACATTTATAGAAATAAAATTTTTAAACTTATGATTAACTTCATATATAACAATAAAAAATAAATTATTTTCCCTTGCAAAAAAAAAAAGTACCAAAAGTACAAAATACAAATTCCTCAGGAACATTCTTCCATTTTCATTATCATAATGACAAAGATGAATTGCGTTTATCTGTCTCTGCCCCCCATAAACTTTCCAGGTCATGGTAAAATTAGACTTCTTTTATTTTTCTTCTTTTTTATACTCTTAAATCGAAATCAAGACTTGACAAAATTTTAAATAGACACCCACAAAAAATATTTTTTTTTTACAGAACTATTTGTATAGAGCCAAATAAATAGACAAAAATCCAAATAAAAAAAAATAAAAAAAATTGAATTTGAAAGCTTCACATTTCTCAAGATGTTTTTTTCTTCTCAATTTTCGATGTCTCTGTTGTTATAAATCAATATTTAAAACACTCACAGCTTCTGTCTTTATCAATCAGATAAAAGATAATCACCGATTATTGGATAGAATTAAATTATAACACCCCGGATATAAGAGCCCATAAAATCCTATTTTATATTTCATTAGCATTGAATTCTTGATAAGAATCCCACATGGGTATAAGAGGAAGACTCATTAACATAACTACTGACAACAAAAAACAAAAAAAAAACAACGAAACAAAATCATCTCATAACTGACATAATGTTGGCGACTTATTTATGTCAATGAACCTCACAACAACAACAACAACGACCAAGAAATGAAGCTAAATATCAGTTGAGAGATCGTCATCGTTTTGCAGTGAAGGTCTAGATCAAGTGAGATCAACAACACTCTTATGAGCCACTCTTCACTTCATAATACTTGTATTTGCGTATATAGTTGTTGGTGGCCGGTGGCCGTCAAACTGGGAGCGGTGCAACCTGCGGTAAGTAATCACACTTGTCATTTGTAGTGTGGAAAGTGGTTCACAAACCAAGCACCATGTTTAGTTCAATGTTGATGTCCAATCCGCGTAAACTCTATCAAGCCCACTTATTTAGTATATGAATCGAGTTCAATCCTCCACACTTGTTGCTGCTATCGTTTTCCAATATGGGTCTACATACTTACTAAAGGAAAGTAGTTTTCCAAGTGATTGAGATTTGTGATCCCCGCATGCCTATTGGCTAAGATGAAATTTTCTTGGTTGAGTGAGTTAGTTTAAAAAAAATCGCAGCTGTGCAACATTCATCGTCACCTTCTTATTATGGGATCCAATAATATGTCAATCATTTTCTCTATTGATAACGCGTTTCGAAACTTGTTATCATCAATGATCTCTTCTTGTACTATTTCATCTGGGGTATGTGGGGTATGCATCACAGCTGGAGATCTCTTTTTCTAATTTTTAGTAAAAATCCAATTAACTTCAAAGTAATCAAGATTAGAAGAGAAAATCTGTTTATTTTTTTATTTTTTTTTATTTCTACTTTTCTTTTTTCTTACTTTTCATTCTCCTTGTGGCCGCTCTGTTAGCTAAATGCACCACAGAGCAAGCAGGGTAGGTACTCATGATAAATTAAGTTCGACGCCTTGTTACTTTGGTTATTTATTGCGGCACACAGGTCTCCTCCTTCCTTATAATAAGGATTTCTATAGAATATGTCCATGGGACTTGTGGCTTTGTATCTGTCACTTGAGATAAGCACATGCTGCTCAAGAAGACCGATAGAGTCCCATAAAGTGTTGACTGCTTAGTCCCCCGTACTAATCTATTTTACTCGTTTCGATTTCCATTTTCATGGAAGGAAAGTTTTTTTTTCCCCCCGTTCTTCTCTCCATTCCCCCCATATTAACGTAGTTTTCCCGTAGTTTTTCTTTCACTTTTTTTTTCTCTCACTTTTCCTGGTATATTTTTTTCTTCCTTCTTTTGTGTTTGTATTATCCTAAGCTAATCAGTAGTACTTATTCAAAGTCCGATGAAAAGTAGAAGTAGACTCGAAATACAAAGCGACTATGGTTCTGGAAATAGGCGAGATAATTAATGCAATTACGAACGACAGTAGGTAGGCAGTACATAGTAGGCCTGTGAAAGTGGTTCAAGGTTTTCAGGAAATAGAATTGGTGTTGGAGAACTGGTAACTAGTACATAACTATATAAATTGGTAGAAGATATCTTGATAGTTGTGCCTCTATATACCACCATACTACATATAGTGCTTGCAATCATTTCGCTATATACATATATTCCATACAAATCTTCGATATCAACTATGGATTTGATAGCAAACGACTGTGGGCTGGACACAAGCTCTATTTTGCGTGCCTTTAATGGCAATTTATTTTAATTAATTCGATTATTTAAGTAATTGACGTTTTTGGGGAAATATGAAAATTACTTTTGGCAATGCCGTTTTAGTCGTAATATAATCGCAGTAGAATTGTAGGTATATAGTTAACGCAATGGTGCTGTGGGACACAAACGTACCGACTGTGAGTCCCAAAAGCTGCCACAGAGAAATTTAATTAAAAATTTTAATCCCTGTGGTCTTAGGGGGTAAAGTAGAGGTTTTTTTTTGTCTGGATAAATAAATAAAATCAATTTGATTTGTAAATAAATTTTGTTTTGTTTTTTTCGCTGAGTTTTACGATAAGTTTTTTATTGTTTTCTGTAATGTGTTTTGATGGAGTTTAGAGGTTTTGAGTTTGTTGTATTAGGTTCACGTATTCCTACATATGTGTGATTTAACTAAATAAATAGTAAAAAAAAAAGTAGGCATCCATGGCATTCCCAATAAAATATTGTTGCTCTGTAGAAATTAATCTATTTTTATTTTATTATTACGAAGTAGAAAACTAAGATCTCCTGTATTCCATTAAATAACAATGATTTTAAAAAATGGCGAGCGTAGTGTACATATATGGTGCCTACTCGTTCATCCAAACTCACAGAATAAATAAGGCTTGACTAGAAATGAAACTGACACAATTGGGAGCTCCAGATGACCAAATGAAACCGAAATAATGCATAATGTAGGGGAGCCCGGGGTTTTATGGGAAAATGCTCAAATTTGCAAATTTTCGCTGGAGTTGTCGCAGTTAAATTGCAACAGAATTTAAACAAAAGTGCCAATACTTTTTGTCAACCACAGAGGAAGTATGTAGATTGCCGATTCTGTGATTGGCATTTTCGTGCATTTTCAAAGATCGCCGGTAGATGGCGAAAAGTGGGTACGCAAAATTTTTATACATTTAATTTTTTTTTAAATAGGTAAATGGCATCTGATCTTACTGAAATTTTGTACAGATAATCTCTTAATAAAAGCGCATCCATAAAAAGAAAATTGGATTAATTGATAAGTTGTAGAAAAACATTTTGAAATGAATTTTTCAGACAGAATTTTGGTCGTCGAAAATTAAATTTCGCGACTTAATCAGAAGGGGAGGGAAAATATTAAAAAAAAAAATCACAAAAAAACAGGAATTTTGAAAATCGGATAATATTTATCCCACCTTACTCAGAACACCCGAATTCGGGAAACGAGAAATATTTTCCCATTCGTGTATATGAATGACCTTTTGACATTGAATTTTTCATCCGATTTTGATGAGATTGTGTATGAATATCCTACACAGATGATAAAATATAAAATAAATACCCGCACTCCTGGAAAAATAATTTATTTTTTTATTTTTTTATTATAATAATATATAAGTAACCCACCACGGGTTACCACTTAGAAACCCACTGCCGTCCGAATGTCGTAATAGTTTCAAAATTTCATAAAAATCTCACAATGACCTTAACAAAAAGAGTTTTGAAATTTGGCCGAGAGATGTGGGAAAAAATCAATATGTGAATGCCGAAAATGTATCTTGAGAGACATTCGTGCTCCAATCTTGTGGTAATTTTGCAAAAAAAATTGTCGATTACTTCTTTGTAATCCGGTGATTTGTGGTTACCGAGAAAGTTGTGAACAACACTTTTAAACGATGCCCATGGTGCTGCTTCATCAAGCGCTAAACATTTTGTGAAGTTTGCATCAGCCATTAGTTTTCGAATATCAGATCCGACAAATATTCTTTCTTTGATTTTTGCGTATGACAGCTTTGGAAATAACTTGATTAAGTACTGGAAAGCCGGTCCTTCGCGATTGAGCGCTTTGACAAAGTTCTTAATAAGGCCAAGTTTAATATGAAGGGGTGGCAATAAAACGTCCTGTGGGTTCACAAGTGGTATAGAGGACACGTTTTGTTGTCCTGGCTCATAATGGGTACGACTCGGCCACACCTTTCTCACATAATGATGATCAACTGCACGGCTGTCCCACAGACACAAAAAACAGCAAAATTTGTCATGATTTTTCCACGTTTTCCGAGCATATAACATCCACAAACGTAACAAAAACACTTTGAATCGACTCTGCAACGTTTTCTCTGCATTTTCACACGTTCCGAAGTACAATCACAGTACAAAAAGAAGTTCCAAAAGATGTTGGATGCAACGTGGTCAGCTGATAGCCGTTGTAAGAGCGCAGTACTGCCACCTAGCGCGAACTCGAAAACTAGAACCAATCTTGACACACGGATTGAAGATCTGAGTTCAGGGCATCAAATAACGTTAAAAATCATTCTCATCTACTCGGGTCCAAAAGTAGACCCGAATTTGTAAACTTGTGGACCGAAAAGTGTTAGTTTTAACCCCGGGGTCACCTACATTATCCATTGCCCATCTGAAGATCCCCTTTGTGTCACTTTCATTTCTAGTCAAGCCCAACATATGCTGAGAATTTGGACGAAATCGGTGATGACGAGTAGGGACCCTCTCCTTGTTAGTCAGAAGCTACTAACTAATCTAAGATACCTCATTGTATGCCATATGTAACATGTAGGGACTATAGGTGCAATTACAGTATTTGGTAAGCAATACATTTTTTTATTTTTTCTTATGACTTACTATGGATTTTTGAGAGTTTGAGAAGAAAACACCATCTAATAAAGTTAATGTAAATACCCTGAAATTTACGAACTCAGCGAAAGATGTTCATTCACATGCCACAAGTAACTAAAGTTGAAAAGCAATTGAAAGATAATTAATTCGAAAAAAAACTTAACCAATTTAACCGTGAAGTTTCATCGAATTCTTGTTTAGATTAAATAACAGTTCAGTGACGTGCAAATTTCAGTAGAATTTCAGTTAAGCAAACTGTGGTGAGTCCACTATAGAACTTCCAGTAAATAGACTTTACTGCAGATTTTTCAAAGTCTCAAAAATACCTTTTCATCAAAACATAATCATTCGCCTTCTAGTTTCTATTGAGAAGCCAAAGTACCTAATAAAAAACAAAACTATTTTTTCCTCCACTCAACTCATTCTTTTCCATTTTATTAAATCTTTTTTACTACTACCCCATCGTTATCAGACCTTAGTGACATATCAAACTCTTAAGTTCACTTAAATTTATCTCCACAAAATTCTTGATTTATTTCACATTTCTTTCGCCAAGAATTTACGCAATTTCTTATATCAATACCAATAAAAACTTGACCATAATATCAAGATGGCAAGAATTACAGCCAATAAAATCAGATAACATTTTCACTTAACCGTTGTTGCAATAATACATAGTTGTGCTCTTGAGGTAACCATTCTTCCCCCACACATGGTCCATTTTTCCATTTTTGAAATGTTAGGAGAGGAAAGAGAGCACATCAGTCGTTTATCACATAAGTTCTAGAAATTGTAGGGAACAACAAAAAAAACACCTATGCTGCCCCAACTCTAGCTCTTCGGCAATATGAAATTATTCTTGTTGTTTTTACTTCCTTCACATCAATGAGACTTGGGATGATTTATTAGACCTGCTCCGTCATGGCATAAAAATCAATACGTCTTTATTCTCGGGTATAATAAAATACGCGCGCCGTATATAGCAACAATAGGCGAATTATTTTGTACCTTTTTCAGCATTAGCTAGAGCAACAGAATTTCACTTTTCTATGATGCTGCAGGGTTTTGTTTTAATATTTAGCAAAGGACTAATCTTGGAGGCAAGCCCATTAGGGACGCCATTTCAGAATTCACAATTAATTCTAACGGTATATAATAGCAGAGCTTATATCAAATTAATTGAACTTCCAAGCTGAGGGGATTCTTTATAGTCGACGAGTTTTCAAATAACCTTAATAGGTGTGCCTTTGTATAAGCTATAGCAAGATACAAATAATTCCATTAAGGTTTGCAAAGTAAAAACAGGGAGGAGAGGAGATGAGACCATGCTAGCTTCTACCGCTTCAAAGATATTTTCTAATGAAATCAGGGGCTAATTCTCCTCTTCAGGTATCATAGATGAATAAATCTTCAACACTGACTCCTAAGGCTATATAGGTGGTAGAGAGGTATGTATATATATGTAATAAGTCCTAGATTCACGGAAAACTTATTTCATATTAAATCTAAAACTGAAAAGGCAATGAAAAGCTCTAAGTGAAATTTTAATTGTGGGAGATTCTTTTGAATTATTCAAAGTAGGGATGTTGTTGATTTTCTGGCCAGGATGATGAATGGATTCAGGAGAAAATAAGTTGTTGTTGTTTGGTTTTGTTTCCACTTTTTTGTTCGTTTTGTTTACTCTAATTTATACATGCAACACTAATTTAATATAAAATTATGTAAAAGTCCATATTTTCAGTGAGTATTTTTCAAATTGGAAATTCTATATTGGCTCCCCTAAATGCCTCAATCAATTGCTACTTATAACACGATAACCAGCACCGACCAACCCTAGAACATAGATTTGATTTGGTATTTCGTAGTTCACCGCGATCACGGAAACACCCACATTTTGATTTTGAACCGAATCGTACCATAAGAAGGCTCGTCCACCATATCTATGTCGCTATTTTTAATTTCTTAATTTTGAGCAAATATTTTCAATCTACAATCCCGAAATCCCCAGACATCGATGTTGTGTCGTGTGCTGATCATAAATGTCAAAATTTGTCTGTCATCTTGAAGCCGCCATTTTGAATTTTTTTAAATTTTTGTTTTCTATCGACTCCACATGAAAGCTGCGTTTTTTTTTATACTGAACTGGATCATTGGAAATTTGAAATTGATTTGTTCCTATAAAACGACTATAGGCATCCATGATTTTTCACATATGTATATAAAACCGTGTATATTTGTAACCATTTTTAATATTCACGTCAACCCGAAGTCTACTCTAACTTGGATCAGGAAAAAAGAATCTAATTCCCGAATTTCCCTAATATTTCAGTTGCTAGACGAATGGCATAAACCGAATCGCCAGCCAAAATCATTCTGTGGTAACTAATAAAACTTGCCAGACTACGGAAGAATGAACCTACCGTTAACAATATTTTAATCTAAAGTAAGCGAAAATATTTACTACTCAGTTGCAACATATTTAGGATAAAAAGCTTACCTACATTTCTCTTAGTAAACTACTGTCAGCTACAGCTTCTAATTACGAGGCGAACGTCCCGAATATGAATACGCTGCCTCATTAATTCTATTGGTTCTAGCTGATTTGTTTACCGCACTGATGGTACTTGAATTTTACTCTAATTTCTAGAAAGCCATCGAGATGTTCTAATATGCAATATTAACGTCGACTACCTAAAATGCTCCAATTATAACGTTTTTTTAAGAAACACCTCGATGGCGTAAACATTCAAAGATTTTAACGAAAGAATTAGAATCGATAATGAATAATCTAAACAATTAAGGCCCTATTACAGATCCTTAAGGAACTCCTCGAACAATAATTGAAGTACATATACAGGGTGTCCCGTATGTGTACGGATAGGTCATGCTTAGACAAACAAAAAATTGTATTGGGGTGTAGTGGGGGGGGGGGGGGGGTCGTAACGGTTTCCGAGATAATGAGACTAAGAAATTTGGGTATGTTTTTATAGATAACCCTGTAACTTCTGAACGTTACACCCTATGATGATGATTTAAACTTTGGTAGATAGATAATCGTTGGACCTTTCCAATGGTCTCACCCTTTCCGTTTTGAAGTTATGGCTCAACAAAGTTAAAATTTCGGAATTTTTACTCTCTTTTTTTTTATTTAACTATTTTTATAAAAAAACACGTCATCAATATCAAATTTTTAATATTGAATTTAAAAAGCCTAAAAGCTCAGCTTTAAAATGACCTATCACACTCTGTACCCAAAATGTAACCCTTTCTGCGTTTTTTGCACTTTTTCTGAAGCATCTCCTGCGAAAATGGCTGAAAAAAGTCATTTCCAAAATATAATTGCCTACTTTCTGGCACTTATTGAACTTTTTCAGTCCTTTTTGCTGGATATGCTTAAGGGGAGTTACCACTGAAATCTTAAAAACCACGAAAAGTAAATACAAATTTGCTGCAAATCGGTGCGTACTGCCATGATTAAAAATTGCACATAGTTAGAGAAAAAGCATAAAATTAGGTAATGACGTGTCAAAAATAAAGATTTCGGGGTTTTATATGTATTTAATTAGCAATAGAAAACTCCAGATTTCATGAAATTTGTAAAGTTTGGTACATCAAAACGTAATAATGGTGCACCAAGTAGATAAATTTGTACTTGAGTATGGAAGATCTTGGCTGGAAGAGGCAGTGACGGAAAGAAAACAGTAAACAATTTTTGGTTACTAATGTTTAAAAGCTGCTATTTTCAGAGACGAATAACTACCAAAATTATGATATTATTTCAAAGAAAGTTCAATATGTAACAAAGATCGAACCTTTTTCTGCTTATTTTGAAAAACTCAAAGTATTTAGTGCAATGATAAAGGAAATAAAGTCAATTTTGTTAACGATGGCAAAGGCAAAAACTTCTTGTTTTGCATACAATTGGCGTTTTCAATTCATTTTATCTCCGTTAGATGGAGTAATGTGCTTTTGGAAGGCTTCATTTGTTTTGAAAGCCTAGCGGGCTGTAGCTGCATGCTCGGAGAGTGTGTGCCGCCATTTTCAGCATTAGATATATGGATGTGTGTAGATTTCCCGGAATATGCAATTCTACCCTACTGCTGTCCAGAAGCGCGACATGCCTGGAGTACAATACAGACGAATATCACAGCACCATTCTGCTTTGGATGTAGGTAGTAAATATAGTAATTTTTTTCAATTTTCAAATTGTATACTTTTATGCGTTTATGTTTACTTAGCTTTTGGAAACAGAAATCGTGAGCTTTTTTTTGTGGTAACCCCCCTTAAGAAAAAGTGCAAAAACGCAGAAAGGGGTATTTTTTTATAAAAATAGTAGTTAAATAAAAAAAAACGAGTAAAAATTCCGAATTCAACAAAGTTAAGCCATAACTTCAAAACGGAAAGGGTATGGGAAAAAATTTATACACCATTGCAAATGTCCAACGATTGTCTATCTACCAAAGTTTAAATCATAATCATAGGGTGTAACGTTCAGAAGTTACAGGGTGATATATAAAAAACATACCCAAATATCTTAAAGCCCTCTTATCTCGGAAACTGTTACGATTTCCTCCCCTCACCCATACAATTTTTTGTTTGTCTAAGCATGACCTATCCGTAGCCTTTGGGTGCCAGACCCAATACGGGACACCCTATATACAAAAATATATATATTACAATTGCTGACATTAAACTAAAAGACTATAGTGTAAATTTAATATGGCGTAACAAATGAATAGAGAAATCTTTGCAAAAAATTGTTTACAAGCAAATTATAATAATTAACGACCTAACCCATAAAAAAAAAACCTCTCCAATTTCAGTATAATTTTCACGGGGTGTTCGTAAGTTCCATAATTTCTTCGTTAATTACTGAAATCAACCGAACCAAATTGGCTAACTGTCGTTTAAACTCTCAACCTATTTCCGGTATCCATAAAAAGCTTAATAGCCCACCCCGAAAACTGTTTTCTTATAATAAATGCCGAAATGATTACCCATCCACTTAGCATCTATATACAGAAATTTCACAAGCAATCAAAAACGTTGTGTTACAATTATTTTCATGTAGGAGTGAGTGTACATAATACTCGTATAACATATATTTAGTTAGTCAAGGACTTCTTCTCAACAGATGAATATTTGACAGATTAGGTACTATATAGACTTGAAAACCCCAAGAAATGTCATGTGTGTATATGCGTACTGTGAAGCATGGTAATTGATACTTGCACTTGGGATCAAAACGACAACTTAACAGCTGTGTTAAAGTGGCGAACCACTTGTGACAAATAATGGACGCAAATTGTCAGACGACAAAGATTAGAATGCACTAAGCCGCAAGTCAATTAAAATTAAAACAAAGTTGCGCGCGCACACTAATTATAAAAAAGGCTTTTTTTTTTGTTTGTTTTGGGTCAAAAGCCTCCGACAAGAAGTCATCACTCTCAGACTTTGTTTTAAAGTTAGCCTTAAAGAATTTTCGGTTCGTTGATGCTTAATTTTGCTGAAATTGACTTGGTTTTGGTCTGGTTGGAATTAACGTTTGTTTTTTCTTTCGTTTGTGTTGCTTTTTTTTGTGTTTTGACAAAAAGTAGTTCTAATTTGTGTGTAGAACGAACATTCACTCTTAACTTAGGTCAATGTTTCATGAAGTATCTGGCTAAGATAATTTATCTCATCAAGGCATGTAATTTCAATTCAAGAACGTCATGCTGTTACGTACGTAAATTGAACGTATCGATGTGTTTTTTTGAAAGTGATGTTTAGATTTTTTGTTTTAGATAGTATCATTATCTAGAATTTTAGTTTTATCAAGATATCAATTTGTACTAGTTTTCTTAAATTTATTAAATTAGGCTCAGTTCCGCTAAGAGTTGTAAATGTCTCATATTTACTGCAAAATTCCATATGATCTTGATTATTTGAGGTTTTATACATTTTTTTAACACAATTAATTGGACATTATTTTAGTTCTAAATTGAAATGCCATCTACAACCCAAAGTTTTATGGCACAATCTACGACAGGCTGGTGTGTATGAGAAAGCTGAAGTCGACTGTGGATTCAATCCCGATGAACTTAATGCATGCTTTATATCACTTAACCAAAGTTCAATGGTAAATCAAGCTGGAAGGCTCGAAGTTCCTCATGGAGGTTCATTGAGCGAGGTCACACCCTTGGCCAATAATAATGCATTCTCCTTTCGTTGTGTTGACCTGAATGAACTGTCAGTTTCCATTAATTCGTTCAAATCTGATGCCATTGGACACGATGGTTTGTCTCTACGAATTATCAGGTTATTGTATCCATTTTGTGGTAAATACATTCTACATGTGATCAATTCATGCTTAACGACATCAACGTTTCCTTCAGACTGGAAATCTGCGATAGTACTCCCAATACCGAAGAACAGATGTCTCAAGTCCCCTGCCGACTTTCGCCCTATAAGCATCTTATGTTTCTTTTCTAAGGTGTTGGAAAAGTTAATGTATCGCCAGATGCTTGAGTACCTTGAGGATAATAAGTTGCTTACACGTTGGCAATCCGGGTTTAGAAGCTTTCACAGCTGTGAGACTGCGGTTTTAAGGGTATCCACTGACATTACATTGGCCCTGGATCAAAACAATTTTAGTACCTTAGTACTGCTAGATTTCACTAAGGCATTTGATAGCGTTGATCATAACATCCTTCTGCATAAATTGTTTGCTATTTTTAAATTTAGTACTTCTGGTCTTACCCTCATTAAAGATTTTTTGTCATCAACGCGTTAAGGTAAATAATAATATCTCAAACTCACTCACCTTATTATACGGCGTACCACAAGGTTCTATTCTGGGCCCTTTGCTATTTAGCCTATTCATCAATGATCTACCTGAAGTAGTTCGTGATGTCAAAGTGCATATGTATGCTGACGGTGTACAAATCTATTTGAGTAGACCCATTGGACTTATTGAAGACTGCCTTGCACGCATAAACGATGATTTAGACAGAGTAGGCTTGTCGGCTAAGAAAAATCGGTTGATACTGAATCCAGGAAAGTTGCAGCAGTGTATTGATTTTTACAACAACATTTTTGATAGAAATAGCATTCCTCTGGTCGTTTTGGATGGTACCAAACAATTTAGTGATGCAAAGTAAAGTTACAATTCTTGGTGTTACTTTAAGCCAAGACATGAAGTGCTGTGAGAATGTTAACGCATTGATTAGAAAAGTCTACTTCGGTCTTCGGAGACTTTGGCTCTATGCGAGTATCTTAACAACACCTGCTCGTTTTAAGCTTGTAAAGACGCTACTTATGCCATACTTTACACATTGTAGTACAATTTACCCTAACCTTTGATTTTTTTTTTTGTGCCCGCAAAGTGGAGGTTGCCTTTAAAGATCGCGTTCGATTTGTATTTGGTCTTCGCAGGTTTGATCATGTTTCCCCTTTTCGGACAAGATTGCTTGGTTGTCCTCTGACTTCTTACCTTCAGCGTAGATCATTGATATTCTTCTTTAATCTTTTAAAATCAGGCAAACCAGAGTATCTCAGAGAACTCTTCAGTTTCGCAACATCTGAACGCAATAGGAATATAATAACTCCTCGTTTTTATAAGACGATTATGGAAAATTCTTATCTTGTCCAGATCTCACGCCTATGGAATAATCTTCCTATGAATATCCAAACTGCCAACTCCTTGATCGCATTCAAGAGGCTCATTAGTTTACAAATAATATAGTTGTTGATATTCGTTCCATTAAATTTTTGCCATATTTTTCTAATTATCTTCTTAGCAGCTGAAAGTAAATTCTAGATGACGTTTCGTAGCACACTGGAATAAATTATATGATATGATATGATATTATTTATAAGCTGTGCATTTTTAAATAGGGCGTATTTAATGTCGTTCTTTGGTCTAGGAGAACAACTGTGGGATACAAAGTTCTTGCAGGTTATATCGAATGTAAATAATAATGCACGAGAATACCTGCTAAAAAATTTAAATAGTATATAGAATGAGCGTAAATGTAGTATGAAAAGGGCAAAACGGAATAATTCTGATTGATAAGTACAAGAACTTTTCAAAAAACCTCTCAATAGTAAACGAGAAGTAATAACAATAAAATATTATGAACACAAGAAACAAATCTCTGAACACACAATATCTTTCAAGAAAGGCGGATGGATGCTATTATGCTACATAACGGCTATCATGACAGAGTTTTATAGGAAGATAAAAATATATTTTAGGAATGGAATACAAGAGCTTATCCGTTGTATATTTGACGGGAGTTTAGTTGGACTGGAAAAATATTAAACCTCCGGCAGATACTTCAAAGCACGTTAAACTTCAATATCAACACATTCCAAATGATTATCGACTTTAAATCAGCATAGGAGAGCATAACACGGGTATACAAGGAAACTCTTTGAAGCTATGGAAGAGTTATGCAGAATTTGTGAAGTAGCTCTAGGAGAATTCTTCACAGACAGAAAAATAAATTTAATTGGAAGAATATTTGACCAATTAACTAAAATTCTAGTCCAGGTATTGCCATTGTAAGGCAATCTCTCTTCTTCTTATTTTTTTATTGTGTTGAACTTGGATCCGTAAGCCTTATGATTAAATAGGGACTAGAGACTCTAGCAGAGCTTTATTAAATATATTATGAACTGGAAACATTATGAAATAAGATTATTGGTATTCAAATTAATGAAGACAGAACAAAAGTTAATTTTTATTTCAAAAACACATCTAAGGCAAGAGTACAAAGAATCGGAGAAAATTTCACCATTTGGTTCTCTACTTTTAAGTAGCAAATTTTGGACGATACTAAGTGCCGTATTCACCAAATCATTTAATTGAAATTTATTTAATTTTTGTTTTAGTACCTACTCTTGTAAAAGAGGGTTAGGGAACACACAAAATTAAATTAAAATTTAATTTGTGCTATTTTATATTATAATAACCCATCTACAAATAACTTAAATTTTAATTCAAGTGGGCCCAACCCCCTCTAACGGGAGTACTAAAACGCAAATTAAATTAAATTTCAATTAAATGGCTTGGTGAATGTGGTACTAAATGGTTGAAATTCCCCTAATATAATATTTGATAGTGAAACTATTAAAAATGTGTGTGAAATAAAATGCTTAGGTATTATAATTGATAATAGACTAGTGCTTAGAGAGCATATTTGCAGGAAGAAAAATCACCATGATTTTTTAAAAAGAGTATTCCCAACTGAAGTATACCCCCAACTCGCCCCCCAGATCGCTATACTACAAAGATGCCGGAAGCAAAAAGAAAGAGGTTAAGAGATGGTGGGGTGATTAGACAGACGTCAGGCGAATTGTTAAAATCAAGTTATATTTCCTGGATCGGTAAAAATATTCTTTTTTTTTAAAAGCAAGTAAGCGTAAGATTACCTTCTAATTAACGAATAGGATAGTAAATGTTCGGGAAGTGTGAAATTGTGCAGCAAGTTGAAGGATAAGGAGCCGGGCAGCGGAAATCCATTCTGACCATGTCCATTAACGAACCAATTTCTCACGGGACATCCCTGAGACTTCCAACAGCTTGCTGCTTGGAACTAGTTGGCTGAAAATTTCCCCAATCAATATGTATACATTTTGGTGGTGCCGTCGTCATATTAGTGAAGGAACCACGCAAAATTCCCAAAGGATTGTCATCCAAGCAACCATCACTTTAATATACATATGTTTGGAAAAATTAATTACTTCTTCATTAGTATGCAACCTGAAAGTATTCGCCGCCCCCGCTAAGAAATCTAGTTGACGTTCAGTCAGCACCGACACGGTAAAGTCCCAGAAAATACCAGAAGGATCCTAGCACCATTCTCTAAAGAGACATTTTCAAAGTTAAATGCCTCTTGCGGAAGTTTATTTGAGCATGAGTTGGAATTAGACAATTGTGATCATAGGTGGGTTATTTCTCGTCTACAGCAGACTGAAATTCATTGAAAATAATTTCAGTGAATTTCTAAAGTGCATGGAAAATGCAGAAAAATCAAATTTTTCGACACAGCGATCAGAGAGGTCTCATCAGTATGGTTATCTCTGATCGCTTATATTTATTATAGTTATGGATGCCCAAATTTTTAAGATGTAATCTGAGTTGTAGCATTTCTTATTTTGCAATTAAACTTTTCTTGTGTATATCACTGAGAAAAAAAAAATTATTTTTTACTTTTTAGTACATTTTATTTACAAAAGTTATTTATTTTCAGTTTTTTAATATATTTTATTTTCTATTTTTGAGTCACACTCTCGAAACTCAATTCTCGAAAAACGACTTGAAACTCGACTCACGAAACTCGACTTTCGAATCGCGACTCTCGAGTCTCGAAGGGTTGTAGTTACCACCTCCACCCCAAAAGCCCCCAACACGTAAGAAAAATTTACCCAATCGGATAGCTCCCCATTCACTCATTCTAAATCAAAAGACCCCATGCAAATCCATCTACGTTTACTCCCTAAAAGTCTTTCGTCACGAACGGCACTCTCAGGGGCGCTCAGACACAAAGTTTCTGGGTCAGGGGTCTGTCTGTCTGTTGATAGAAAGTTATTAAAAGACAGCTACTGTTGCTAATAAAATATTATTAAAAATAAAATAAAAATGAATTAAAATTCCAAAATTCAGTCATCACAAGAAAAGAGTTCAAAACTTGTGAAGTATGCTACATCGGACTGAAAAAGCAAATTAAGAGCCAAATTACCAATATGAAAAATGAAAATTGACATCTATTGAACAAATTAGGTGGTCTGTACCAATGCAGATACGTCTCAGAAACATTTCAAATATCCAGAAATGACGAAAATACTAGTCCACAAATTTTAGTGTAAAATTTTGAAAAAAAAAAATTTGACGCAATAAATGACAAAATCTTCTGGAGACCTATATAGACACAATGAAGATTTATTGTACAGTTTGTATGGAGAATGTAATATGATTATAAAATACAGTTGACCTGGACAACTATAGGATGCTCGATGACCAAGGTTCTTATCGGCCCCCTGATCCTGACCTTACTATCATCAATGACTGACTCTGCTGTTGAAATAACAAGACTTCCACGAAAATTTCAGAAGAACAAAATTAAAGATCGGTCCCCAACACTTTATCAAGAAATTTTAGGTGCCACCTTCTTTATAAATTTATAAAATACTAACAACCATAATCTGTATGTAAAATTGTCTTTTGTATACTTCTGATAAATATACAGACGGACAGACTATAAACGCAAAGTTGCAAAAATTTTAAAAAGCTTTCCAATCCATTTTATCGTAGGTACTCACACTTTGTATAAAAAAGCTCTTCATAAAAATCTTCACTTCAAAGAATCAATTCATTTCCTAGAACCTATGCCTTTCTTAAATGCTTCGAATAAAAAAAACATGCAAATCCTTGACACTGACCTTTTCTAATGACCCCAAACCATAGCAAGGATAGATAGAAATTTGTTTTCCAAAAGAGTCTTTCTTTGCTCAATATAGACATGCTAGACACCAACCGCGCCGCACCGCCCAGACATACCCGCTCTAATCACGATTCACAACGAAAGGGAAATTATTTCCTTTTCAATTGTTTCCTCCACGTCTAATTATGCAAATTGAGCCGTCGTCGTCGTAGTCGTCGTCGTCATTGGAATATACTGCACGAGGAAATGAATAGCGCGCATAGAACACAATAGAAGGGTCCTATTCAAGCGACCATACGTACCTGCATATTTTACATATATTTACTATATGTACCTAGGTACTACCTGCTGCGCCAATATGCTTACTGCAGCAATTTTAGCCCAGAAGTCATCAATAACCGCAGAATAGTCAGTCAGTCTTGAAGGCAAAATATAGTTAGGTTGGGTGTTGGTTGGTAGAAGGGAGAACTCATCAAAAATGCTTGAAACTGATTGATTTTAGTATAGTCGGCGCCTGGTAGGGTTTCCCTTAGAGTCGGCACCCGATTTGTTTTTTTTTTTTTTCGTCTTATTCATAATGAACGTCAAAAATGTGACTCTTCTCCAGTATTTTTCTGACATTTCTTTCGATTCACTGAACTACTACACACTGCTAGTACTAAATATGTAGAGAGGACCCTTCGACATTTGAAAATTCATAAATTCATGAGTTTGCTTGCCATTTTTCTGGTTACTATCAGTTCTTTTGGCTTTTTGTTTTTTTTTTAGTTCTTCCTGAACATTCTCATGTCATTGAATAGAGATGAGGACAAAATACGAAATGATTGGAATCGTCAACTTATTTTGACAGGTTTTGATATATGAACGTGGCGATGACTGATGGATAGGCATTTACTCTAGCATAATCTTGATGAATAAGTTTTGCATTTTTCCTCATTTCTTCGTTGATTTTTTTTTTTTACATAGAACTTTGAATTCATAAGAAATGTCGGTATATATAATAAATTGTTTTTAATATTCGAGAATACTTAGTTAGTCAAGTAGGAAAAACTTTTGACAATAATAGAAAATGAAAATATTTCTTGTTCTAATAATAACGTCAAAAATAGTATAGATCGATTTCTATTCTGCTATCATATGTATCATAGATTTGTGAAAAACTAATGAACAGCAAAATTGAATTTCAAAATATTACAGTTAACACTTGCTTGGAAATAAATTTTGATAAGTCTTGATGACTTCTTGAATAGCTTAAAATGATCCTGCATCAAGAGATTTTCAGCAATCCTTCACTTTTTTACTACTAACCAATTGAGAGGTGCCCCAAGGATCAATCCTGGGGCCCACACTCTTTTCGATAAATTATTATTATAAATTATCTTCGAGAAGTTATTCATAATTTTAGAAATATTTATCATTTATAATTTACATATATGAAGATTAGCTACCTAGCCTACATATGTGATGTATAAATTATGGCGTTCATTATATGAATGAAGACTTTAGATCACTCCATGAATGGTCTCTCAAAAGAGAGTTTATATTTGATTTATCAATTTAAACGGAGATTGACGTCTGTCGATGAAATCTGTATTTACTTCTTAAAACACTTCTTAAAAATAACGTCATCTAAATGTATACCATCATACTTATGGCACTCATTTAACGAACAGCGAAATGTGCCAAGATTGCTCGGCATGTACAGGTAGACTCAGTGATGAGTCCTATTTCATATTTTCTCTCAATTGCGCCAGAGTAGCCAGATTAGTCAAATCAGGACTGCGTGGGGCCAATCTATGTCACCTCTCTTGGAGATTAATTTGCTAGGGTGGCCTTGGTCGTCCAGATTTGGATTTTTTCAAACACTGAAACACTGCTTTATTCGCCAAATCACCGTCAAAGTTAACTTAATGACAAGTTAGGACACAGAAGAGTTTTCCGATTATGTTACAATTAAAATGTACACAACTAAAAAAGGTAATAAAGAGACAAAAAAAATATCAAAAAATCAAACTCTCTTTAAAACCTTTTTTACGCATAAAGGTACAACTTTCACTGCTGAATAGTGTACTTAAAAAAAATCGGAATTTAGAAGATAACTAGCCGTCCATAGTAAAGTGGAGACCTACCCTGAACCCTGACTGATGTAGTAGAATACAAAAAAATGTAAAAATGTAGGTACATATACATAGATCATAGGGCAAGACGGAACATTTTCGAAATATCAGTACAAAATCAAATGCAATAAATTTAAGTATACCCACATTCATGGATTATCCTAAGTGCAAGAATAAATTAATTTAACGCAAATGAAATTTCATAAAATATCGAAAATTTTCGAAAATCAAAAAAAGTCTATCATCTGTAAAAAAATGCTAAAGTTATAAACGAAAACCTAAAAAGAATTTTCATTTAAAGTATATATGTAACTGAAAACTCGATTGATTCAATTTCAAATTAGACATCTTCGAAAGTTAAATATGTTTTACACACGGGATGAGCTTGAACCCTTTTTATGACATTTTCTTAGTACTAAGCGTGCATTTGTCAGTCCCTTAACTCTTCCCGTTTTAATATACGTACAGGAAAAATGTTTTCCCTTATTAATTGCCAAACTAAAATTGAAATATGTCTAATTTTTGTTTTTCTTACACTCAGTTGAATTTATTCACATACATACATATAGATTCACTGAACTATAGAAAGATACAGAAAATTATAAATTAATAAAACTTATGCCATTCCATAGAAAAGTGTACCAAATTTTAGTTCTTTACGTTGACGCGTTCTCAGACAATGCCCAAATATATAGTTAAAAACGAAATTTGTGTATGGCAACTCTACGAAGGAGTTGCCCGATTGATACCATTATTAAACTTAAATTTATATTTTTTTAAAAAAGGCCCGTGTACAAAATTTCAGCACTCTACGTCGACGCGTGAGGAAGTATCCAAATATATAGTGAAAAACTAAAGTCTTGTGTGGCAACACTAAAAAGGAGTCGCCCAATTCGGTCCATTTTTGAACTTGTATTTGCAATTTCCATGAAAATACCGTGTACAAAATTTAAGCTCTCCACGGCGAGACGTTTTGCATGTATACACAATGAAAAACCACAGTCTTGTATGGCAACATCAAGAAGGAGTTGCCCGATTTAGACCATTTTTGACGTGTTCTCAGACGATCCCCAAATATATAGTTTAAAAATAAAATTTTTGTATGGCAATACCAAGAACGGGTTGCCGATTCCAATTTTTCTTTCACTATGTATTACGAACATTAAAAAAAAAATCGGTCAAATCGGCCAAATCGGTCCAGCCGTTCTGAAGTGAAGCGATAACCAACGAACACAATTCATTGTATTTCTATAGATTTCGGAACACATTTAGAAGATTCATAAATAAAATAATTGTCATCTTTTGGAAATTTAAATTTTGAATCATGGGTCTCAACCTAGATATTTACACCGGAGTAGATACATGACTGCAAAAATGCAGGTAATTATTATTATTATTATTAAAGAAAAGTAAAGAAGAAAAAAAAAACATGAAGTGTGCTCGCAATTAAATAACAAGATGCATCCAACATAAAATTTGTTTAGTTACATTCCAAAATGTAAAAATACTTCTTCAGCGAAATTTCAACCTCAAGGTCAAGAAAGAACGTTGTTTTTATTTTCAAGCATATCACAGCCGAAAAGTGTACTGGAAAGAAAATTCTTAAATCTTTTGGTCGCATAATATCAGTTTACTTTTCGGTTCGGCTTACGCATATACATAAATGGTCTATGTACGTACATGCGTCGCGTAGCGTTGTTTCGAACTCGGTTATTTAGTTAATCCAAGCTTAGTGTTGAATTATGGACTTTTATTTTTTTGTTATAGGTTCACATATCGAAAACAGTTTTTCTTTTTCACTTTTTCTTTATATAATTGTGTAACGATTCCAGCGGGACCAATAAATCTTACTCGAATATTTGGAGCATGTGTGTGATTTTTATTTATTTAGTGATTATCTTGAGAATTTTACAAGTTTTTGGTGATAATCTACATTCAGAGGTATTTTTTTGGTATACAGATTCGAATATTTGTAATTCTGTTAATGTTAAATATAATATGTTTTCGCTTACCAAATATTTACTATTTCAATTTATCATTCATCATAATGACCCTGTTTAGACGGTTCAGTATAAAGTGCGCTTTGAGTTGCATCAAAATGTCCTTCATGATTATATCAGTCAACTTGCTGCCCTTGTTGCCCTTCAGCCTATGCTCCCTTGTAATTTTATGTTGCACTTAGTTCCTGCCACCAACCATCATCCTATCTACAAGTTTCATGCGGCGGAGGCAGCATACTCATCAGCCTTAAACAGTCTCAATTATTACTCATTTGAAAATATTACATAACGAGCATAGCGACATCTAGTTGTGACATAAAAAAAAAGTTAATTTGAACGAACATAATAAATATTTGCCATAGGTGTCCCAGTGAAGGAAACATCTGCAGGGTGTCTTGAATGAGACAATTATACATAGAATGCATATGCGTAAAAGAGAAAAATAAACAACAATTTCTGCCTTGGCGACATCTGTTAGTGAAATAAGTCAAATTCGTCCAATATTAAAATATTAAAGACGATTCTTTAGTTGTTGCTTGTTTACGTGAATTTTCAATGTGTTTTAAGGAAAACCACTAGCCATGACTTATTTTTATATGAAGTACGAGTGAAACCATCTTATACTCTAAACTAAATATCTACAGGCTTAGATGTATATTATGTGCTTGGGTTTCTCCAAATAAAGTAAATTGAAACATAAATAATTGAAACTGAATGGAATTTCTGTAACTACACCTTGTCCCAAGTTGGAATTACAGTGAACGTTGAGCACTCATCGCTTCTGTTGTTATTAGTGGAAAACAATAGCAACATCATGGAAACAAAGCTATACGAATGCATGTGTTGAGTTCGCTGTAATTCTAATTTTAAATACACATCTGAAGCCTTGTTAAAATCTCATATGAAAATTTGTTTTAAATATATTTATGAAGACAAATGTTTAGTGCAAACGTAGTTAGTGCCATCTAGTTTTGATAAAAAATAACACAAGATGTGTCTTAAAGATAGAAGCGAAAGTGCCATATGCAATTGGTTTTTGAATGTGGTCAATAAAGACGAATCGCTAGTCTTCAAAACTTTATTGGTAAATTTTTGATAACACCATCATTTGGGGTTTTAGAATAAATTACACAAACTACACTTTTAATAGTGCCAATTATTTCTTATCACATAAATTTACAGTGTATGTATATACAAATTTATAACTATACAGACTTCGAGAAAAAAAAAACAAAATTAATATGCCTTCACTAGTCAGACTATTTTCTACAACAACTCTCATTACCATTCCTTTAATTTCAGAGAGCGAGAAATAATATTCTAAAATCATAATTGTAAAATGAGAAAGAAAATATTGTCAAAGTCAATTAAATAAAAAGTTAAGCGTTTTAGAAAAATTTGAATTTAGAGCTTAATGAATAGAATTTTACGTAGTTACTTTGAAGATTGTTCAATAATAATTAAATGACTGTTATACAATAATATAATTACTCGTAATTACTCAAAATAATTAGAAGTAATAATTTACTGCTACTTGGGAATTATATTCAAAATTACATTGAAATTATGAGTTTAAAATGATAGCTGAAAATTTCGTCATAACAAATGTTATTAAAGTGAAGCAAAGTGCCCATTTTATTATTTTAATTACTTATATTGTGTTTTTCTAATCAAAATGTCATTCTGACAGCCATTGCTTTCATTTGGAAAGTCATTGGTAGCTCCTCAATGTGAGTAAAGATCATGGCAGAGTTCAATAATTTAATTAAATGCTATCAAGAAAATTTGCGAATATTTACTGTAATTCCAAAGCATTTAGTAGGAAACAATTTTTATTGTTCAAAGAGACCAAAAAGAGAAGAAAATGGTTATTTCATGATCAGCTGATGGCTGTCAGTGCTAACTTTATTCGAAAAATTTTCCACTTTCCAATAAATTCAGACGGTAGGTGGCACTTGCAATTTCACTAAATGTAGTAAAATTTGGTCCATTTGAAAATGAAGCGGAATGTTGTAAATGGGTGTCCTTGATGCACTTCATTTGTGTGACATACTGCACATTTAACTCCATTTAATTAAAAATTAAGTCATTATAGAGACAGTCTGTCTAGAGTAAAGTCTCAAGAATAAAATGAAAGTTTCATAGACACAAGATAGTACAAAATCGGAATAAAATAATAAAAATACTTTCTACCTATTTTTGTGTACTGTTAGCATACTTTAACTACACTATGAGACCATAAATTTTACAAATTTCTTACGATTTTAGGACTTAGTAAATAGACATAAAATTGATATGCTAAACCTAATAAAAATTCTCTTCTGTAGCCTAACTGCATTCTGTATTATGCCCATCGCATGGTAAAAAAAACAAAAAACTACAGAGATTTTCCTTTTGATTTTAATGCAAAATTGCTAGTCTCATGGGGGTTTTTTATTTAATGAATAAAATAAATAAAAATTAATGAATCACTGTAAAAACGTTAACAATTTCCATTTGTGTTTTTTTTTATTCGAGTATTTTACTGACAATTCCACATTTCACCTGATATTCGCCTTATTGTAACCACATTCACCATCAATATTGGAGAATGGAAAACATATCAATTCCGAGCTTGTTGTTGAAGTTGATGCGTACTTATTTCTTTCACCACAATGATTTCTACTTAATACCAGAAATATTTTTGTTTTTATTTATTTATTTATTCATTTAATTTAAAATTGAAATTTTATTCCTCATGGCATCAATCTGAAGTATATACATACTTAATAGCCACACTCTATAACATGACGGCAATTTCCGGAGTTTGTAGAATGAATATATTGTGTTACACTTGAATTACTCTGGACGTAATAATAAAAAAAAAAATTGAAATATAAATTGATTTTAATTGAAAATTGTTTAAATTCTACAAATTGAGTAGAAAGAAAATAAATAAAATTATTTTCCATACACGGTGTGATTATTTTTTTATTTGTTGAGAGATTTTTTTTTTAATTAAGTTAATAAAAAAAAACAATTGCATTTTATTTGTGGGGCTTGTGGAATTTTATTTAAAATATAATAATCTCAGTTTTACCAAATTGACATCCAAATAGATAAATGAAGGTTCGAATCTTCCCCCTAACCGAATTAAAATATTTTTCTAATTCCTACAATAAGAGAGCTCAACTGGTTTGAAGAAGAGCTAACACGACATTAATCTCACAGTGGCAATTATTAGAGATGCCAAAATGGCGAATATCTAAGGGAATGACTACAGGGAGTTGAGACATTGAGGCCTCTCAATCAAGAAAGTGAACTAATTTTTTTTCTTGTTATTTATACAAAACCATTACAATTTTTATCAAAAAAACTGACCGGTTTTCAATTGCAATTACACTACAATTTTTATTATTTTTTTCCCATCCCCTCTTCCAGGGAGCTAGTAAGTAAGAAAGAGGTTGGAACTTAAGTATGGTGATCGAAATTGTGCCTTGTCCCGGTCCCTATACTTACTCGATTGATAGGGCGCGTAAAAGTATAAGGAGGTTCGAATACCATCGCTAACCAAATATACTTATTTTTCTAATTCTTCCATATTATTTATATGCAAGCTCCAATCAATTACACTTTCCATTCTGAATTGTCGCGTCCATCCCGCCCTCATAATTATTACTAGATATTGGGATACGTTACAAGTACCTCCTTATTTTCAAAAGTGAATTAAACAGCAAATTATGAAAAAGATTTATAAATTGTTTTTTTTTATAAATTCATACTTTTCTAGCCGGAGAATATAAAAAAAAATCAATTTAAAAAAAAACTATCAGAAGATACGCTATGTACCTACTACTTAGTGCTAAGCAATCAATATTCAGACAGGATGTTTCCGATGGGAAGGCATATATTTCACAGGGTAATAGCTGGTGTTGATTTAAGTAAATAAAATTTAATATGGAGGGTAGGTCTCGTTAACTTTTTCCGTATTTTATGAGTCACTTCTTCAAACTACACAAAAAAAAGGAAAACGCTTGCAATTTTTAAACTGAAGAGTTTGGATTTCTGAAATTTGACTTTCTTAAGAGCCATAACTTCGAAACGGGTGGGAGGGGAACATTATCTTAGAAAAGTATGCCTATTTATCTATGGTAGTCCCTTTATGGAGAACTAACATGAAAAAAAATAATTGAATAAAATCGTGTATACATATATCTTTTTCTTTTCATGCTATATAACTCCCACCAATTTGATAAAATGAAATATGGATATCGTTAAAGCGGATATCGTCAAAGCTAAACAGAATTTTTCTGTCAGAACTACAGTAAAAAGGCGGCTAAATAGAAATTATTATTTTTAAACACCCTGTATAAGCTCTGTACTATATTTTCTATATACATTGTGATATTAGACACTCTATTTACTGAAAACTGTAGGAGCTACGAGAGGTATAAAAATTAAGAAAGCAAAATGAGAATAGTCAGGAAAAATACAATTCAAAGACATAATGGGGCTTAAAAATTTGGAGATTGAATATTATGAGAAGTAGTACAAGGGGACGGGAGATCCCAAGTACGGAGGCCATTGTGCTAACCTGCTATAAACCATCTCACCAAAACCTTCCTGTCCTCTTAGTGACGCTCATCAGGTCTAGGTGAGGTAAGTTTTTCAGCTCATCCACAGATAGGATTGCAGACTCAAGCGTATTCAGTCTGCACCGGACAAAGGCCGGACAAGCACACAGAAAGTGTTCGGTTTTCTCAGACTCTCCTTCCAGGCAGGACTGACACTCAGGGCTGTCAACAACTCCCATCCTTGTTAGATGAGCGTGAACCGAGCTGTAGCCGGTGATAATGCCAACCACAGTTCTGCACTGTTTTCTTCCCAAGAGAAAGTCCAAGTAATTCTCATTAAGCCCAAGAAAAAATTTTGTACACCTGCCAGTACTCAGATTCCCCTATCGCTACTCATGTTTCATATGAACATCCGGTTTGATGATAGACCTGATTACAGAGGCGTCTAAAACGGCTACCGGTCCAAAGAAGAGGGAGCCAGAGCCAAACCTAGTTAGAAGGTCAGCCCTTTTATTCCCTATGGTCGCCATGTACACAGGAACCCATCGGAGGGACACCTTGTTATGGGTACATAGCTTATTGACAGGCATCCTACAGTTCACCCAGTATCTTAAATGTAATCGGCGGGCTACTTAGAACCATTAAAGCTGCCGGACTATCCGAGATGATAGCAATGTCCTTACCCTTAATTTCCATATAATTTAATATAGTACCCAAGTAACTTCATAGATGGCTCTAGATTTCAATAGATTCGCGGTATAAACAAATTTGTATTTCTAGCTACTTTTAAAAATTTATTATGAATAAGTAAAACTCGAAAGCTATATTAACCTTGAAAAGGGAAAAAACAAACATTTAATGTGTTCCTTGAAGATAATCCCACAAGTTATGCGGTCGGTATCATGTGTTATATACTATCAAAACCAAAGTCAAGTACAAATGTTACAGCATCTGGTCAAATATCGTCATGTTTTTAGAATTCTAGAGAATATCACACAAAATATTGTAATGCATCAAGGAAATCATTTTGATATCACCAACAACTCCCATCCATTATGACTGTCTACCATAAGCGTGGTAAATTTGAAAAGGTCAGACAGGAAATAAATACGTTTAATAAATTTTTATTATCGAATAACATGACTTTAATAAACCGAACCTAGGTGAGACTACACCCGCCCCTGTATTAATTTGTTTTGATATAATTTGTTTGGTCTTTATTACTATTTTCAATGGAATAAATCTCGAAACAAAAGAAAGCCTCTAAACCAAGTTCATTACTTAAGTAAGACAAAAAAAAAACGAATTAATTTTGGGGAACGATGAGAATGTAAACGTTAAATGTGTGTAGGTCATTCGGGTCAGAATACACACAATGAACCAATCTCGCTTTCTACTGTAGTACGGACAGGCAATAAAATTTACTATACGTAGGTTTGTGTCCTGAATGTGTGAAAATTCATATAAAATTAGCCTAGACCTAGACCACAAGTTACATTAGAGACATCTAGCGTAAAAGACAGAAACCTAACATGCGACAATTTAAGACGAAAATGAAAATTTTTAACGAGAATTAACTCTCCTAAATTTTGCTTGCACATTATTGTTAAATATGCTATTTTGCTTTGTATTTCTACAACTTTCAATGAAATATTGCAATTTCTCGTCGGTGAAATATCGGGATAAAAAACGAGTACTATAAGAGTCAAATAATTAAAAAAGGTGCCACTAAAAATGAAAAAAACTCGACGTTATTTGCTAGATCTAGGCTTTATCTTTCTAAAGTAGTCACAATTTAAAGAAATTAGAATAATAGAATAATTTGATTTAAATAACTTCAATAAGTCTCCGAGCTAATATCTCCATTCCAATACACTTTTTTTAATTTTTCTCGACGTTATTTAATAGACCCGCTCGTTACCTTTAATTTAAGATATAAATCATTATTCTGCTACAAATAGTTTGCCAGAAATTCGCATAAAAAATGTATGAAACTTGCAAATCTTGGTACTGACTCCTCTTAAGATTTTATGCTAAAACTTAAACACAAAATTCAATTTTGCACTAAATACACAAAATTATTGCATTAAAAATTATTATTAAAAAATAATACAAACATTTAGCAAAATTGCAAAGAGAACCTCTTCCAACTGAACGAAATTACTCAAACTCTGAAGAACTATGACAAAAGCAGCAAATCTCGACTACTTTTTAATCAAAAACAAAAAAAAAAAAACAAAAAGATTATTTTTTTTATGTAAAGTATAAAAAAATTCGCGGACCTTCTTTTCACAGAAGCTGAATTTGTTCGTTTTGTATAATACGAGAAGACTGCATCCTTAGATCTCTCGTCTATGTAATAAAAAAAAAAGAAAAAGAAAAAAGGAAACAAGTCGAAAAAAACGAGAAATTTTTAAATTCAGGATGAAATGTGACCACAAAACTTTTCACATGAAATCTTGTGAAAAGATGACAGTAGTAATGAGAAGGATGAGATCGTTACAGCTGTGCTCAGATGTTTGCTTAGAAGGACGACGATAAACGAAATCTGGATTTTTTTTTTTCATAAACGACAGGATAACAGCTCGGCATAAGGATAGATTTTTCACTATGCCAGAATAGCTACTGACTGAGATTGTGTATTTCGGAAGGAAATGTAAATGATGTTTTTGAATGTTTTGTAAAAGAGTGTGAGAAATTCGTAGTAGATTGCAATTCCGAGAGGAGGATGGGATTGTGTTTTTTTTTTGTTATTGTTATTGTTATTTACATAAAGTTAAAAGGTCGTAAAATGCTTATAAAGTTCATTGCAGGTGGAATGCAAAAATGTTTTGTGCTGCAGATGCAGGTGAAAGGATTTATTGGGAAAATTTTAAAGATGCTTTAGAAACTGCGATCAGGGATATAAAAAAAAATATGTTTTTGAATTGTTGATTTACCAATGCATAAAAGTGCAGTGATAAATATTAATTAATTGATTAAGGAGGTTTTTGTTGTGCATGCTTTGAGTTTTTCATTCTAGTTACATAAATACATGCCCAGGGGTAAATATAAAGAGCAGAAATTGTGTCAGGTGTTAATTTGAAAACGTGTCAGCAACAAATGAAATGTTGTGGAAGAACTATAGTGTCTGTATCGACTGATAGCTATCAGTCTAGATAAGGTAAAAACAACCAAGAATTTAACAGCTTTCTACACACAAAAAAAACTTAATGCAGCCTTATAAAAATAATAAACAATCTTTTAAGTGTTCGATGGGAGAAAGAGCAACTCTCATGTTTTAGTGGTACTTTTAAGCAACTCTATCTAGAGTGCCATACAAAATTCAATTCATTTAGTTTAGTTTCGATAGGAAGGCCTGACAAGCATTTCTCATAGTCTTGGAGTATTTAGCAATAGTAGTATCATTTTGGGGGGTATAGGCATTTACCATATATTGTTGCGAGCGTGGCCTTTGGTTCGTTATTTAAAACACAATATTAAATAATTAATTTACAAGTTCTTTATTTCACTCTAATCATATAAAATTCACAATTCCTCAATTAATCAACTCAACTCTAATTATCGCTAACACTGTACTTTCAATTATCGCAATCTAATTACACACTTTCGCTTTTTCATTACTTTCACTTGTTAAAACTGCAACGTCTAAGACAAGACTCTTTTCTGGCGGTGACAACTCTTATATTTATACCCTAGAAACTCTCCAGATTATTCTGTAGTGTTCTATTCCAGCAGCTTCTTGACTGTTCTATTCATTCTATTCATTCTATTCCTGAACCTTCGTGTAGATTCCATAATCAATTCTCCGAACCTGAAGTCGTTTACTCTCCATTGCCAGTAGATGTCACCAGTTGTCTCTTTCTATTGCACGTAACAATATTCTTTACCATCATCATCATCTTTGAAATATAATCTAGATGGATTTGGGTTTGAAAGTTTCAGTCGTTGCCGGTTTTTGTTATCCTCTAAATAGGGCTTTAATGATTTTTAGTTCTTTTTCTTCTTCCTTGTTATATTGGTTGCGTATTTTTCTAATTTGAACCATCGATTAATGCAAATGAACGATCCATTTATCTGCATAGAATGACTATTTTAAGGAGTGCCTTTTATAATTGTGTACAACATCGTAGAGCGGCTCGACAAAAATGCGAGGTTGGTTTGGGTCCTAGCTTAGAGGAACGTTAAACGGTTTTTAATTTCCCAATCTTCTTAGAGCAACCTGTCCTGATTTAATATACATTTTCAGAGAAGTGAAGGTGCTATAATGCATAATCTTTGAAGTCAAAAATGTATAAGGAAAACTGATAAATGCATGTAAAAAAAAAAAATCTGGATATGTAAGTCCTCATTGTTGTTTGATTCACGAACTTTACAACTAATCTCCTCTCGCAATAATAAAAAATTATTTTACGAAATTTTTTGTGAGTAGAGAGAAGAAAAAAAACTCATTATAAATTTCTACCGAAAACTAATGAAGTGTTTTTTTTTTAGATTTTATTTCGGTTGTAATTAGGGATTGCATATTCGAAATTCGAAATTCGAGAATTCCGGAATTCGGTTTCATAAATATAGTTTCGAATTCCGAAAATTTCCCAGCGAATTCCGAATTTAAAATTTATTTTTTCGAGCTCTCTCCAACTTTTAAATTGTGTTTTCGTTTCTGTACATATTAATATTCTACATTCTATAAGAAGACATAAAGAAAACAATGCTAAATTACAGTTATTCTATTCTACATAATACAAGTAGGCATAGAGAAAAAAATTCCTAAATTTGCAGTTAAACATTTAAACGGTTTCATTTCTTCATTTCAACAAAATTTTTATATTTCGTATAACTTCGTGTTCGTGTCTTATATTTTACGATTTGCAACAGTGTTGTTGAGATTTGTTTATTCGCGTTTATTCGAGTGCGGTGTGTATTGAATTATTTGGATTTTGTTTTCTGAACAATCATCAATATTTTTTAAATAGGTAAGCAAATAATATCAGTTTTAATTTAATAACATTATTTGATAATTATTTAATTTTAATTTTTTTTTGTTTAACAAATTAAATTATTGTTAATAGTACATCCTAAAATGTCATCAAAAGAAAGTTATTCGGAATACACAAAGCAATGTAAAAATCAAAATTCTGTTTGGATTCATTTTTTGAGAGGATCAAAAAAACTAACAGCAAAATGTAAAATTTGTAATGAAATAGTAAAAACCGCTGGTTCAACGACAACACCGCAGCACACACATTTAAGAACAATACACAATATTAATGTATTAAAACGGGATGTCGTGCAAGATGAAGTTCCAGAAAGCAGCGCAACAAAAATGTTGATTACAAATTATTTAGTCAACAAAACAGATGAATCACTTTCTGCAATCGTATCACGAATGTGTGCCTTGGATAATATGCCATTCAAAGTTTTTTGTACGTCTATCGATTTGAGAAATTTATTTTTGGCTAGAGGCGCTCGAGATTATGTATTACCAAAATCACCCAACTCAATTCGCAAAATGGTTTTAGAATACGCACAAAAAATGCGTGCTAAAATGATGCAGGATTTTATTAATTTCAAAGAAGATGGAACACGATTTTGCTTAACTCTAGATGAATGGACATCATCAAGAAACCGCTGTTATTTAAATGTGAATGTCCATGCCAAGAAACAGTTTTGGAATTTAGGTTTAGTACGTGTTGAAGGACGTTTCCCTGCAGAGAAATGCATTACGGCCCTGAAAACCACATTGCAAGACAATAATTTAAATATCGATAAAGATATTACGTCCATAACAACTGATGGGGCAGCTGTGATGCAAAAAGTTGGACGGCTTTTACCATGTAATCAGCAGTTGTGCTTCGCACACGCGATACATTTAGCTGTGATCAATGTTCTGTATAACAATTCGAATACAAATACAACTGAATTGGTGGCTCACATAGATACAGAAAATGTTAATGTAGAAGAACAAGGAAGTGACTTCGAGGAATCAGAGGATGAGGAATACGTTGAAGATGAAAGTGTTGGCTTGATTGAACAAATTTATATTGAAGTTGAGCATGTTGAGACTGAAGAATTTGGATTTGGTTTTCTCATCAAAAAAGTTCGATCGATTGTAAAGAAATTTCGTTTTTCGAGAACATCTAATGATATTCTTCAAGTATACGTAAAACAAGAATTTGGCAAAGAATTAAAACTTATTATGGACAGTAGAACTAGATGGAATAGCTTAGTCGATATGCTTGAAAGATTCAACCAACTAAAAAACTGTGTTAAAAAAGCATTGATTGACATTGCATCTGATATCGTTATTCTAGATGCTGAAATTTTGTCGATTCAAAACATTATCTCTGCACTTCTCCCAGTAAAACTTACTGTTGACGCCCTTTGTCGAGAAGATGCAAATCTGCTTTCTGCTGATGCGGCATTGTCTTTTATGCTTGAGAATTTCGGATCTGATGAACTTTCACTAAAATTGAAGAACAAATTAGAAGACCGAATAAGCCAAAGACGAACAAATGTGTCTGGAACTCTTCAGTATTTACACAATGGCGGAAAAAGTGAGATTCACGAATCTTTCACTATACCATTGAAAAATACAATAGCCAAAGTTATTGAAAGTTTTGCACAAAGATTGATATTTAACACTAATATGGAAACTTCCTCAGGCGAGCAGTCAGAAGCTGATATAGAAGTGAAAGTGATGTCGGAAGAACAAACTAATCCCCAGTCGTTAATGCAAAAATTGCAGAGCAAAATTCAATTGAATTTATCGTCCAACATACCGTCCAGTTCAACTCAACAAATAACAAATCGGAGCTTAATTTCAAAAATTAAATCTGAAATGAAATTCTTTGAAGAGAACGGCGTTCGTGGCAATATATTAGAGTCCGTCTACTCATTTTTGATTGCGATTCCGCCATCGAGCGTGGAGTCCGAGCGAGCCTTCTCAATTGCAGGTAACTTTTGTACAAAAGTTCGATCGAGACTCGGAGACGCAGCTTTAAGTGATCTATGCTTCCTCAAAGCATATTTTAAGAAAACAAAACAATAATTTTATATTTTATATTTTTTATTATTCAATGATATGCCATGTTAGAATGTTTCTGTACTAATTGAATTTGTGTACAATTGTTTTATGTTTATATTTCATTTTAAATAATATAATTTTATGTTCCATTTTTATTTTAAAAAAAGTATTTTTTATACAATAAATAACAATGAATTATCTTATATAAGTTATCTTTATTATTTGTATAGACATAAAAAAATTAAAAATATTTCGGAATTCGACCGAATTCCGAAAATTTTTAATTTCAAATTCCGAATTCCGATTTTTTTATTTTCGTCAAAATTTGCAATCCCTAGTTGTAATGAATAGCAGCAGAAAAGCTCCCACATTCTGGAGAAACAACCTTCACAGTTTCCCAACTGGATATTCACAAAAAAATTATCTAAATTCGTTTTTCGTTATTGTTGTTTTACTTACCAGCATCGCAAAAAGTAATTTCGTCGTACATACGTAACTATGTAACTAACATAGTTAGAAGGTTGTGTGTATGTCTTCTTTCAACATAATAATCTTCGCACCGATTTCTGCATGCCGTCCGTATAAAACAATTTAATTATTATAATTTCCCTTCGAAAACGACTATTAAAGTAATCATCTAAAACCCTGTGGATTTTTAATGAAAACTAGCTGCGTAATTAGCACACACAGGCTTAGATGTAATAATAATCAAAAATCAAAAGACCATCATTTTGTGGCTCTGTATCCCGTCCCTATCGATTTATCTTCTCTGGAAGCTGCTTCTCTTACCGAGTTTAGATAATCACCTCAAAATTTTACCCATTAAAAACCGTAGATTTATATTTGCTTTGCGTCCGCCTTATCAATTATTTTGTTCGAATTGTGGTGCTCTTTTGGGTGACCGCTTTGAATAAGATACAAAATTTGAGGTTGGTTTCACAATGGCATGACGATGGCATACCTTATGGAGACATTTTAGCTTCAGAGACGCATGCTTAAGGAGGTGTTTTATGAAAATGCCTGCCCATTGTTTTATATATATAATATTTGCTTTGAAAACCGTGTGTATAAAGGGTGAGAGAACGTGAAACAATTCGACCTGAAAATCTTAAACGTATATTCATTCTCTATTTTTCTTGTTTGTATGAAACTGTTTTGGTTTTGTTGAAATTTTTATTCGAACTAATTACTTCATTCGTGCGTCTTGTTTCTTTTGCGGTTTCAATAAATTCGCTTTGTAGGTAGGTAGGTATATATAGAAAAAGTATAGGTATGAGGAAAACAAACCACATTCATTTGACAGACGCGCTATTTAAGAATGTTCAATTAGGTCAGGTTCTATGCATTCAACCAGCCACGAATATTTTTATAAACAAACCTCATAAAGTTTTCTTGCTTGGCTACTTTTGGTTAAATACTCTTTGATATTTACCCGAAGAAGGATTGTGAAATTGAAACATTCTTCTCCTCGTTAAAGGAATATCTCATGAGCTTCAATTGAAATTCTTTAAAATTGTGGTTTTGGGTAAAACAAATTTTATTTTATTCTTTCGCGCTACATCCATAGGTTTCAGGGTATTTTGGGCGTATGCGGTTTGTTTTTGTAAATAATAAAACTTTTTTCTTTTTTAGACAATTAACTCCTAAAATGAGAGTGCTTCATAAAATTAAGTAGGGATCAAAAACGAAATCATTCACATTTAGCCTTTAAATCAAGTTTAAAATTTGTTCCTTCATTTGTTTCGTTTGACTACGATATTTTTTTTTAAACTTGTCATTAACATAAATCTTTCATGCATTATTTATAGTCTTAACTTTTATGTCTTTTTTACTTAAAATGCAACACTACGTTTTTTAAAGCTTTTTTGCTTCATCTAAATTCTAAACCCAATGAAAAGTTTAAATGAATGCCTAAATGTAGGCAATTTTTTCTTGTGAACGAGCTTTTCAAGCAATTTTCTCTTAAAAAAGAAAAACAGCAACTACAAACAACACAAAAAGTTTTAGGTACATTATTGCTACAGAGTTAGGTAGGTCATTTTAAAATAGTTAGCATTCCTAAAAAAAATACAATATTCAGGCACTTCAAGAAAACACAATTAAAATATTTTGAAATAAGTACGTTAATCGACATCTCTATTTTCAAGTCATTTTAACTATTCTAAAAATTTCTAAATATAATCACAATTTTCAGTTTTATCCCAATGATAAACTTCACAGTGTGATGGAAAGGTGAGAGGGCGCTCATAAATTATGGCGGGAAAATCAATCAATAGTAAAACAAAATCTCTAATTTTTTTTTTATTTTAATGTTAGGTATCTTACTGCCAACAAAATAGGAATGTAAAGTAAGCTCATTATATATTTTTTTTATGAAGGTTTTACAGTTTACAAAAATTATAAAATCACTTGTTTCGCCCAAGGGCGCATCTTACCCCACCTCCTATAATTATACCCTAGATGAAATCTAAAGGTTATTCTAACTTTGTCATTTCGTTTGTAACGCATAGAAATAATGATGTTAGAGCAAAATGGATTGAAGATCCACGCATAATATTAAAAGTTATTTTGATTTTTAAATGTCCGTCTATCCGTCCGTCCGTCCGTCTGTCTGTCTGTCTGTCTGTGCGCGCGATAATTCGAGAGCTCGTGCACTTACAGAGCTGACATTTTGCACATGGGATCTGAAAAAAAAGTAAAATTAAGTTCGAAATATGAGACAAATCGGGTAACTCCTTCGTAGGGTTACCATACAAAAATTTCGTTTTCAACTACAGATTTGGACACTGCCTGAGAACGCGTCGACTTAGAGCGCCGAAATTTGGTACATGCTGTTTTCATAGTAACAGTAAAAAAATTTAGGAAATAAACTAAATCGCGCAATCCATTCTTGGTGTTGCCATATAAAAATTTAGGATTTTTACGTATACTGTGAAAACAATCAGTCCTAAACGGTTTTAATGTACTGAAAAGTTCTTCAGAATGTGAAATCCTATGAAATTGGTTAAAACCATTTTTACTTTTCGATGAACCGTTGTAGAAATATATGCGAAAAACCACTTCAAAAATCATACTTGCACAGAGTGGTGACCATACAAAATTGCATACGGGCATTCATCTAGGATATCATAAGAATTGGTCTTAGACCAATTCTAGGTTTTTTACTTGTTTTTTACTTATTTCGACTTCACTATCTCACCCTGTGAAAATTTGATTTGATCGAACTGAAACTCACTGCATATTTTTGTACACCTATTAAGTATAGTATATATCCACGTTCTTCATTCACTTACCTGAATTGATTCAAGCCTTTTTACATATGGGGCCAATGTGAATTCAATTCATCATTTTGTTAATATCCAGTGACGTTACACAACAAGCTCAGCTATTATAAGTATTAGACAAAAACGAACCTAACCTGTCCGAATTCGTGTGTTTAGCTTGCTTTTGTGGTTTTATATGATGTTTGTATATATTTTTCGCGCCCCAACTTGAAAAAAAAATCTCCTGTCCCTGAAATGGAAAAAATGTCTTAGGTTTAGGATTATATTCACAAAGCAGTTATATAACTCTTGACCATGATTTGTATTTTATACTTACTAGGATTAGTTATAAATGCAAAGAATAACCACTAATTTTATTACAGCCACAAATTTTGACTGCTTTTTGCCAAATAATTTTATTTTTAAAAGAATTAAAGCATTAGAAAGCCTGTGCAATATTAATGTTTCAATTTGTCAGCTATCGTCATTTTTCCATCAAGCTCAAGTCAAAACTAGCTCATTGGCTTAGCTCGATTTCTCAGACAGGAAACAAACATAACCTCAAAATAAGTTGTATATTTGAATAAGTCAACTCGATTCTAGACTCGGCAGTTAAGCTAACCAAATGTCCTCCAAAAATGCATGAAAGCAAATGACTCTACTTTTATATTTTTGTGTTTTTTCGTCAGAGCATACTTTTTTCCTGAACTGTAGCGATTATGGTAGCGAGAAATTGCTTAGTGGTATTTGCAGAGCTGGCAACTTGGTAATAAAACAATTCCTACTAAAATAGCCTAGACAGTTTGGTAGCATTAACAGTGAGATCATACTTTCTGAAATCAAAATTGGTCCCACATGAAATAGGAAATCAGTCAGTCCATTTATGTATATATGTACATATCAGTGGGTGCCATAGACATGGATTCGGGTAGAGCTTGACTCAGTGTTACGTTACTAGCTGTTATAACAACACGAAGACTTGGCCCATAATGTAAAATCAAAAGAGAATCGGATTTTGATTACATGTCTCACTTATAGATGTCACTGTTCTTATATTTTTTTCCCCGATTTTTTAAATTTTATTGAAAATTTCAATGCATGTTGCCACACCTTAGATCATAAAATGATCTAAGTGCCACACCAATAGAACTGAATTATTATTTATTTGGATTGCTCCGAACTACTGACATACATAATATGGACTGCTTAACTTTCTGTTTCATGTGGGCACAAATTGCTTGTGTCAAACAGAGTTCTTACGTTGGTGCTAACATTGAAAAAATCATTGGCGGGAAGTTGAAATTTGAAATCCGACAACAATTAAAAACAATCATAGCTACATTTGCATGATCCTTCAATGCAATAATGTAAATATGTCAAAGTGAATATTTTATTTTATTTTTTAAATAGTATTTTTTCACTAGTATTTATTTTTTTTATACAAAAATGTATTTAAGTATAAACGTATCCAACAAATGTATAAGGTAAAAAATGTTTCATTTATATTTGTTATTAAATGTCTGATTGCATTGGAAATATATGCACTGTTAGCTGATTTTATTGAAGTCACAATCCCAAAAAAAAACTGTGACTGTATTCTTTTTGTCCATTCACAGCATTAAGCCGGTCCCAAACAATGTGTGCATTTGTCAAATATTTGGCAATGCATATCGTTTACACACACCTCGTCAAATGAGACGCATTGACAAATATTTGACAAATATACGCAATGTGTGGTACCGGCTTAATACTGTGAATGGACAAGTCTTGCATTCACACGAAACTGAACTTCGGCGAATATCTAAACGTACACAGAGCTGTTCACTGTATTACTAAACTCGAATTACGAAATTTCCACGGTAGATATCTGAAAAATAAAGAAAATACAAAAAAAAGAAAGGTCTGCACATTATCCATGAGTTGTTCTGAAGCATAGAGGATTTTTGTAAAACCGCGTTCGAAAAGATTAAGTATATTTGGAAATTTTCGAAAATAGAAAAGACTCGCAGATTAGGAATTTTTTTTCCACAAAATCCGAAATCTCCCTCCACTCTAAAAAAATAAATTTCACTTTTATATGGAGATGCAATACAATGACTTCTGCAGGAGCTGTATGGCGGAGAAAGGTTGAGAGCGTTCAGCACCTGCTGTGCGAATGCCCTAACTTTGCGTAGGAGGGATACGCTTGGTAGGTACTTTTTCTGCGAATTGAACGAATTAGCAGACAAAAGAGTTGGGGTACCTGGTAAGGTTCATTAACTCGTGTAGCTGGTCTAAGCGCACCCCCTACACCTGATGAATCTTGTCCAGGTAGGGCCCAATAATCCCTATGGCTGACCGTGTTGCCTTTCACGATGGTCGCCACTCTAACCTAACCTAACCTAACCTAACCTAACCTAACCTAACCTAACCTAACCTAACCTCTGGAGATACATACCATGACAAAATAGCTAAAGATAAGTAGCAAAAACACTTGAATTGTGAAAAGGAAAATATCACAAACAATCTACTTACAAATTGTGTATATTGTTGAATGCGATATTTTCGATGAACATCGCCGATTACAGTCATCATAATTACACTGCTAAACAACTTTTACCTTTTTTCCTTACAAACGGATTGAGATTGATATTTTCGAAAGAATTAAATGTCGTCGGTAAGTCTGATCTGAACTTATGTAATTTGTTTTGCTTTAACATGGTAGGATGACACTAACTAAGAGTATTTATGGACGATTTTGAATTATAAATAAATTCTTCAGATTTGGAAAGAAATTGTGCTGATTTCACTAGATTCGCCAATAACCCTACTCAACGATCTTCCTCCTCCTCTATACACTCTTCTATGAAAAAAATTTCTGGATGGAATAAAATTTAATATTTGTCGAGGGTTTTTAGAAAATATCACACGTAGCCCACTCTCTAGTGTTATTAAGGTATAAAAACTGAAAAAAATTGTTTTCTCGAAGATTCGAAATTTTATTTTCGAAACTCAAATTTTTTCACTATTTTCATTGAGCTTCGTTTGGCATCAGTTCAAAATAAAAAATCATTTTTAGCACACGAATGATTATCGATCATGGGGCTGTCGACTAGTTTTATTTTTCACTTATTCCGAAATTTGGAAATGACGTATTTTTTTTTAAGATATTTCCGCTCTTGTATTAATATATACCCTGGCAAGTAAGATCATATCAAAAGAAGTAGGCCTGTGAGATACTATTCCCTCTGGAAGACGTACATTATATTCCATGAGTGAGAGAGTAGAAAATGTCTCAGTCTTACCTTGGGTATTGGGTGGAACAAAGTGTGTTAGGTCTGCTTGTCTTGCTTAAAAGTCTCGTCTCCCGATCTCTTCAGGTCAGGCTAGTCAATTAAATTTTCCTAACCACCATACTGGTTTCGTTTTTTTTTTTTTAGCTATTGTCCAGGATCATTTTTTTTTGTCTCCTTGTCCGCATCGCCATTTGTGATTTACTTGAATGATAACGATTCTTTTTATATTAGTTACGAGAATATTTTGGGTAAAATTTGTAAGTAAAAATGTCCAAAGGATTTTGAAATACATAAATTGTTTTTGAAGTTTGTTTTCCCGATAGTCTTCATTTAAAGGATATCAAACTTCATAACATGTAAATCCGTTCTAAAGACATTCATGGGACATCCTGTCTGTCAGCACAAAATACGTATATAGCTCATCTACATAGTTGAAAATCCAAAATCCTTCCATGGAAATAAAAAAAAAATCATAGAAATTTCATATTTCCTGATTACAAAAAAATTTTCTTAATAAAACTGTTATGCTATTTGCATTTTCTATCTACATACATACACAAGTGTTATCCCATGGGAACGAACTCTTTATAACCTAAGTATATGGAAGAAATCCCGTATCCATGAATATATACATATCTTCCTTTACTCTCACCCATAATTATCTCAATTTGCTGGTTATACACTTGTTTAGGATCACATTCTCAATCAGTTGGAATCTCTTCAAGTATCCACGTCAAATACACATGTCACCTTCCCACTCCGCGTAATTATATTAATTTTCAACCACCCTTTTTTCAAGTACGCCATGCTCACAATCTGTAAATAATTGCTAATGTGCTGCTTATATTGCGAACGCAACACTCTTGTTCTGCCTGCTTACCTACTTGGCTGTCTTGCCTGCCATACCATGCCGTGAGTTCATTATAAATTTTCCCAGGTGTGCTCTGTTCCATTATAAACTGCATTTCCCCACCACCAACTAGAAGGGAACAATTTCCTGAAACATGCTGCTCCAGCTCCATATAATTGCCATCTCTCGTGTGCTGTGCTCCAGGTTAAATTTAAGCACCTCTATGCCGTGTGCGGTTTTTTTTTTTAATTTTTCCTCCTAGTCTATATCAAAAGAAAAATTGGTGGCAAAATAAAGGGTTCCCAGTTACACTGCCGCTATGCTTTCATTGTAATTTTTATAAAACTATCTTTCTTCGTTGGTCCTTAATAGGATTAAAGTGGGCATGAAATTGAATAAGTTTGCGATACGCCACGATGGGCAGTTGAATCAGTTAATCACGTTAGAGTTAGAGATGATTTTGATGATCACACTGAGTGTCTGTGATTGCAGAGATTTTGATGAATATTAATTTTTTAACCCTTTTTTCTGTTATTGTTTCAGATTGCCACCAAAACATCACTCGAGGCGGCAACGTACGAGCCTTACGTACAATTCCTTCATGTTTGCACGATTTACAAAAATGCCAAAGTCGAAGGTTATCCTGAAAATTTTATTTTCACTAAGCGTATGGTCCTTTGTACTTATTGGGCTTTTTAAAATACACAATGGTCACATAGTGTCACAGGAATATGTCTCAGTTCCAATGAGTGGAAGGATATTGCTGCAAAAAGATAATAAATATGTGGACCCGACATCAACTACAACGGATCGATTTGATCCGTCTGATATATTGGTGGACAATAGAACAGGTGAGTTGAATGTTTATTTTTTTTATTTTTTTTTTTATTTTATAATGAGTCGATGGCACTAGAACCAATATACTGGAACACTCAGTTTTAATTGGGTACCCGATTTTATTCATGTACCCGGTTCCGGTCAGACACCCGACTTCAATTGGCTCCAAATAGGCTTAAAAGAACTAGTTCTACTGTGAACATAGAAGTCAAGAAAATAAGTGTTGTACTGAGTGGACCGTAGTCAGTTATAAATCCCAATTGGTCTCAGGGATCCCTATATTCACAGGCTCTCCTAAACACCCAAATCTACACAGTTTTTTTTAAAATATATTTTACCCCTTTTTGGCCATTCCATTAATTTGCATAATAAATTCTGAATCAATATAACTTCCCCAGAAGTCATTGTATGAACACGCAATAGCTTTGCATGCGTCCCAAGAAGACAATGCCCACTAATAACCCTGAGGTAATATTGCGTACATTACGATGTTTCCTTTTCACCTACACAGCGACCTTTTTAAATTTATTACTTGGTCGTAGCTGTTTTTAAGCAGGATGTTTCTACAATAATCAACGTACAAACTCCATCTCTGTCAAGAATATAATCGTTGCAATTAAATGTTTTACCAATAGTAAAGTTGCTGGAACATAGATAATGTTCACAACCAAACCAACCTATCGGCAGATTTTGTTCAGCCAATTCTTGAGAAAGATTGAAATACCACATGCATACCTTCCCTTGCAATAAGGATTTTTAACTTTGAGAGTTAACAGAATTCAATAACTAAAAGAGGAATTCGAACCGAACTTGATTACAGGCTTAGAACTTAGAAGTAAGATGAGGTTAGAAAAGATCGTTCATGTGTAGACGAAATCTACACCTTGCGAATAATCGATGAGCAATTTATGGAGTATCGGTGTCCGCCCTACATACCTTTCGTATATCTTAAAAAAAAATATTCGAACCTCTTGATAAGACCAATGGAAAAGTCACTTCGACGACATTGATTTCGGATGTCGGTAGAGAGATCTATGAAAGCTCAGACCAATTTTTCATAAAGCAAACATTTTTACCACGGTAACTCCAGTCCATATACTGCAAATATTTTTACATAACTCTTCTAATTAACTCCTCCTACTGAAAGAACATATTTTCTACAGCGAATCGTAATATGTAAGTCACCCAGACTAACTAAATGTAAAAATGCAACCGCCTCTAAAAACAATCAACTCTCCTTTTGCTGACCAATTAAAATAGATCATTCTAAAACCGCAATTTATCAACATCAACTAATTTCATTTTTTTTTTGTTTTTTTAGTGATGGACGATGAACAACTTGTAAAAGATGTCGAATCTCGTCTACCATCATTACCTATAGCCTATTGGAGCAAGAATAAAAATTTCCTTCAACAAAAATCATCAACATGTGCCAAATATCCATCGATTTTCGAACTAGAATTCAACAATATATACTGGCAAACGATGCGAACATCAAATGGAACATTCCAACTGTTTGGAGCATACTATGATATCCGGAAGCACTCCAGAATTGGACCGACAGTCCGTATCCTGGGCATGATTGACCGTATCGAACCAAAAGTGAAAACATTTTGTCAATTTTGGTTTGATGGGCAAAAAGAGCCGTTCATCGTGAAAACTTTCGAGTACAAGTATATCTGGTACAATAAATGGGGTAACTATAAGCAGGGCATATATCAGCCCTATTTGATAGCATGCCAAATTCCGAAACCATTCCACGGCATAGTTCCGTCCTCAGTTTCAATGGTGGAAAAGGAATGTGACACAGCCACAAATAACCTGAGAGTCATTTACAACAGACCACAGGATGACCACAAGAAAGGTTTTGCCGTTTGTGTTAAAGGTTTGGACTTTTTGTACGATGATCTTTCGGTAAGACTAATTGAATGGATTGAGTTGCTTAACATTCTGGGGGCGGACAAGGTTTTCTTTTATGAACTACAAGTCCATCCAAACATCTCAAAAGTCTTAAGGCATTACGAACAAATGGATATGGTGCAAGTTACTCCACTCACACTACCCGGAGGGCAACCAAATGTTCCCGGTTTCCAGCATTTGTACTTAACCAAGAAGACAAATCACAAGCGCCAGAATGAAGTCATTCCATATAATGATTGCCTATACAAGAATCTCTACTTGTACGATTACATTGCCCTTCTGGATATTGATGAAGTAATTATGCCAAAGCATGACGATATATCCTGGGGAGACCTAATGCGACGTGTACTGCCCAAGGCGGAAAAATTAAAACCAGAAGGCTATCCCAGCTATAATTTTAGGAATGTATATTTTCTCGATGACCATCAGCATGAGCATGGTTGGCACAAGGAAATTCCCAAATACATGCATATGCTGCAACATGTATATCGAGCGCAAAACTACACTAAACCGAATCAATACGTGAAATGTTTTCACAATCCCGAAAGGGTGCTTACCTTGCACAATCATTTTCCGCTAGCATGTCTAGGAGGCGTTTGTAAATCGTATCCCATCGATACAGAGGATGCACAATTGCAGCACTATCGAGCCGACTGTGTTAAAACTTTGAAAAAATCTTGTGAAGAATATCGTGAGCATTCTGTTGAAGATAAGACGATATGGAAGTATAAAGATGAATTGGTGAGGCGATCAATGAAGACACTTGATACGTTGGGATTTTTTAAAAAAGCATCAAATGATGGGCGACCAGGATCATCTGGACCATCATCAGAACGGTGATTTTTACTTAATTGGTGGAATAGCGATGGTGGTCAATTTATGGATGAATTTTTGTGACTGAGCATTCTTTATAATTTTTATCCTTCCTATACTATGGTACGTCGTCGCATCATGTAGAGAGATAGAGAGAGAGCCTTCCGTGTGCATGCTCCTGAGAAATGCGCTAATTAATTCCTATCAGGCTTGTGGAAGATTCTTTCATGATTTTTGTTAAGATTTATTGAAAGATTATGTTTTTTTTTCTTTTTGTTTATACTGCAACTTCATTAGCACTGAATATATAATTGTATACCATAAGTACATATCACGGATAAGTTTATGTGTTATTTATTAGATTTTATTTATGTAGTTGAATATGTTGTAAATGTGAATGTATTTCTAAGTGAATAATACTGAAGTGACATATATATAGCAAATAGTGGAAACGGAGTAGTAGTGGAGTAGAAAAGTATCTAAAGTGTAGGATTGGTAAATTTTCCAAAATTGGTGCCTTTAGAAATTAATTTTATTACGCCCTGAATTTTGAATCCTTTGTAAAAAATTTATCAACTATAAATGTGTGTATATAAAGTCATTGGAACACATTGAAAAAGACAAACATCTACATAATGTTCATTCTTAGGATATATAACAAATAGGAATGCGGGTATTATATTGAATTCGTGTATATGAATGAAGCCCAAAACCTCTTAACAATAATAACGGAAAATGCAGAGCACAATGAAATTCAAGCAAAACAACTAAAATCTTGGATGATGAATGAATGAGAGCGTGTAGAAATGTCAACAAACTAGAATAGTAGACTGCTCCTTCAAGAATTCGGTTAGCTGTTTTCACCTGCAATGTGTTTTCACACTAGTAGTCGATTCAGCCTATCAGCAGCATTCCTGTTGGTTATATATTATCTGAGTATGTCCATTATATACACTGGAAATAATTGATTTTATGGCCTCAGTCATAACTAGTGACTGTCAGAAGAATTTTTTGCATTACTTAACTACATTTATGAAGATCTTGAGAGTTATACTCGCTTTATGAATATTGCATTAAATGTTTAGAATTGAATTGAACTTCAAAATATTATTATTAATACAAACATACTTTCAGTATATATGTGTATGTGGAAAGAGCATCTACTTTCCTCTATTCATTATGAAATTGGAATTATTTTTATGTTCCTTTTTCTTACGTATTTTTTTGTTTCAATTTTACCCATTTCTATTACGGTATAATGCTCAATCAATTTTCGCTTTCCTGGTTTTCTTCTTGTCTTAGAACACCATCAACCAGTTGTAACAGAAATGTAGTCAAATTCAACCCTTAAATGAATAATTTTGTTGGTGATATGAATTTTGATTAATCAATTAAGCAAAAAGACTTCTATTTCTGATAGTCACAAGCTCTGACTGTTTGGTGAATACGATCCTTTAGTAAAATATTTACATAAAACAAATATTTTGTTTCAGAAGTAATAATAAGAGTGAAATGTATCTACGCTAGCCAATTCAAAGTGAACGGAAACGTTCTTTTGTTTGGCTCCACGTAGCATACGTACAAGGGGTAAACTTTCTGCTTTTGATTTTTTTTTTTTTTTTGTTAACCCAATGACCAGTCGGCACCCGTTATGAGTTTAAATTATTGTTATTAAAATTTTCCTTTATACTTTAAGAAAGAAAGTTCCTAGTAATAGATTTGTAATAAAACTTTATAAGCAACGTGTTTTGTAGCTGAAATTAAATTTGGGGTCAGTTTACGCAAGTCAATGTCGAATGAAAACGACAGTTGAATTGTCGTCTTTCAGCAACTCGACCTTTTGAAACTATCGTTGAAAAACTGTCGGAAAATCTCCTCGACACCTACTTTGGTGTCGTTTTTAATTTATCTTAAAGCAAAATGAAAATAAAACGTGCTATTTTTTAAAAATTAATTAATAAGATGAAAAATGTTGTGGCATGGATGCTCGAACGCAACCAAAATCCGCAATATATGTCTGAAGGAACAATAGTAGGGAACGGTCTGTCATGTGTAGTACACCATTACAAACATTTGCCAACAAGCCAACAAGAAACAAATGTGCGCCAGAAAGTGTAAAGCTTATTCGGGAAGAGCTCGAAGAGAACAAAGGGTCTTTCACACAAAATTGTTCTTCCAGTTCTTCAAGAACTAAAGGAAATAGAAAGAAAAGAAGAGGACAATTTAAGACTATTACGAGAGGGGTAAAAAATGCTCTGATATTAGAAAAGAAAAATAGAATTGAGCTTATAAAACATAATTTTTTTTTTAAAATCATTCAACTAATTATTCAGTCTGCTTACAGCAATATTTTTGTTCTCCTTTTCAATTAAAAACACTTTCATATTTTTTCAAAACGAAACAATTCCAGGGGAGGTATTAATTCAAGACGGGAAGAAAGAAGAAGAAATAGAAAAAAAAATGAGGTCATAAGTAACCTTACCGATATTGCCATCCATACAGAGTAATTTCCTGCTTTATTAATTTACCACTTGTTGCATTGAATTATTTCAGGGTAGAAATTGAAGGTGGGTGAGAGCTTAAAATAATTAGTTTAGAAGGTGATCTACGTAGATCAAAGGTGACAATCAAAAAATTACTCTACACCGTTACACCGTTTTGAGTCAGAACAGTATCAAGTTCGAAAAATCTTCTCTACCGGTCAATTAACAAAATTAAAAGAACGCACCAAAATGTTGAAATGAACTAATGAAGATATCTCCTCCGATATATTACTTTATTCGGCAGCTATCGGTTGTTAAAGAAGAGACTACTATTCTCTGCTAGGTGCGTTCACCTTCGGGGAAGTGGCCAGGAAAATTAGTTCTAAAGCCAGGAATATTGGCTAACGTCATATAGCTGTTAGAAGAAGCTAATTACAATGAAATAGGCAAGATATGTATACTTTCATTTGATTAGATGAAAGTGACTATGGTCCAAGGACTATTCAAAAACTGGAAGAAAGTAATTTATTATAATTTCGATACACCTATGTCATTCAGTGCTTTGAAAACTACAATTGAATCACTTGGGGTGATATCTTTGGACGTGATTGCGATAATTTCTGATATGGAATCAACTAATGTGGCCTTATAGAGGGTACTAAATATTAGTGAGAACCAACTATTCATTCAATGTTCAGAGAATAAATTGGACAAGATTTTCACTTAATAAAATTAATTCGAAGCCATTTCAGTAATTTATTGTCAAATTTATTAATATGTCAGTGATGTAGCTGACGTCAGAGCCATTGAATAAATAAGTATTATTTATTCAATGGTCAGAGCACATCATCAAAATTTAGAATATCTTGTATTCTCTGTACCGTGATTTTTACTGATTTTGCTTTAATTACAAATTGTTAAATTTTAACTATTTTAATGCAGCGATTCCATTTTGTTTGACTTCAATTCTTTACACGTCGACTGACTTACGTGAACTCAAATTTGATCTTCTGGCAGTAAAACAACGTCTGTATCAATTGTGGGTGTCGACCACTGACATGTATATAAATGAACTGCTCTTTGAACCAAAAAGGTATGAAAGAAAATGGCACCACTTTCATATTTCTGTCTCTTTCCGTAAGAGCATACTTTCCCACTTAACTGTAACGATTGGGAACGAGAAATTGCTTGAAGTTTCCTACTAAAACAGCCTTGGAAAACACTTCCTTCGGCTCATAATTAAAATTTAACGATACAAATAGTCCCAAATACCTTTGTGGTAAATTCGATAAATCCCAATGACATGCATATAAGAAAATTTCCAAGTAATTTAAATATAGCGCCTGTATACGACAGTTGGTTGGCATTGACAGTGAGAGCATACTTTCTGAAATCAAAACTGGTGTTACATGAAACAGGAGATTTATATATATGGCAGTGGTGTTGACTAGCGTGAACTGGCTCCAGAGTTTTATTTTGTAGAGAGATCAGTTGAAAATTGCGCCCTGTAAAACTAACAGATATTTTTAATTAGTTTCTTCATTGGCATTTTAAAGTGCCATCAATGGCATTATGTATCATGAATATAATGTGATTAAGAGGACCTTCTCCATGAGCTTGTTTGACATAAATCTGTCTATATTTTCCCCAATAATCTGAACTATATTGACCTTCAATTGATCAAACGTTTATAGACTTGGGATTTCACGGAGACCTAGGAAGGGAAAAATCGGAAAGTGTCGAATCGTACGATCTTAGCGAGCAATTTATTTCAAATTTTCGTAAAAAGTGATTTGTTTTTATCAATTCCTTTAAGTTTCAATCGTGTACACTTACTAATTTTAGGCTTTGACTTGTTTAAAAAAATGTTAAAAATACTAACGTGTTATAGTTTGAAAACCTGTGTCAGCTGTGTAGATGGAGAGTCTACTGGATTAGATTAGAACAGTTCAACACAATTCAAACGAAAAAAATCACAGACCATCTGAAAATATTTGACTCGTATTATGTGGGCTTTTCTATTTTCATCAACACACTTGCGATACGAAGCACGTGCAAGTAACAACACATTAGTTTTCGAAAAGCAGCAATAGCATCCAGTAAAGCTGTATTAAACTGTAGTTTTAGTGACGATAGAAATACCTACAATCAGTCACACTTAGACCATAGATGGTCCATTGTGATGCCACCTCATCAAGATATTTCATTTTGAACTCAAGAGGAGAGGGGGGGGCGATGCTTTTATACCAGCCGCAAAAATGAATGAATCTCATTAGGTCCCCAACTCCTTGTCTATTTTACCCCCAATTTGCTGAGAATGTACCTACCAAGCGACTATATCGTCTATTGAGACAATTGTCTACAAACTTAAGTGTTTCATTTCATTATATCAAAAACGTTTTTGTTTTTTATATTTTCAATAGCGGCATTAATTTTGGAAAACTAACAAATGTTATACAATTTAAACTTTGTCTAATCATCAAATGAATTCGAAATGCAAATCGTTTCCATTTTTCAACAACAATAATTTAATTTCAAATAATCCCAATATATAAAGAAAACAAAAAACAAAACAATTATAAAAAAAAGTCTAATAGAAAAGGAAACCAAACAAACAAAAAATTCAGTGTAAAGATTGTGCCTTTTCATTACCATTTAAAACTTTTCATTTCACAATTGTGTAACTCTTCTATTCTAGTTAGCTTAGCCCCCCCGAAGAGATGGGAGGTGGTGAGAGAAATCATGTTTCTCTGTGTACTACTTACTTATAGTTAAGTGTTTCATGAAGAAAACAGAATATTTATATGAAGACATAGTCATTTTAATAAAACCTAAATAAATAAATTAAAGGCAAGTGGAAAACATTGTGGTAGTAAAGTATGTATGTATGTATAAAGTCACAACTACTTAGTACTTAAGGCAAAGATTAAAGTTAAATTTGAAAATTTTGTTAAAAAAAAACACTGCAAAAAAAATGGAAAAAAGAAAACGAACAAATTGTAAACGAAATTTTTTAAGAATTTCACAACGAAGGGAATGTTTTTGAAACATTGCAAATTTAGGAATTTTTTGATGCTAAATAAGATTTATTATGTATGTACTATAAGATAAAAAAATGATATAAAATAAAAAACATACGTGTAGGTTTAATATTGTATAAAACTAGATTCAAGGAGAATATGTTAAAATTTTTTAAAATATCTTATCAAAGACTGAAGTCGGTAAATTTAATTATATAAAAAAAAACAAACAAAAAATAAAAACACTTGTTAAAGAGAAATAAAAGGGTAAACTTTAAGGATCTGAGCAAAAAAAGTATTATACCGAAAATTCTATATTATTATTTCTTATATCATCTTTTTTTTTATCCCCTCTACAATTTATTGCAGAAATAAAAAAATATATTTATATTTATCAACAGAGAATTGTACATACATCATTATGTATATGCAAGTTTGCATAGTGCTGTAGACACTATCTAACATCTTTGATCAATTCTATTCATATTTTTTTATTCTTTTGTTGTATTCTCTCGTATATAAGTTATGAATTAAAAGTCCGAGGATTTGGTTTCTCTTTGTTTTTTCCTATTTTGCCAATGATATGTAGTCAAGTTTATAATGTTTTTCAAACATTAAAATTATTTCAGAAATAACAAAAATAATATTGTATGTTTTTTCTGCATGTTCACATCGATTATCCCAAAAATCAGCAATCAACACTTGAAAATATAGTTTATCATCACAATAACACCACTTTTGTCGTCGTTTGCAACCAAAACGAAAAAAATAACAAATAGAATTTTATTAATTATCGGAATACTTTTAAAATCTATTGACATGAAAAAAACCGCGGAAAATCGCTAATATCTCGAAAACCGTTGCCCGTAGACGATTTCTGAGGACATTTTCATACACCCCCTATCAACATACACCCCCTGAAATGACACCTTTAAAATCTATTGACATGAAAAAAACCGCGGAAAATCGCTAATATCTCGAAAACCGTTGCCCGTAGACGATTTCTGAGGGCATTTTCATACACCCCCTATCAACATACACCCCCTGAAATGACACCTTTAAAATCTATTGACATGAAAAAAACCGCGGAAAATCGCTAATATCTCGAAAACCGTTGCCCGTAGACGATTTCTGAGGTCATTTTCATACACCCCCTATCAACATACACCCCCTGAAATGACACCTTTAAAATCTATTGACATGAAAAAAACCGCGGAAAATCGCTAATATCTCGAAAACCGTTGCCCGTAGACGATTTCTGAGGGCATTTTCATACACCCCCTATCAACATACACCCCCTGAAATGACACCTTTAAAATCTATTGACATGAAAAAAACCGCGGAAAATCGCTAATATCTCGAAAACCGTTGCCCGTAGACGATTTCTGAGGGCATTTTCATACACCCCCTATCAACATACACCCCCTGAAATGACACCTTTAAAATCTATTGACATGAAAAAAACCGCGGAAAATCGCTAATATCTCGAAAACCGTTGCCCGTAGACGATTTCTGAGGTCATTTTCATACACCCCCTATCAACATACACCCCCTGAAATGACACCTTTAAAATCTATTGACATGAAAAAAACCGCGGAAAATCGCTAATATCTCGAAAACCGTTGCCCGTAGACGATTTCTGATGACATTTTCATACACCCCCTATCAACATACACCCCCTGAAATGACGCATTTAGAATCTATTGACATGAAAAAAACCGCGGAAAATCGCTAATATCTCGAAAACCGTTGCCCGTAGACGATTTCTGAGGTCATTTTCATACACCCCCTATCAACATACACCCCCTGAAATGACGCATTTAGAATCTATTGACATGAAAAAAACCGCGGAAAATCGCTAATATCTCGAAAACCGTTGCCCGTAGACGATTTCTGAGGGCATTTTCATACACCCCCTATCAACATACACCCCCTGAAATGACACCTTTAAAATCTATTGACATGAAAAAAACCGCGGAAAATCGCTAATATCTCGAAAACCGTTGCCCGTAGACGATTTCTGATGTCATTTTCATACACCCCCTATCAACATACACCCCCTGAAATGACACATTTAGAATCTATTGACATGAAAAAAACCGCGGAAAATCGCTAATATCTCGAAAACCGTTGCCCGTAGACGATTTCTGACGACATTTTCATACACCCCCTATCAACATACACCCCCTGAAATGACACCTTTAAAATCTATTGACATGAAAAAAACCGCGGAAAATCGCTAATATCTCGAAAACCGTTGCCCGTAGACGATTTCTGACGACATTTTCATACACCCCCTATCAACATACACCCCCTGAAATGACACCTTTAAAATCTATTGACATGAAAAAAACCGCGGAAAATCGCTAATATCTCGAAAACCGTTGCCCGTAGACGATTTCTGAGGACATTTTCATACACCCCCTATCAACATACACCCCCTGAAATGACACCTTTAAAATCTATTGACATGAAAAAAACCGCGGAAAATCGCTAATATCTCGAAAACCGTTGCCCGTAGACGATTTCTGAGGTCATTTTCATACACCCCCTATCAACATACACCCCCTGAAATGACACCTTTAAAATCTATTGACATGAAAAAAACCGCGGAAAATCGCTAATATCTCGAAAACCGTTGCCCGTAGACGATTTCTGATGTCATTTTCATACACCCCCTATCAACATACACCCCCTGAAATGACACCTTTAAAATCTATTGACATGAAAAAAACCGCGGAAAATCGCTAATATCTCGAAAACCGTTGCCCGTAGACGATTTCTGAGGTAATTTTCATACACCCCCTATCAACATACACCCCCTGAAATGACACCTTTAAAATCTATTGACATGAAAAAAACCGCGGAAAATCGCTAATATCTCGAAAACCGTTGCCCGTAGACGATTTCTGATGACATTTTCATACACCCCCTATCAACATACACCCCCTGAAATGACGCATTTAGAATCTATTGACATGAAAAAAACCGCGGAAAATCGCTAATATCTCGAAAACCGTTGCCCGTAGACGATTTCTGAGGTCATTTTCATACACCCCCTATCAACATACACCCCCTGAAATGACACCTTTAAAATCTATTGACATGAAAAAAACCGCGGAAGATCGCTAATATCTCGAAAACCGTTGCCCGTAGACGATTTCTGAGGTCATTTTCATACACCCCCTATCAACATACACCCCCTGAAATGACACCTTTAAAATCTATTGACATGAAAAAAACCGCGGAAAATCGCTAATATCTCGAAAACCGTTGCCCGTAGACGATTTCTGAGGGCATTTTCATACACCCCCTATCAACATACACCCCCTGAAATGACACCTTTAAAATCTATTGACATGAAAAAAACCGCGGAAAATCGCTAATATCTCGAAAACCGTTGCCCGTAGACGATTTCTGAGGTCATTTTCATACACCCCCTATCAACATACACCCCCTGAAATGACACCTTTAAAATCTATTGACATGAAAAAAACCGCGGAAAATCGCTAATATCTCGAAAACCGTTGCCCGTAGACGATTTCTGATGACATTTTCATACACCCCCTATCAACATACACCCCCTGAAATGACGCATTTAGAATCTATTGACATGAAAAAAACCGCGGAAAATCGCTAATATCTCGAAAACCGTTGCCCGTAGACGATTTCTGATGTCATTTTCATACACCCCCTATCAACATACACCCCCTGAAATGACACCTTTAAAATCTATTGACATGAAAAAAACCGCGGAAAATCGCTAATATCTCGAAAACCGTTGCCCGTAGACGATTTCTGATGTCATTTTCATACACCCCCTATCAACATACACCCCCTGAAATGACGCATTTAGAATCTATTGACATGAAAAAAACCGCGGAAAATCGCTAATATCTCGAAAACCGTTGCCCGTAGACGATTTCTGAGGGCATTTTCATACACCCCCTATCAACATACACCCCCTGAAATGACACCTTTAAAATCTATTGACATGAAAAAAACCGCGGAAAATCGCTAATATCTCGAAAACCGTTGCCCGTAGACGATTTCTGAGGTCATTTTCATACACCCCCTATCAACATACACCCCCTGAAATGACACCTTTAAAATCTATTGACATGAAAAAAACCGCGGAAAATCGCTAATATCTCGAAAACCGTTGCCCGTAGACGATTTCTGAGGGCATTTTCATACACCCCCTATCAACATACACCCCCTGAAATGACACCTTTAAAATCTATTGACATGAAAAAAACCGCGGAAAATCGCTAATATCTCGAAAACCGTTGCCCGTAGACGATTTCTGAGGTCATTTTCATACACCCCCTATCAACATACACCCCCTGAAATGACACCTTTAAAATCTATTGACATGAAAAAAACCGCGGAAAATCGCTAATATCTCGAAAACCGTTGCCCGTAGACGATTTCTGATAACATTTTCATACACCCCCTATCAACATACACCCCCTGAAATGACGCATTTAGAATCTATTGACATGAAAAAAACCGCGGAAAATCGCTAATATCTCGAAAACCGTTGCCCGTAGACGATTTCTGAGGTCATTTTCATACACCCCCTATCAACATACACCCCCTGAAATGACACCTTTAAAATCTATTGACATGAAAAAAACCGCGGAAAATCGCTAATATCTCGAAAACCGTTGCCCGTAGACGATTTCTGATGACATTTTCATACACCCCCTATCAACATACACCCCCTGAAATGACGCATTTAGAATCTATTGACATGAAAAAAACCGCGGAAAATCGCTAATATCTCGAAAACCGTTGCCCGTAGACGATTTCTGAGGGCATTTTCATACACCCCCTATCAACATACACCCCCTGAAATGACACCTTTAAAATCTATTGACATGAAAAAAACCGCGGAAAATCGCTAATATCTCGAAAACCGTTGCCCGTAGACGATTTCTGATGTCATTTTCATACACCCCCTATCAACATACACCCCCTGAAATGACACATTTAGAATCTATTGACATGAAAAAACCGCGGAAAATCGCTAATATCTCGAAAACCGTTGCCCGTAGACGATTTCTGACGACATTTTCATACACCCCCTATCAACATACACCCCCTGAAATGACACCTTTAAAATCTATTGACATGAAAAAAACCGCGGAAAATCGCTAATATCTCGAAAACCGTTGCCCGTAGACGATTTCTGAGGACATTTTCATACACCCCCTATCAACATACACCCCCTGAAATGACACCTTTAAAATCTATTGACATGAAAAAAACCGCGGAAAATCGCTAATATCTCGAAAACCGTTGCCCGTAGACGATTTCTGAGGTCATTTTCATACACCCCCTATCAACATACACCCCCTGAAATGACACCTTTAAAATCTATTGACATGAAAAAAACCGCGGAAAATCGCTAATATCTCGAAAACCGTTGCCCGTAGACGATTTCTGATGTCATTTTCATACACCCCCTATCAACATACACCCCCTGAAATGACACCTTTAAAATCTATTGACATGAAAAAAACCGCGGAAAATCGCTAATATCTCGAAAACCGTTGCCCGTAGACGATTTCTGAGGTCATTTTCATACACCCCCTATCAACATACACCCCCTGAAATGACACCTTTAAAATCTATTGACATGAAAAAAACCGCGGAAAATCGCTAATATCTCGAAAACCGTTGCCCGTAGACGATTTCTGATGACATTTTCATACACCCCCTATCAACATACACCCCCTGAAATGACGCATTTAGAATCTATTGACATGAAAAAAACCGCGGAAAATCGCTAATATCTCGAAAACCGTTGCCCGTAGACGATTTCTGAGGGCATTTTCATACACCCCCTATCAACATACACCCCCTGAAATGACACCTTTAAAATCTATTGACATGAAAAAAACCGCGGAAAATCGCTAATATCTCGAAAACCGTTGCCCGTAGACGATTTCTGAGGTCATTTTCATACACCCCCTATCAACATACACCCCCTGAAATGACACCTTTAAAATCTATTGACATGAAAAAAAACCGCGGAAAATCGCTAATATCTCGAAAACCGTTGCCCGTAAACGATTTCTGAGGGCATTTTCATACACCCCCTATCAACATACACCCCCTGAAATGACACCTTTAAAATCTATTGACATGAAAAAACCGCGGAAAATCGCTAATATCTCGAAACCGTTGCCCGTAGACGATTTCTGAGGTCATTTTCATACACCCCCTATCAACATACACCCCCTGAAATGACGCATTTAGAATCTATTGACATGAAAAAAACCCGCGGAAAATCGCTAATATCTCGAAAACCGTTGCCCGTAGACGATTTCTGAGGGCATTTTCATACACCCCCTATCAACATACACCCCCTGAAATGACACCTTTAAAATCTATTGACATGAAAAAAACCGCGGAAAATCGCTAATATCTCGAAAACCGTTGCCCGTAGACGATTTCTGATGTCATTTTCATACACCCCCTATCAACATACACCCCCTGAAATGACACATTTAGAATCTATTGACATGAAAAAAACCGCGGAAAATCGCTAATATCTCGAAAACCGTTGCCCGTAGACGATTTCTGACGACATTTTCATACACCCCCTATCAACATACACCCCCTGAAATGACACCTTTAAAATCTATTGACATGAAAAAAACCGCGGAAAATCGCTAATATCTCGAAAACCGTTGCCCGTAGACGATTTCTGAGGACATTTTCATACACCCCCTATCAACATACACCCCCTGAAATGACACCTTTAAAATCTATTGACATGAAAAAAACCGCGGAAAATCGCTAATATCTCGAAAACCGTTGCCCGTAGACGATTTCTGAGGTCATTTTCATACACCCCCTATCAACATACACCCCCTGAAATGACACCTTTAAAATCTATTGACATGAAAAAACCGCGGAAAATCGCTAATATCTCGAAAACCGTTGCCCGTAGACGATTTCTGATGTCATTTTCATACACCCCCTATCAACATACACCCCCTGAAATGACACCTTTAAAATCTATTGACATGAAAAAAACCGCGGAAAATCGCTAATATCTCGAAAACCGTTGCCCGTAGACGATTTCTGAGGTCATTTTCATACACCCCCTATCAACATACACCCCCTGAAATGACACCTTTAAAATCTATTGACATGAAAAAAACCGCGGAAAATCGCTAATATCTCGAAAACCGTTGCCCGTAGACGATTTCTGATGACATTTTCATACACCCCCTATCAACATACACCCCTGAAATGACGCATTTAGAATCTATTGACATGAAAAAAACCGCGGAAAATCGCTAATATCTCGAAAACCGTTGCCCGTAGACGATTTCTGAGGGCATTTTCATACACCCCCTATCAACATACACCCCCTGAAATGACACCTTTAAAATCTATTGACATGAAAAAAACCGCGGAAAATCGCTAATATCTCGAAAACCGTTGCCCGTAGACGATTTCTGAGGTCATTTTCATACACCCCCTATCAACATACACCCCCTGAAATGACACCTTTAAAATCTATTGACATGAAAAAAACCGCGGAAAATCGCTAATATCTCGAAAACCGTTGCCCGTAGACGATTTCTGAGGGCATTTTCATACACCCCCTATCAACATACACCCCCTGAAATGACACCTTTAAAATCTATTGACATGAAAAAAACCGCGGAAAATCGCTAATATCTCGAAAACCGTTGCCCGTAGACGATTTCTGAGGTCATTTTCATACACCCCCTATCAACATACACCCCCTGAAATGACACCTTTAAAATCTATTGACATGAAAAAAACCGCGGAAAATCGCTAATATCTCGAAAACCGTTGCCCGTAGACGATTTCTGATGACATTTTCATACACCCCCTATCAACATACACCCCCTGAAATGACGCATTTAGAATCTATTGACATGAAAAAAACCGCGGAAAATCGCTAATATCTCGAAAACCGTTGCCCGTAGACGATTTCTGAGGTCATTTTCATACACCCCCTATCAACATACACCCCCTGAAATGACACCTTTAAAATCTATTGACATGAAAAAAACCGCGGAAAATCGCTAATATCTCGAAAACCGTTGCCCGTAGACGATTTCTGATGACATTTTCATACACCCCCTATCAACATACACCCCCTGAAATGACGCATTTAGAATCTATTGACATGAAAAAAACCGCGGAAAATCGCTAATATCTCGAAAACCGTTGCCCGTAGACGATTTCTGAGGGCATTTTCATACACCCCCTATCAACATACACCCCCTGAAATGACACCTTTAAAATCTATTGACATGAAAAAAACCGCGGAAAATCGCTAATATCTCGAAAACCGTTGCCCGTAGACGATTTCTGATGTCATTTTCATACACCCCCTATCAACATACACCCCCTGAAATGACACATTTAGAATCTATTGACATGAAAAAAACCGCGGAAAATCGCTAATATCTCGAAAACCGTTGCCCGTAGACGATTTCTGAGGACATTTTCATACACCCCCTATCAACATACACCCCCTGAAATGACACCTTTAAAATCTATTGACATGAAAAAAACCGCGGAAAATCGCTAATATCTCGAAAACCGTTGCCCGTAGACGATTTCTGAGGTCATTTTCATACACCCCCTATCAACATACACCCCCTGAAATGACACCTTTAAAATCTATTGACATGAAAAAAACCGCGGAAAATCGCTAATATCTCGAAAACCGTTGCCCGTAGACGATTTCTGATGTCATTTTCATACACCCCCTATCAACATACACCCCCTGAAATGACACCTTTAAAATCTATTGACATGAAAAAAACCGCGGAAAATCGCTAATATCTCGAAAACCGTTGCCCGTAGGACGATTTCTGAGGTCATTTTCATACACCCCCTATCAACATACACCCCCTGAAATGACACCTTTAAAATCTATTGACATGAAAAAAACCGCGGAAAATCGCTAATATCTCGAAAACCGTTGCCCGTAGACGATTTCTGATGACATTTTCATACACCCCCTATCAACATACACCCCCTGAAATGACGCATTTAGAATCTATTGACATGAAAAAAAACCGCGGAAAATCGCTAATATCTCGAAAACCGTTGCCCGTAGACGATTTCTGAGGGCATTTTCATACACCCCCTATCAACATACACCCCCTGAAATGACACCTTTAAAATCTATTGACATGAAAAAAACCGCGGAAAATCGCTAATATCTCGAAAACCGTTGCCCGTAGACGATTTCTGAGGTCATTTTCATACACCCCCTATCAACATACACCCCCTGAAATGACACCTTTAAAATCTATTGACATGAAAAAAACCGCGGAAAATCGCTAATATCTCGAAAACCGTTGCCCGTAGACGATTTCTGAGGGCATTTTCATACACCCCCTATCAACATACACCCCCTGAAATGACACCTTTAAAATCTATTGACATGAAAAAAACCGCGGAAAATCGCTAATATCTCGAAAACCGTTGCCCGTAGACGATTTCTGAGGTCATTTTCATACACCCCCTATCAACATACACCCCCTGAAATGACACCTTTAAAATCTATTGACATGAAAAAAACCGCGGAAAATCGCTAATATCTCGAAAACCGTTGCCCGTAGACGATTTCTGATAACATTTTCATACACCCCCTATCAACATACACCCCCTGAAATGACGCATTTAGAATCTATTGACATGAAAAAAACCGCGGAAAATCGCTAATATCTCGAAAACCGTTGCCCGTAGACGATTTCTGAGGTCATTTTCATACACCCCCTATCAACATACACCCCCTGAAATGACACCTTTAAAATCTATTGACATGAAAAAAACCGCGGAAAATCGCTAATATCTCGAAAACCGTTGCTCGTAGACGATTTCTGATGACATTTTCATACACCCCCTATCAACATACACCCCCTGAAATGACGCATTTAGAATCTATTGACATGAAAAAAACCGCGGAAAATCGCTAATATCTCGAAAACCGTTGCCCGTAGACGATTTCTGAGGGCATTTTCATACACCCCCTATCAACATACACCCCCTGAAATGACACCTTTAAAATCTATTGACATGAAAAAAACCGCGGAAAATCGCTAATATCTCGAAAACCGTTGCCCGTAGACGATTTCTGATGTCATTTTCATACACCCCCTATCAACATACACCCCCTGAAATGACACATTTAGAATCTATTGACATGAAAAAACCGCGGAAAATCGCTAATATCTCGAAAACCGTTGCCCGTAGACGATTTCTGAGGTCATTTTCATACACCCCCTATCAACATACACCCCCTGAAATGACACCTTTAAAATCTATTGACATGAAAAAAACCGCGGAAAATCGCTAATATCTCGAAAACCGTTGCCCGTAGACGATTTCTGAGGTCATTTTCATACACCCCCTATCAACATACACCCCCTGAAATGACACCTTTAAAATCTATTGACATGAAAAAAACCGCGGAAAATCGCTAATATCTCGAAAACCGTTGCCCGTAGACGATTTCTGATGTCATTTTCATACACCCCCTATCAACATACACCCCCTGAAATGACACCTTTAAAATCTATTGACATGAAAAAAACCGCGGAAAATCGCTAATATCTCGAAAACCGTTGCCCGTAGACGATTTCTGAGGTCATTTTCATACACCCCCTATCAACATACACCCCCTGAAATGACACCTTTAAAATCTATTGACATGAAAAAAAACCGCGGAAAATCGCTAATATCTCGAAAACCGTTGCCCGTAGACGATTTCTGATGACATTTTCATACACCCCCTATCAACATACACCCCCTGAAATGACGCATTTAGAATCTATTGACATGAAAAAAACCGCGGAAAATCGCTAATATCTCGAAAACCGTTGCCCGTAGACGATTTCTGAGGGCATTTTCATACACCCCCTATCAACATACACCCCCTGAAATGACACCTTTAAAATCTATTGACATGAAAAAAACCGCGGAAAATCGCTAATATCTCGAAAACCGTTGCTCGTAGACGATTTCTGATGACATTTTCATACACCCCCTATCAACATACACCCCCTGAAATGACGCATTTAGAATCTATTGACATGAAAAAAACCGCGGAAAATCGCTAATATCTCGAAAACCGTTGCCCGTAGACGATTTCTGAGGGCATTTTCATACACCCCCTATCAACATACACCCCCTGAAATGACACCTTTAAAATCTATTGACATGAAAAAAACCGCGGAAAATCGCTAATATCTCGAAAACCGTTGCCCGTAGACGATTTCTGATGTCATTTTCATACACCCCCTATCAACATACACCCCCTGAAATGACACATTTAGAATCTATTGACATGAAAAAACCGCGGAAAATCGCTAATATCTCGAAAACCGTTGCCCGTAGACGATTTCTGAGGTCATTTTCATACACCCCCTATCAACATACACCCCCTGAAATGACACCTTTAAAATCTATTGACATGAAAAAAACCGCGGAAAATCGCTAATATCTCGAAAACCGTTGCCCGTAGACGATTTCTGACGACATTTTCATACACCCCCTATCAACATACACCCCCTGAAATGACACCTTTAAAATCTATTGACATGAAAAAAACCGCGGAAAATCGCTAATATCTCGAAAACCGTTGCCCGTAGACGATTTCTGAGGTCATTTTCATACACCCCCTATCAACATACACCCCCTGAAATGACACCTTTAAAATCTATTGACATGAAAAAAACCGCGGAAAATCGCTAATATCTCGAAAACCGTTGCCCGTAGACGATTTCTGAGGTCATTTTCATACACCCCCTATCAACATACACCCCCTGAAATGACACCTTTAAAATCTATTGACATGAAAAAAACCGCGGAAAATCGCTAATATCTCGAAAACCGTTGCCCGTAGACGATTTCTGATGTCATTTTCATACACCCCCTATCAACATACACCCCCTGAAATGACACCTTTAAAATCTATTGACATGAAAAAAACCGCGGAAAATCGCTAATATCTCGAAAACCGTTGCCCGTAGACGATTTCTGAGGTCATTTTCATACACCCCCTATCAACATACACCCCCTGAAATGACACCTTTAAAATCTATTGACATGAAAAAAACCGCGGAAAATCGCTAATATCTCGAAAACCGTTGCCCGTAGACGATTTCTGATGACATTTTCATACACCCCCTATCAACATACACCCCCTGAAATGACGCATTTAGAATCTATTGACATGAAAAAAACCGCGGAAAATCGCTAATATCTCGAAAACCGTTGCCCGTAGACGATTTCTGAGGGCATTTTCATACACCCCCTATCAACATACACCCCCTGAAATGACACCTTTAAAATCTATTGACATGAAAAAAACCGCGGAAAATCGCTAATATCTCGAAAACCGTTGCCCGTAGACGATTTCTGAGGTCATTTTCATACACCCCCTATCAACATACACCCCCTGAAATGACACCTTTAAAATCTATTGACATGAAAAAAACCGCGGAAAATCGCTAATATCTCGAAAACCGTTGCCCGTAGACGATTTCTGAGGGCATTTTCATACACCCCCTATCAACATACACCCCCTGAAATGACACCTTTAAAATCTATTGACATGAAAAAAACCGCGGAAAATCGCTAATATCTCGAAAACCGTTGCCCGTAGACGATTTCTGAGGTCATTTTCATACACCCCCTATCAACATACACCCCCTGAAATGACACCTTTAAAATCTATTGACATGAAAAAAACCGCGGAAAATCGCTAATATCTCGAAAACCGTTGCCCGTAGACGATTTCTGAGGGCATTTTCATACACCCCCTATCAACATACACCCCCTGAAATGACACCTTTAAAATCTATTGACATGAAAAAAACCGCGGAAAATCGCTAATATCTCGAAAACCGTTGCCCGTAGACGATTTCTGAGGGCATTTTCATACACCCCCTATCAACATACACCCCCTGAAATGACACCTTTAAAATCTATTGACATGAAAAAAACCGCGGAAAATCGCTAATATCTCGAAAACCGTTGCCCGTAGACGATTTCTGAGGTCATTTTCATACACCCCCTATCAACATACACCCCCTGAAATGACACCTTTAAAATCTATTGACATGAAAAAAACCGCGGAAAATCGCTAACATCTCGAAAACCGTTGCCCGTAGACGATTTCTGAGGTCATTTTCATACACCCCCTATCAACATACACCCCCTGAAATGACACCTTTAAAATCTATTGACATGAAAAAAACCGCGGAAAATCGCTAATATCTCGAAAACCGTTGCCCGTAGACGATTTCTGATGACATTTTCATACACCCCCTATCAACATACACCCCCTGAAATGACGCATTTAGAATCTATTGACATGAAAAAAACCGCGGAAAATCGCTAATATCTCGAAAACCGTTGCCCGTAGACGATTTCTGAGGGCATTTTCATACACCCCCTATCAACATACACCCCTGAAATGACACCTTTAAAATCTATTGACATGAAAAAAACCGCGGAAAATCGCTAATATCTCGAAAACCGTTGCCCGTAGACGATTTCTGATGTCATTTTCATACACCCCCTATAAACATACACCCCCTGAAATGACACATTTAGAATCTATTGACATGAAAAAAACCGCGGAAAATCGCTAATATCTCGAAAACCGTTGCCCGTAGACGATTTCTGACGACATTTTCATACACCCCCTATCAACACACACCCCCTGAAATGACACCTTTAAAATCTATTGACATGAAAAAAACCGCGGAAAATCGCTAATATCTCGAAAACCGTTGCCCGTAGACGATTTCTGAGGACATTTTCATACACCCCCTATCAACATACACCCCCTGAAATGACACCTTTAAAATCTATTGACAGAAAAAAACCGCGGAAAATCGCTAATATCTCGAAAACCGTTGCCCGTAGACGATTTCTGAGGTCATTTTCATACACCCCCTATCAACATACACCCCCTGAAATGACACCTTTAAAATCTATTGACATGAAAAAAACCGCGGAAAATCGCTAATATCTCGAAAACCGTTGCCCGTAGACGATTTCTGATGACATTTTCATACACCCCCTATCAACATACACCCCCTGAAATGACGCATTTAGAATCTATTGACATGAAAAAAACCGCGGAAAATCGCTAATATCTCGAAAACCGTTGCCCGTAGACGATTTCTGAGGGCATTTTCATACACCCCCTATCAACATACACCCCCTGAAATGACACCTTTAAAATCTATTGACATGAAAAAAACCGCGGAAAATCGCTAATATCTCGAAAACCGTTGCCCGTAGACGATTTCTGAGGTCATTTTCATACACCCCCCTATCAACATACACCCCCTGAAATGACACCTTTAAAATCTATTGACATGAAAAAAACCGCGGAAAATCGCTAATATCTCGAAAACCGTTGCCCGTAGACGATTTCTGAGGGCATTTTCATACACCCCCTATCAACATACACCCCCTGAAATGACACCTTTAAAATCTATTGACATGAAAAAAACCGCGGAAAATCGCTAATATCTCGAAAACCGTTGCCCGTAGACGATTTCTGAGGTCATTTTCATACACCCCCTATCAACATACACCCCCTGAAATGACACCTTTAAAATCTATTGACATGAAAAAAACCGCGGAAAATCGCTAATATCTCGAAAACCGTTGCCCGTAGACGATTTCTGATGACATTTTCATACACCCCCTATCAACATACACCCCCTGAAATGACGCATTTAGAATCTATTGACATGAAAAAAACCGCGGAAAATCGCTAATATCTCGAAAACCGTTGCCCGTAGACGATTTCTGAGGGCATTTTCATACACCCCCTATCAACATACACCCCCTGAAATGACACCTTTAAAATCTATTGACATGAAAAAAACCGCGGAAAATCGCTAATATCTCGAAAACCGTTGCCCGTAGACGATTTCTGAGGTCATTTTCATACACCCCCTATCAACATACACCCCCTGAAATGACACCTTTAAAATCTATTGACATGAAAAAAACCGCGGAAAATCGCTAATATCTCGAAAACCGTTGCCCGTAGACGATTTCTGAGGGCATTTTCATACACCCCCTATCAACATACACCCCCTGAAATGACACCTTTAAAATCTATTGACATGAAAAAAACCGCGGAAAAATCGCTAATATCTCGAAAACCGTTGCCCGTAGACGATTTCTGAGGTCATTTTCATACACCCCCTATCAACATACACCCCCTGAAATGACACCTTTAAAATCTATTGACATGAAAAAAACCGCGGAAAATCGCTAATATCTCGAAAACCGTTGCCCGTAGACGATTTCTGAGGTCATTTTCATACACCCCCTATCAACATACACCCCCTGAAATGACACCTTTAAAATCTATTGACATGAAAAAAACCGCGGAAAATCGCTAATATCTCGAAAACCGTTGCCCGTAGACGATTTCTGAGGTCATTTTCATACACCCCCTATCAACATACACCCCCTGAAATGACACCTTTAAAATCTATTGACATGAAAAAAACCGCGGAAAATCGCTAATATCTCGAAAACCGTTGCCCGTAGACGATTTCTGATGACATTTTCATACACCCCCTATCAACATACACCCCCTGAAATGACGCATTTAGAATCTATTGACATGAAAAAAACCGCGGAAAATCGCTAATATCTCGAAAACCGTTGCCCGTAGACGATTTCTGAGGGCATTTTCATACACCCCCTATCAACATACACCCCCTGAAATGACACCTTTAAAATCTATTGACATGAAAAAAACCGCGGAAAATCGCTAATATCTCGAAAACCGTTGCCCGTAGACGATTTCTGAGGTCATTTTCATACACCCCCTATCAACATACACCCCCTGAAATGACACCTTTAAAATCTATTGACATGAAAAAAACCGCGGAAAATCGCTAATATCTCGAAAACCGTTGCCCGTAGACGATTTCTGATGACATTTTCATACACCCCCTATCAACATACACCCCTGAAATGACGCATTTAGAATCTATTGACATGAAAAAAACCGCGGAAAATCGCTAATATCTCGAAAACCGTTGCCCGTAGACGATTTCTGAGGTCATTTTCATACACCCCCTATCAACATACACCCCTGAAATGACACCTTTAAAATCTATTGACATGAAAAAAACCGCGGAAAATCGCTAATATCTCGAAAACCGTTGCCCGTAGACGATTTCTGATGACATTTTCATACACCCCCTATCAACATACACCCCCTGAAATGACGCATTTAGAATCTATTGACATGAAAAAAACCGCGGAAAATCGCTAATATCTCGAAAACCGTTGCCCGTAGACGATTTCTGAGGGCATTTTCATACACCCCCTATCAACATACACCCCTGAAATGACACCTTTAAAATCTATTGACATGAAAAAAACCGCGGAAAATCGCTAATATCTCGAAAACCGTTGCCCGTAGACGATTTCTGATGTCATTTTCATACACCCCCTATCAACATACACCCCCTGAAATGACACATTTAGAATCTATTGACATGAAAAAAACCGCGGAAAATCGCTAATATCTCGAAAACCGTTGCCCGTAGACGATTTCTGACGACATTTTCATACACCCCCTATC